>CM027122.1:52061026-52365070 GCA_015476505.1 Urochloa ruziziensis | reverse complement strand
ATCTCACGAATTAGCACGGCTTTCACAATTAGTTTCATAATTAGCTTATGTTTAGTCCTCCTAAGGCCACTCTCTGTGGAGATTGTCATCGTACAGTTGCCCAGATTGGAAACTTGAGAATTGTGCTGGAGGAGTGTCATCATCATGACATCCTCTATTATCCCATCACACTTCTTTCTTCTCTCCTCATAAATAACCCTGTCATGTCAGCAAATTTGTTGATGCGACATTTTAATTAATGTTCATAACACTCCTATGACACTCCCTACTGAGATGTGGGCCCAAACAAGCCCTTCGACGCAACCACTTCCTATTTTTTGGAAGAAATTTACACCATAGAAAATAAGGAACATCGAAAAAATCTGCATCATTACTTCTGATGCATTAGTTGCCTCGGGACAATTCTTGCCTGGGTCAAAAAATCGGCTCTTGGTGGTTTCTCCTCCCTCTCTTGGGCTCCTGGCCCGGCACCGCAACTCGCAAGTCCGCGTGGGTGCATCGACCGGCTCCCGTCCTCCAAAGGTCGACTCTTTAACCAGATTCGGCGTCCCCTACTAGATGCTGCAGCATAGCAACGATGACATGGTTGTAGGGCCACCACCATGAAAATTATCCGTTCGCTTCCACTACTAACACAGAAAACACCACGATAGCACAATCTAAATCTAAAGAAATACGTTACAAGAGGAAAAAAGCTTTCACGACGTACGGGCGCGGCAAAGCACGCAACTCTTCCTAGTTGTTTGAGGCACATGGGGAAGGTGCAATATGGGCCGGACGGACCGGACGATATTGCTGTTGTAGTAGAAAGCAAGCATCAAGGGGTTTCTGTGATTTTTGTTTCACGGGCAGTTTGTAGCGGTGCCTGCTTTTGCACTGCGTGAACCGGACGCGACATTAATAATGCACTGGTAAGGGCTTCTCCAATAACTGGAGATGTAGCTAACTGTTGATATTCTCTCCTACGTGGAGAGAAAAAAGGAAGAGATCAAATCATCAATCTATTTCACACAGCCTAAGAATATGTGGGGAGAGCATATGGGGCCAACAGTTTACCTAAAGGAGAGATTAAAATAACGGTAATGCTAGGAAACGGGCGTCCGGACGCGTCGGACGCCCACCCCCCTTCATCTACCTCGTTCCCCCTCCTTCCTCGCGCCCCCTCCTTCCCCGCGACCCCCTCCTCTTCATTCCAGCTCGTCGACGTGCCCTCTCCCTGCGCCGCAGCATGCGGCCGGCGGCGAGCCCCGCGCGGCGCATCGGACGCCCACCCCCTTCGTCTACCTCGCGCCCCTTCCTCATCTCGCAAACCCCTCCTCTCCCTTCCAGCTCGTCGCCGCCCTCTCCTGTCGTGACATCCATGGCGAGCGGCGGCCATGGCGGGTGGCGACGGCGTGAGCTCCGAGGTGCAGCGGGAAGCGGCCATGGGCAGGCGGCGGCCATGGATCCCGAGCTCTCCCACGGGGACGAGCGGCTCCAGTGGATCCCTGTGGGCAAGCTCGGTGGTGGCATTCATGGCGGACGGCGGCCATGGCGAGCAACGATGGCATGAGCTCCGGCGGCGAAGCTCCCCGCTCGGTGTCCTCCTCTCCTGTGCAGATCCATTTTTTCTAGGGTTTGCTACATGTTGCAAGCGTATGTTTTACGTGTTTCAGATGTTTCAGAAGAATGTTGCAACAATTTTATGCGGATGTTGCAAAAAAGAGATCTGGATGTTTCGAATGTTGCATATGTTTCACACGCATGTTGCAAGTGTTTTATCTGGATGTTGCATGTTCATCGAGATGTTTTGACTGCGGCCGCGCGTGGCTAAGAGTTGGGAGCATGCTGTTTTTCAGTTTTGCAAACAACGATTTTTCATGTTTCAGAAACTGTTCTTTGATGTTGCAATAGGTTTGTTTCAATGTTGCAAAAAACTTTACACGTTTCATGCAACATTACCTGATGTTGCGGCGGGAATTTTCACCGGATGCTATTCGATTGATGAGGTTTTCGATAGCATTTCTATACGCATTTCCGATCTTGCAACTATCGACTTTTCATGTTGCAATCATGCATCCTCAATGTTGCAAATGTGTATTTTTGATGTTGCATTGACCGTCCGATGGAAAAAATTCCATTGGACGCCCGGGCGCCAGCAACTCCGTTAAAATAATAATCATAATCTTCTCTCACCTTCATCTCAGCTAGCCAGATAGCTAGTGTCTCAGCTAGCCAGATAGCTAGTGTCATTGATGGTGTCGTAAGGTACAATATATTGATGCTCTTATTGGGCTTCCTTATCTTCCTACCTAACGCCCTGTTCGTTTTCGCTGGGCTGGGCTGGAAAGTCTGAGAAGAGAATAATCCGTTGAGCTGGTTCAATAGTATTATATGAGGAAAATAATCCGTTGGGCTAGGATATAATCTCAAGCGACCAGGCATAAGATTTTAGATATTATTATTGTTTGTAGATGGCTGAAAGTCTATGCTCTGAGTACCCCTACCTACTTCGAATAGCTGACAGGTGGACATAAATCATGCGAACTCATCGATTTCTTCTGAGGACACGGTTGCTGTAAAAATTGACACACAATATTGTGTAGAGCTGAGCCGACACCTACGGCATACATGTAGGTGCGCTGTCTAGTGCCGTGATAATTTTTGTTTGCTCAACCAATAATAAATGTTGACAGGTGCTGCAACCTGATTTGAAAACAGTAACTTGATGCCTCTAGAGGCCGGCAACTTCTCCAGGCATATGAATTGTGGGGACCCTTATCAAGAAGTCCCTTGATCATCTGTATCTGTATCAGGCTCTGGATCGGTCGCTGATACAGATCTCATCACAGATTAATATCAGAAGCAGTAAATAACGTATAACTAAACAGACTAGTCATTGTTTAAGCTAGCGGAAAGCGGGTAGTGTGGGCACCTTCTTAAGAAAGTCCCGAGATTACCTGTAACAGGCCCTGGATCAGTAAGCTGATCCAGATCTCATCAGAGATTAGCGTCAAAAGCAATAAATAACATATAAATAACTAGTTTTATTACCTTTTCTAACGGAAGGCGGGGCTGGCGCTTATTCCGTGACGGGAATGAGCTAAAGCACCATGAAGGCCCAACCCTGTGTATCAATGAAGGCAAGACTGAGTACAACGGTACTCAGCAAGTACTTAGCAATCAAAAGGAAAGAATATGCATTATTAGTTGACAGATCTTTAATTAGATCGGTGTTGGGTCCTGTAGGGGCAAGAACCTCCCTACCAGTCCCAGTGATTCTGGCGCGGATCCTTCTGTCGATCTCGCAATCACCTTCTCCTCATTAAAATCATTCCTATAGGTTATTCCTGGCTAATCTATGGGAGCTTTAACCAGACGGGCTCATGACCGAGAGTCACGGCTATCGATAGATTGGATGACTCTACAGAGATTTGTACTCTTGGACTATACGGTCAGGTGACCCTCCCGTGGCCAACGGCAGGGCTACCCTACGGGACTCGTATCCACCGGCGTCCATCACTGGACAACTTCCATCTGGGTCTACCCACGGATGCTACTAGGGTCTAAACAGGGATCATATATCCGTCCACAAAAGGACCTTCCCGGGGTATGGGTGCACCATAAATATAAAGGGCGTGCATCGCCCTTGGGCCCTACCAGCCCTGTCTCATGCGACCCGTGTCGACCAGTCCCAGCCCTCTGTCTGGGGCTGTCTCCAGCATTTCCGTTGCCCGCCGTGGCCCCTGGGGTAGCTTTACCAGAGGTAGTTGGTGGGGTGTGAGTCGAGGCCTCACATTACAGGACATTCCCGAAGGCTATGTCCTTTTTGGCCCGTATAGCCGTACATGGCGTTGGAAAGACTTCCCCAAGAACCGGTCCTTAAGCGACCAAGGTAGGCCTCTGGATAGGAGCTCCTCCGAGACTACCCACCCTACCTCGCATCTTCTCCCCCCTTGGTGCCTCTCGCAACAAGGGTTTCTGGTACTGGGTAGTGTCTTAGTAGTTGGGGGTATCTGAGTGGCTAACCTCAATACAACTACAGACATCAAGAAAGGAGTAGAGCATATTAATGCAGTTGATTAACATGAGCAAGGGAATTGCTAAGACTTGCCTTTATTGAGGATCCTTATTGCGTACGTTTATCGATGCTGACCGGGCTGTGCTTTTGGCACCTGAAAGTCTTGGCGTCTCGTCGGGGCCCGGCCATGCTATCGAACGATAAAACACATAAAATAACATCAATTCATCAATCAATGCCTATAGATTAGAAAGAGAAAGGGGAGATAGACATTCCGGGGCTTACCTAGGGATCAGGATGGATTTGTGGATGTCTGGAGAATTATCCATTAATTATTTAATAATAATTAATGGATAGGGCGATGGGGCTTGGGAGGGGCTTAGCTAGTGGGATGGCTTCTAAGTGTGGAAAGAAAGGTTAGGGATAAACATTCAGGGAATTAATGGATATCTAAATAATTCCTGAATATTTATATTAATTATTTAGAAATAGATTTCTAAATAATTAAGGGATATTGGATGGAATTTCTAATAATATTCCAGAAAATTATTTATTATGGGCGGCATGACGGCTAGGGTTTGCTAATATGTGGGATTTTGGTCGGGCAGCATAAGGGCTAGGTTTTATCGGAAACCTAAGGTTTTATTTGGGCGGCACAACGGCTATGCGGGGCTAGGGTTTAGTAACCGGGGTTTTTGGTTGGGCGGCATAGCTGCTATGCCGGGATATATCTGGGGCTGGGAATTTGGGCAGCATAACTGCTAGGTGGGGGCTAGGATCAGGGTTTTGGTCGGGCATTATAACGGCTAGGGGGGACTGGCTTGGAAACCTGAGAATCGGGCAGCATCCCGGCTAGGGTTGCGAAGCGGCGAGCGGCGATGGGGTTTAGCGGCGGGGGGTTGAGCATTGCGCGGCCAGCCGAACTGGCATCGTCCACAATGCTGGGTTGAGCAACTAAAGCTACGCCGCTGGTTGAACTGTTCCGGGCGTACCCGGAAGCAGAACAGAGCAGCAGTTGGCGCACCTTTTCCCTACGTGTACGTGGGCGGCGCTACCGCACTGTGAACAGAGCGGAGCTTTCGTGCGTGTGTGCTGAGAGCGCTGGAGCTCTCGTGCCGAGAGCTAGAGCTCTCGCTCTTGTGTGTGCGCTGTGCTGCGTTGTGTGTGTGCGTGTTGTGTGTTGTGTATGTGCAGGAACGGAACGGGGGGAGGGAGGGTGCATGGCCTTTTATAGGCAGCGAGCAGGGGGGGCGACCTCGGGGCTGGCCGCTGGTGCTGCGTGCCTTCTACGCGACACAGCGAGGCAGGCGACGTGGCGGGCAGCGGTAGGCGAGGCGAGCGGGGCGAGCAGGTAGCTGGGCGCAACGCACAGGCTGCGGGGCTGAGGTAGCGTGGCGTCGCGGCAGAGGCCGGACGAGGCGAGGCGGTGCTGCCGGCGTGCTGGGCGAGCGAAATGGGCAGGCAGGGCTGGGTATCGTGGCGTGCATGCGGTGGCCAGAGGGGCAACGTGGCCTACGGTAGTAGGCGAGGCGAGCAGGGACGGCTTCGCAGGGCGCAGCGGCGGCCGGGCTTCCATCGCGTCCAAGCAACGAGCGAGCGGAGTTAATGCGGAGAGGAGGGCTGTGCCGGCGTGGCGGGCTAGGGCGTTGTGTCGTTCCTCGTGCCGCGTGGCGCGCGGCCAGAGGCGCGGCTGCACACCAGAGAAGGGAGGGCGGCGGCCATGGCACGGCCGGCCGGTGGCCACGGCGGCCGAGGGCTGGAGCACGAAGTGGCCAAGGAGGAGGGGGGAAAATGGGGAGGTGGAGAGGTGAGGAGCCTTGGCGGCGAGCTTTGGTGGCCGGCAGCTGCGCGGGAGCGGCGGCGGCGGCGCTTCTAGCGGCGGCGTTGCCTGTGGCGGTGGCGGTGCTAGCGCTAGGGCAGGGAGGGAAGGCAGGCCGCGCGGGCTGCTGGGCCAAGTGGGAGGAGGCGCGCGCGTGGGCCAGGGAGGCGGCTGGGCCGCGGGACGAGCTGGGCTGCGCGCGGGAGAAGCGAGGGGGAGCGGAGTGGGCCGTGGCCTGGTCGAGGGAGGTGGAGGGACGGGTGAGGAGCGGAAATTGGAGGGGGAGAATTGGACTTTGGGAGTGGGCCGGAAAAGGAGCAGGGCGGGAGTAGGGTTGCTGGCCTGTTTAGACAAGAAAAGGGTTTTCTATTTACCTAACTTTGTTTAGGTTAGAATTTGAAATGGAGATTCAAATCCAAATGGATTTCGGAGGTGTGGCTTGAGGGAGATGGCGATAGAATATTTTGAGAGGTATAAAATCAGGAATTAATATTCAAATTAGATTTGGATATTAAATCGAGAGGTTTGGAGGAGTTTCTATCTCTTAGAATTTAGAGATTAGAGAGGGCTCTAAAGCACTCGAATGCATCAAACATGTCAAGATTAAATGCATAGCTTTATTTATAAAATATATTTTGAATAGTAGGATAGGAGTAATGGAAGTATATTTAATTAAGGGAAATTATTTAAAATGTTGTTTAAATGCTTTTTAAAAAGACGGGGTGTTACAGGTAGGCACTTCATTCCTCCACCGGAATGGGCTGTAGCACCTTCTCGCCCTGGAGTCCTAAACATGTATGACAATGAAAGCAAGGGTGAGTATTCCGGAGAGTATACCCAGCAAATCCCACAAATTCAATAATATAAATATGTAAATTAAATTAATGTAAAGGTCGGTCCTGGAGGGGCACTTCTTCCCTGCCAGTCCCGATATGCTATCCAGAACCTGACCAACGGTACCTTCGTCGTCTCAGGTTCCCCATGCAATAACAATAAAGACTAATCATTGGGGACTTTGACTAAGTGAACTCTATCCCGAGAGTCACGGCTATCCAGATAGATTTTACCCTCTGCAGAGGTTGTACTTATCTACCCCACATTCGGTCAGCCCGTACCGTGTACTTAGGCGGTACTGCCCTACGAAGGGCTCTAAATAAGCTTGTGTGTGCACTTACCCGGATGCGCGTAGCAATTTTGGGCCGGCTGACGCAGGGGCGTGGGGTCCGCCGCGGCTACTGTTTCATGGGCCAGAGGCGTGGGCGCGGTGGACGTACCGGAGCTGTGGCCTCACGGTCCATGTGCACCGGGTGCACCCGAGCCCGGGCGGGCCTGGCGCCATGAGCCGATCGTGGACCAGAGGCCGACTGGGCCATTAGTCCACACGGACCAGGCCTACGCGCGGTGAGCGGAGGGACGGGCCCGCTTGTCGGCGTGTGGAGGCAGGGAAGAAGGTGACCCGGGGGTCTTCTTCCTCCTGGCGTCCATGTGCCATGGGAGGCGGGGGGTGGAGCTCGGGGCTCCGCCCGATCCTCGCACTCCGGACTCCCTGGCCTCAACAGAGACCACAGGCAGGGAGAGGAGAGCGAGGGCTCTCCATTTTGGGTCTTGGGTGGGAACGAGAGGGAGGATGGAGGGGTGCGGCCATGGGAGATGGTGAGGCTTGGCTCGGTTTGGTTTGTGCCGAGGGAAGGGAGGGCATGATCCCCCTTTTATAGGCGGGGAGAGCCCGGCGGAGCGCGCCACGTTGCACGGGAGGATGAGGACGGCGAGGGGCTTGCTCGGGGGTGGTCGGCGCCGCACTCTCCTCGCGACGGTGGCCGGAGGTGGTGACACGCGGCGGCGGCGGCTCCCGGGCTTCATCTCGGTCGTGTCGTGGGCATCGAGCGGCTTGAGGTGGGTTGGCATCGCGCGCGACCGGACTTGAGGGACACGGCGGCATGGGCGCCCGGTATGGGTCGGCCAGCGCCATTAATGGCGGGTGGCGGCGTTAATGCCGTCGGCCTCCGTGGCAGTCGTGTTGGCGGCCTAGGAGGGGGAAATGGAGGGCGTAGGGCAGCGCGGCTTTGTGTGTATGCGCGAGCAGACGGGTGCCTCCGCGTCATCCTGGGCCAGCGACGGCGATGAGGCACGGCAGCGGCGCCGGCAGGCTGGGCTGAGAGCGTGCGCGGGCCGGGAAGGCACGCGGGCCGCGGGGAGGCGTGCGGGCCGTGGGGAAAAGGAGGAAAGGTGGGCCGCGTGCGGCTGGGCGGGCCGAGCTGAAAGAGTGGGAGGGAGGTGGAAGGAGTTCGGGGTGGATAAGCGGACTTTGGGAGAGGAGAAGATGGGATGAGCTGGGTCGAAAGTAAGGCTTTCGGCCCATCTAACGTTTAGACTGTTTTTCTATTTATTTGAGGGTTTCTAAAGGTAGTTTGAATTCAAATTCAAACCAAACCTTTTCTAGTTTGATTCTAGGGTTTTAGAGATTTATTTTAGTCCTAACAGAGCACCCAAGTTATAGAGCATCTCTTTATTTCTCTTTAGCCATTTTTAGTTTATTACCCATATTTATTTCTTTTAAGTCCATAATTACCCTAATAAATCTAGTGATTAACCGAATAAACCCTAAGTAAACCCTACTTAATTTGGAGGGTGTTTACACGTATGTTGCGTAGGTTTTTTGGGTGCTCTATACCTTTGGCTGTTTGAAGTGACGATTGTAAATCGTGGCGCTGTAGAGTTTTCCGGTGTGTGTTGGCGTTACGTTGGGTTGGATCATTTACTGGGTTCTATTGCTTTTATGGTGTGTGTTGGGGTTACGTTGGGTTGGATCATTTACTGGGTTCTATTGCTTGTTGGTTGGGTGGTCGTTTAGCAGGCCAGGCCGTTTTTTGGGCTGGGTTGTAGTGCTTTTTAGTTGCCTTAGGTCATTTATTGGGCCTTTTCTTTTTGTCCTGCCCTTTTGCCCTGCTGAACTTGCTACGTGCGAACGTTTTTTCGCTTTTGTTTCCATTTTCTGTCTTGCTCGTTGGCGGCTAGCCACGTGTTCCAATCGTGGGCGTCAGTGGGGCGATATATCTGACTTCCGTGCTGCTAAGCGGTGGGAGTCAGAAGGCTCGTTTCTCAGAGACATCGAAGAGGTTACTTTTTGGATAGAGCGAAGGTTGGGGCGATGGCCTGCAGTCATTTCATGCGTCTTATCAGACAGTACAACTCACTGTTTGCACGTACCCTCCTTAGTGTACATACTGATAGTTCTGTCAATACCGACAGTGGCCCCTATGTATTTCGGATAAATGGTGTTGTCCACCACCGTATTCGATCTCTTATTCCACCTACGGGCAGCAAACCGGAATATGCTCAGCTCTATATCTTTGATGAATAAGTACGAAAGAATAATAAAGGAAAATGCACTAACGAACTACAGCACGCCTTGGTGCAGGTGCAGCAGTACGTTGTCGTAGCCACGTAGGTAGGCACGGTGCAGAAGTAGGTATTAAAAAATGGGGGAAAATTCCTCACCCATCATAGCCTAGGAAATATACGGCAGGCTCCACCGAGGAAGGCCTGCGACCCGACATCTGCGGCAGCAATTCTTTAGGAGACACGGGCCAAAAATTTCAGCCCAAGAAGAGACCGAAAGGCCCATGAACGAAGGAAGCATCAGTTTGGAAACGAACAGCGGTCAAAAACCACGCGTCGCATACCGATAGGCGTAGATCGGTCTGAGCCTCTCTCGTCGCGCGGCTTTCTCGGGGTATAAAAGTTTACTACCCCGTATCAAAATACTTATCATCATTGACTTTTTTCGCAACGTTTGACCATTCATTTATTTAAAAAATTATATTTATTTTATTTATGATCTACTTTATCATCAAATGAATTTTGAGTTTGACCTATCTTTTTGTATATTTACAATAATTTTTGAATAAGACGAATGGTCAAAGTTAAAAAAAAAGTCAACGGCGACAAGTATTTCGATACGGAGGGAGTACTTATGTACTCGTTTGCACTTTTGTTGGTAGGGATCTTTAGTTCAACGACGCGGCTCAGGAGCAAAAGTGCTATTTGACCTGTACTGTCACAGGCCTGCTTTTACCGCAAGATTTAACGATGGCAGAAGAACAGAACAAATGCCCCTTTTTGCATTTGGATTTAAAAAATGTATTAAAAACATCTAGAAAAGAACTTTCATAGTGACACGCAACGCTGGCAGTAGTCTGTTAGCATATTTATATAGGTCTAAGATAAGACCCGTTTTCCCTAATAATTAAAAAAAACTTTTTGAAAACTTTACGGAAAGGAGGAGAAAGTGATAAAATAGCCCCATCTGTCCTATTGGCTCTGGTAATGATAATATGGCCTGATTTGACAACGCCGCCGCATCGGTAGTGGACTCCTCGATCAGCCCTATTAAATCCTCCCCCATCTAGGGTTTGGCCAGCCCCACTCCAAACTCCGCGTCCTCTAATCCTATTCCTATCTCTATCCTTCATCCCCCATGGCCACGGCGGCGGCGAAGCGGAAGCCGGTGTTCGTCAAGGTGGACCAGCTCAAGCCCGGCACGGCAGGCCACACGCTCGTCGCCAAGGTGCTCAGCTCCAATACCGTCCTCCAGAAGGGCCGCCCCGGCGCTGCCGCCGCCGGCCCGGCGGCGCGGCCCACCAGGATCGCCGAGTGCCTCATCGGCGACGAGACCGGCTGCATCCTCTTCACCGCCCGCAACGAGCAGGGTACGATCCCCCCTCTGTTCGTGCAGTAATCTGTTCTTTCTTAGCACAGCAAAAACTGCAGTTTATTACTCCGGATGATCTGATTTGTGATAGTTGTGTGCTATGTACTCACAGTTTTATCACTGTTTCGTTATAATCAGTAATGCAATCATCCCTGGAACTGGATTGTCAGGATGTACCTTTATCTAACTCCAAATATCTGGTTAGAAAAAAACCCCCAAATATTAGTACATGTAGGATTGTTGTTAGTCAAACATAAAAAAATTGATCTTAAGGAACAGTACACTGTAAGATTAGTGTTACTAAATTCATCATGTAAAACACTTTCATAATTTATAACTCCTCTATACGAATAATACATTATATTCGTAGATATTTACATATTGTTAGTTTGGATACCTTGTCAATGTGAACCTATATTTGGGATTAGAGGGATTGTGATGAATTGAACCTTGAAGGTGTTGATGTCGTGTAGATATTTTTAGTTTCATAAATGTGGCATTCACGTGGATGTTTTCTCTTCCATATATTACAATAAAAGTGCAACTTGTCTATAATCTAATAGGAACTCTGTCTGCTGCAAGATTTCTGTTTCTTGAAGGCTATATGTGGTCTTGGTTCTTGTGCTATAATATATAAATGTTCTATTTTCCCAAAGATGAAAGCAACACCCCTTGTTGAATGCTATAAGCTCCCTGCATTCACCCAGTCTCACTTATCAATCAGATTTCTGTGTGAACATACCGAACCAGTACAAGTTCTTAAGTACTCCGTATGTTGTCTTGAGCTGTTTATTATTACAGCATTTTGGACACCTCACTGTCCTAAAGTGCTAGCTAATCTCAGTGTGATGTTCATTCTATGTTACACTTCATCTCATATTTAATTTTCTGTGTGCTGTGAGAATGTCATAAATGTACTTTGCATGCTTGCGAACGTGTATTTTTGTACATCTGCAGCTGGCACATGTTAAAACTCAAATACTAACAGCTTATCATATCAACTGTGATTGTAATTGTGCCTCACATAAATGGACAAATATCTACCTGAAAGATTTGATCATGGTTATATGTGGGGTGATATCTAACAAGAGTTGTCTTTTTGCAGTTGACTTGTTGAAGCCTGAAAGCACTGTTATTATCCGCAATGCAAAGATTGATATGTTCAAAGGTTCGATGAGGCTTGCTGTGGACAAATGGGGCCGCATCGAAGTCACTGAACCGGCAAGCTTCAATGTGAAGGAGGACAACAATCTCTCACTTGTGGAGTATGAGCTTGTCAATGTTGCGGAAGAGTGAAGGTTGGTCTTGATGATCGCATTCGTTAACCAGAACGCCTGCTGGTAAAAAAAAATCTACTTGTTGAATCAAGAACAAGAACTTGGGAAGAGGACAGAGCTTATGAAGTAGATTGGAGCTGTTGGGTTGAACTAGTACAAGTTCCTCGTTATCATGCATTTATGTCTATCAATGGATATTACTATATTAGTTGCTGCAGCATTGTGGTTGTATGAACAAATGTGACCTGCTGAGCAGTTAGTACGTTAATGGTTCTTGAGCTATTCAGAACGGAGTTGATGTCTCTGAGGAGAAACTGGGGTTTGGATGTTTCTATTTCAAATACTGTGATACGATCGCGTGCCCATATACGTCAGTTGGGTGCATTTTTAACGAAGTTGCAGCCATTGTGGACGATTATTTAGTTTGAAGGGGTACTCGCCTACTGCAGCCTCACTTGCTAACTTGTAACGGTTTTGATGGTTGGCAGACTTGAAAAATAAAAATTGAAATAAGCTCAAATATGAAAAATACGATTTTTTTTATAAAAAAAGAAATAAAAATCCCTGAAAGTATGATTTGAGGCAGCCCAAAACGAATGCACCAGCTAACAATAAACAGCTTTCAGTAGAGAGCCGCCCCGCGGTGAAGTGCACCTGTGTAACTACTGGAGTTTCTGTTCTACATATCCCACGTCCTGAAACTATATGGTTCAGATAATCTGCATCCCTAACTTGAGCTACATCTGCTGTTAAAACTATGCCGAGAGTGAACCAAACAAATCAGCAGAAACTTCCTGTTAAATTTAATCATTCCAGATCTGCATAATCAAGCAGGTCGTCAAGACCAACAGCGGTCAAAAACCACGCGTCGCATAGCGATACGCGTAGATCGGTCTGAGCCTCTCTCGTCGCGCGGTTTTCTTGGGGTATAAAAGTTTAGTTATAAGACACCCACCAATGAGTTTCAGCATTAGTTCTGTAAACGCTTATACAAACTGGAATCCCAGAGCACAAAAAATGTTAACTGAGACACCAAACAAGTACTTTAAATTCATAAAGTGGTAGTCCATAATCCAGACCAGCTACCATCACTGCAGGGCTCCATTAACGACAAATCATCCATCTACAAATAGAAACACAATAACTTGAGCACCAGCTCTTAATTGACATCATAAAAGTTAACAGCAACAAAAGCTACTTCTGCTCTATGTCCATTTATCATGGAGAAAGCCAAGGTAACAGAGATGGCAAATAAAAGCATGGAGTAATCTTCATCCAAGATGACCTCCAACGCACTAATCACAGTCCTATAGAAATATACAATAAAGTCAAGATAAGATAACAAATACTGTACAAATATACACATATTTTATTGAGCCTAATAGCCTAGTCATTCACTATTATCAAAATCAACTGGCACAGAGGGCATCTTGTAAGAACATTGAATGTTAATAGAAAACTGTACTGAACATATTGTATCATCGATGTTCCTTAAAATCGGGCCAGACCTGTAGATCTGAGGTGAAGGGATAATAATCTGCTACGTTCCACCTAGATATTGTCACACGTCATCATTGCCAGCTGGGCCAATACAAAAGAATCAGTCTCTTTTTTAACTCAAATTTGTAATTAATTTTTAATGATGATGTTACATTCAAATTTAGAAATGTTCTTTTCTTATGCTAAACTCGTTAACAGTTCAACTTCAACAAAAACCACGGGCATAACTTCATTTGTGAAAGAAATCCCTTGCCTTGCGAAAACTTCAATAATAGATTGCTCAAAATGACACCAGGCATACAAATTGCGGCACAAGAGCTCCTAGGCCAGATCATTTTGCAAGGGTACAAGGAACAGTAAAAAAGATCTAGCTCAACACACCATAACAATGAAGAGTTTTTTTTCGCATATTGTGCTGCATGTTTACACATTAATGTAAATGTGCACAATACAAGAGTATAGATGGAGTTCTGAAAAACAAAGATGCCGAGCTCTTCTTTCCGCAAATCATTCTGACACACAAACTAGTGATGGAACCTAGCCATCAACAGTTATTATGATGGAATCTTTAAAGTTATTCACCTTTGGGGGCCCTGAAGTTCATCTAGTTTCATCTTGACCTACAACAAGGGCCACGTGGAAATATAAGATTGATTTCAACATGAAAATTTCATTATCATGTTTCAATTTTGAAATAGAAAATGTGTATGGTTTCCATGGTGGTTACAAGACGAGGACTTGAGGAACACTAGGAACTGAATGGGTGCCACATTGCCGTACCCATGTTCATATAGATATGCTCTAAAACCATTCATCTAACTAGAAAAATAAGCTATGTTGGGTTATACAGGTTATACAGAGAAAACATGAAAAGTATCTAAAGGAATTGAAACCAAGGGCTACAAACAGATTTAAAACTGTTGGTTTCTATCAGGTGATCTGATGTACGAAACATATTTGCAATCACCATGTTTAGGAAAATAGGTTTTTATGACATCCTACAACCATCAAATATCGTTTTGCGCAGAACTTTCGATACTATGGGACTACGGGTGGTCTAGTCAGAGCAATGTGAACTCATATTCATTCAAATTGAATCAAATATTTCACACGGGAGTAGAAGAATTAGGTTGATGAGCTTGAATGCAGTTTTCGTTTTGATATACAAAAAAAACAACCTCTGCTAAGTTTGCTGCTGAAAACGGCACGCTTATCAAAATTTCCCAGAAACAAATGTCAAATTCTCACCGCTACTTTACATGACTTGAAAAGTCATGCGTCTGTACTCCAGTTTTCCAATAACAGGCGACAAACGAAGAGATTTGGTTCATAGATTTACCTAATCTAACATTGAGAGGCAAGGTAATGACATTGAGACCAGGGAAATTCACCTTCTGAGAGCCAACCGAATCCTTTGCAAGCCGGGGCGGCAAGAAGCGAGGTCATGAGCGCCGAAGCCGTGGCGCTGTGCATGGGCATCAGGGACTCCAGGCACACGCTGCTCATCTCCACCGGCGACCTACGGGATCGAAACCAAAGACATCAAACGAAATTTCACCCAGAAATAGCAGAATGGGGAGCAGAAGGACGACGGCTCGACGGTCCCAAAACCTAAGACCGCGCACACCGTACCTTAGGAGGACGCGTGGGGCGGAGGCGGGCATCCGCCTCGGCAACGGAGCCGGCCCCGCACGCGAGGCAGCTCTGGCCGCCGCGCTGCGGAGTGACGAGGGGGCGCTGGATCGGAGGAATGGATCTCGCGGCGGCGGCGGCGGCCATTTCGGCGGCGGGTGCGGTGTTCTGCTCGGTGATGGCGGGCGCGGCAGGACTCCAGGAGAGGGGATAGAGATGCCAATAAACCCTATGTCCGTGCTGGGCCAGGAGAGGCGGCGGGGGCGGTTCGTTCCTCCTGAACGAAAATGGCCCGGCTTTGTGTGTGGGCTTTGGGCCGGTCGCATGAGATAGAATCCGGCGGGAAGCGCTTTTGGGTTGGCCACACGATGGCCCATTAAGGAACGGGGGCCCCTGGCGCCTTCGGCCGGCCCGGTGATTTGTTTTTTCTAATCGTGAGTTCGTGACACGTAAGATTTCTGGGGATCTTTTTCGTACGTGAGTTGCACGGCAATCTTGCCGAGACAAGCGGTCGTGTGGGGAGGGGGATAGGAACCAGGAGCGTCGCACCAACCTACTACCCTCGTGTGGTCCATGCACGTCAACAACCGGACAGCGAAATTAAGCCTAGGCAGCGAGAGCGCCTTTTGTGCTTGTAGCTCCGATCCTCGCCTTGCGCTTCTTATCCTGACAGACGGCCTAACCAATACGTACACTGCTATGCTAATACCTCTATACCAAATGTTCCATGCATCCAAGTACAATTATAGTGGTAAGCAGGAATTTTTTTTCAATTTAGCCTTTTTCACGCAAAATTCTTCTTAACAAAAAGGCCCCTTGCAAAGCTATTTCTGAGAACGAACCAAAGCTAGATGTGCAAATGCTCCACACAAACTTACTTCGATACCAGGTCGCTGCTAGCATGGTCACTCCGTCACTGCCATGTGCCAAAGTTCGGCATGCAGGTGTTTAAACGCCCGAGTGTAGCTACCTGCCTACCTCAGCGTTCTGCATTCACCACTGGCTCAGGACTCAGGAGCATGGTCAATTGGTCATAACAAGCACGAGCTAATATTGGCAAATATAGCTAGGTCACTGAGTGCGCTGGTAATCGATAGTCCCATATATACCAAACATTGACGGCACTCCCAACCAAGTTGGTTTCATGATCTTTGTATCTAAGATGAAATAACTAAGGATTAAACAGTGCATTCACAATAAATTATTTATAGAATTTCTTACATATATTTGTGAGTTTGTATACTTTCTGAATCTAATTAATCGGGCTGGTCTCATATCAATCGATTTTTTCTACGAATGACAAAAACACAATGAAAGGAGCGAGACAGGGGTGTGCTTTGTCACGCCAAGCTAGGGAGCTGTTCACACTCAAATTTGGCAGGTCTGAACAGGGCGGTCTAACCGGGTTGCCAAGAGCGGTTGGACCAGAATTTTCAAGTTGCTCAAAAGGCAAATTGGACTGCACCATCATCTTCCTCTCGTCGAGTTGATCAAAATGCATATATGGATCGCCTAATTTGGAGTCCGGATGAAGGAGATATGACCCCGGGAAGCTCTAAACCTGCCAGGGGCGGTTAGACCGGTTTTGGTCTGTGTAATCCGAGTTGAGTTGTATTTTAGCACGAAATTTGTAAGGGTTTCGACTCCTAATGGGGTAAGGCCTCCCCTCCATATAAATATTAAGGGCCACGGCCGATTGAGGGTATCCAATCGATCAAAAACACTTTTATCTATTATTTTGCATCTTTTACGTTTTCTCCTTGCCCTAGCTTTTCCAACCCATCTGCTGTTTCTCCTTCGTCTCTACGGCGTTTGAGGACATTCTAGGTGGCCTGCCGACCCTAGAACACCCCTGCATGCGCTTGCCCTGACGGGGTCCCTCCCGGGCGAGCGTTCGTCGGTCTACCCGCCGGGCTGTCCGGCAAACCCGGTCCAACCGCCCCTGCATAGAGGTGTGACCGGGTTTGGGCACCTGCACTGCAAGGTGTGCTACTGCCTCCCGCGCGATCTAGCGCGATCGTGTGTTGGCCCCGTTTTAGCGCCAACATGAGCCATTCTTGAAAATAGTTTCGAGGGGTTTATTTGTAGAAAAAAAATATGGAAAAGGGATAAATTAAAAAAAGGCACAAGGGCAACAGCTGGGCATGTTCAGCTTGAAAAGCACTTTTCAGCCGACCCTGAAGATGAGGCTGCCAAGCTTAATGGACCGAAGGATCTGTTGCATAAAAAAAGTGGCAGCAGGTACGTGACACTGGGACGCTGCTGGTTGGTGTAACGAGATGGATCCAAGTGTTCAGCAGCAGTCAGCAGTTTTGTCGTGGCCCTGTTTAGATGCCCTCCGGAAAAAAATTTGGAGGCATTAAATGTAAAGAATTTTGTATGCATGAAGCACTAGATGAATATTATTTGTAAAACTTTTTCACAGATGGGTGCAACTTTGCGCGACAAATCTAATGAGCATAATTAATCTATGATTTGGTACAGGAACTCTACAGTAACCATCCTCTAATCGTGTGGTCAAAGACCTCATTAGATTCGTCTCGAGAATTTACCTAGGGTTGCGGAGATAGTTTTGTAAACTGTCTTTAATTAATATCTCTAATTATTGGTCAAAGGTGCATTTATTACCCTCGAAAACTTTTCACCGCCTATCTAAACACGGCCCATGCAGCTTGGACCGTCGAAATTATGGCCTTCGAATTTCGATAGATGCATGCCCTACCTACTATGTGTCTATGTCCGTTGAATGAAATCATTGCGCCACTGTGGTAGCCGACGAGCAGTGAAAATGTCAACAATGGCATTAGATCTAGCAATTATAGTGTTAAAATAAAAATGAAAAGGAGCGAGGTACTCAGGTGTTCGCGCAAAATTTAAAGGGTGGGGTTTTTCTCAATCATGCCTTGGAGGACAAAAGGCTTATTGCTCCTTTTCTTCCCCTTTTGTGCAGACGCACGGAATGCGTTCGATCGAGTACGAAAAGTTGGTACGTGGTAATAATTGGATTAGTGGGCTGCTGGGTTGGTGCAACATTAACAAGATGGATCCAAGCGTTCAACAGTCAGCAGTTTTTGTCATGCACCCACACACACAGGAACGTCAAAATAATGGCCTACATGTCGCCGTTTCGTCCTGTTGTCTGACGAAATTATTGCGATCTATCATGGGGTACGGATCGACGTGAAAACGTCAACAGTAGCTTTAATAAACTCCGCTTGCATGTATGTGAAAAGTATTTGAAGAGCCAATGTAGCTAAGGATGGAAATATGGAAATGGAATCCGAATTATTCGATATCCGTATCCGCTAAAACGTAAATATGGATATCCGTATTCGTATTCGAATTCAAACGTGGTAATAAAATGGATATATCCGAATTCGTTTTCGTTGAATTTCTCTATCCGATTCCACATTCGTATTCGCCAATATCCGGCAGTATCCGTATTCGACCATATGAAACTGTTAGTTATTTTTATAACTAATGACAAATGATGTCCATTTAAATATTAATAATGGTAGTGTATAATTAAAAAGTTATCTCCATTACAGTAATGATTATGATATTGATTTTAATATAAAAAATATTTCATCCATAAATAAAATATGTATTTATTAATAGTTTTATTATTTATTATATGATTAATTATAAAAATAATTATGAATGAATGTGATATTATTAATGAGCGATCTTTGTCTAGACTTGTTATGTACTCATACTTTAGTCTTTACTTTTATATAATAATTTTATAATATAAACTATTAATAAAGAAAATAAGTAAATATTGTTTTCCAACTGGTGTAAATATCCGATGCGTATTCGAATTCGAGACATCCGTTTTGTATTCGTATTCGAGAACATTCGAATCCGTATTCGTATTCGAGTTAAAATGTGGTAAAAGGTGATATCCGAATCCGATTCCATGCGAATCCGATCCGTTTCCATCCATAAATGTAGCACTGGGACTAGGTACAAATTTCTCTCAATGATCATCCTGTGCTGTGATCGTGCAAAAAAAAAAAAGGACAGGGAGGTTTAACCGAGTAAAAGGCATACACAAACGCAGTATCAGTGATGCAGTGCCTGTTGCATGGCTTCGATGACGAAAGCGTGCAGTGTGCACCGACAGATGAATAGATAGTAAAATGTGGATAGCATTTTGATCTGCAATACATTACACACGTCCATTGTACAGACACTGACATACACACAGCTTATTCATTCATTGGTTGCGTCACCAAAGATGAGGAACGACTGCACGTAGCTTGCACGTACGGAGGATGAGAAGAATGAAGGAGCAGCTAGCTGGCTCTTCTTCCTCAAGTACTCGCAGCGAACTACTCCGTAGGAGATTGCGATGGAGTACACGATATGATCACCACTACTGGCCTGGTAGCAGTAGCAGCAGCACGCGTTACTAATTACTACGAATGCTTCATTTCCGCTTCATGGATTGTACCGTCCGTTCTGGCGTCCTTCCTCCTGGAATCCGTTCGTGTTCCGGTCCACCGCTCCGTCGTTCCCGAACTCGTCGTCGTTGCCGACGTACTGCCGGTACCCCGCCGCCGCATTCTCGCCGTACCTCCCGCGCCTGTCGCCGCCGGCGCCGCCCGCGGGCCGCCGTACCCGGACCCGGGGTACTCCTCCTCGGGGCGCGTCCGCATGGGGTTCGACTCGCGGCCGTAGCCGTACCTCCCGGCGTCCACGTCGTAGAAGTAGCGGCCGTTCTGGTACAGCCGCGTGTCGCTCATCCCGTAGTCATCCCGCTGCCCAGCCTGCCCCTGCTGCGATCGCCTCCCGCCGCGGAACGCCGTGTAGTACCACGGCGGCCGGCCCCGGCCGCTGCCGTTCTCCGGGTACGGCTGCACGCCGTCGAGGTCTCCGGCGGGAGCCGCCTCCTCCTCGGTGTCGGTGGTGGTGGTGGTGGTCGGCGCCGGCCGGCCCCTGCCGCTGCCGTCTTCCGGGTACTGCTGGCCGCGCTCGCCGCCGCGGTCACCTGCCACGGGGACGGCCTCTCTCCCGGCACCGGCGGTCGTCGTCAGCTTCTCGGCGTTGCGGTGCACGCCGCGGCGGAAGTACTCCGGCGGGTAGTTCTCCTCGGGGCGGCCGTAGAGACCGTACCCGCGGCCGCCGCTGCCTCCCGTCGACGGGCGGGAGAGCGCCGGCGCCGCGTTGGTGTCCGCCGCCGCCGCAGCAGCCTTTTCGGGCTCGACGGCGGCTTCGGCGCGCGTGGTCTTGCTGAAGAAGAAGCGGCCACCGCTCCAGGCTTCCGCGGCGACGGCGAGCGCGGCCACTACGGCGACGAGGAAGAGGTGACGAGCATGGGAATGCCATCGGGTGAGCGAGCGTCGGTGGCGTGTTGGCTAGCGAGCTACTAGCGGGGCCACGATCCAGTCACTGTGTGTGCTGCCGTGGCGCGCCCACTTATTTATAGCCGCTGCCGATCTAGCGAATCAGTGACCACCAGCGCCGGGCGTCGCGGCCGGGACAATCGGGTTGGTGCATCGAGCAGTGTCAGAAAGGAGAAAGCAAATGGGAACAGACAGGGGCATCTTGGACAGGACGAGGTGAAATGCTGAAATGAGTGTGGCTGCGTGACAGTGTGAGCAGAGTGAGTGATCAGATTGGGGGGCGCGGCGGTGATCGCGGGGAAGTGATCAAGGGAGGAGAGCCGGAGAGCGTGCACTAGGCCACTGGCGCAGTGTGCATGATGGAATTTGGTGCACGCTAGCTGCGCGGCATGTGAGATCTACTACACGCATGCAGAGAGGCCTCTCGCATTGATGGAAGCAACAGGGCGCAGGCGATTTGGTTAATTTCTCGGCTGTGGGCAAGCATCTCGGCAGCGTGAGGTTTTTAAATGCCTGTCGCTTGTGCCACGTGGATCATTTATCATCATCGACCTCTAGTTGTTGTCACTCGAGCATAATGCGTATGCTTTGGTTCCAAGCGACGGCCAATAATGGTTTATCTCTGTTCTGCTTCTATCAGTACCTCTGTGTTCATGTGAAGTAGTATACTAGTATATGTGCGTCTTGCTCAGAAGATTAATTAAGCGCGGTTTTGTCAAGCAGTGACAGTAGTCTCAATGACTCCAGAAGGACTCATGTCAGGCGTCAAGTCTTGCCAGCACAGATCTCGGAGTCGAAAGCGCCTTTCCAAAAGAGAAAGAGGATTGCCGCTTTTAGACTGACGCCACATGAAATCATTGAAGCTCAAAGCGGTAAACAGCCAGCGGCAGCTCGTCTCTTCCTTTTTATTGCCCCGTTCTCTTGCCGGATTACTACTGCCCCTGCCTTGCTGTCCAACCGTCCGTGTGCATCGGACCATCATGATTGATGAGTAAGATGACGCACCGTCTCAGCTGAGAAGATAGCGGCAGCATCAAATCGAAATGCCCCGTTACATAGGGTTGTGCGCAGAGCTCGCCGAGTCCCCGTCAGACTCTAATGGTGCTGGCGCTGTCTTAACACGGACCCCCCCTGAAGCCCCCACGCACTCACACCGTCACACGGTCAATCCGGCGCTCCTCGCGGTGCTTCTGCTCTGCTCGTCGCGCCACTCTCGCCGCTCGCGCTCGCCCTTTCTGCTGCCGCCTGCCGTTCTCCCATCAGCAACGCGCACTTCCCAGCAAGTCCCCCACCTCGTCCTCTGTCGGTAGGCAGAATTATTTATTTGGATGGACCACCAACCACCACCAATCGGGACTGAAACGGCCCGGGCCATTGTACATTTCGGCCCAGTACTGTCATGTGGATGAATGTGAATGGAGAAGAGATCTTGTTCAGTCCGGGCCATTGTTCATTTCGGCTCAATACTGTCAGGACTGAAGTGTTTCTAGGCCTTTTGAGCCTTCTACAGTCCTGAATTTCGGCCTACTATGATATACTCTTTGAAGCCTTGTTCTCTCGGGCCTTCATTTATGGGCCATTAGGCCTTAGGAAACAAGTATAATAACAGCCCAAGTATTTCTTCACAAAGGTCCAGATCGAAACCTCTGGGTTGATGGAATGACCATGGATTTCCTTAAGGAAATGCAGGATTGTTGCAGGCAGGCAGAATAACAGCCAGTACTGTATGTTCACATATCCGTGAGGATTACTGTGATATTGATACGGTCATGATCATTTAGCGGGTGAACTGTAGTACAGACCTCAGCCTATTTTTGCATATGATTGCCGTGGTCACCACTCACCATACAAAAGGCATGAATTTCCTTTTCTGGTCGGAAACAGTTGGGGAACTATCAATAGCCTAGTAATAATGTCTTAATGCACCCGCCACCGGAACAAGACACTTGCGTTCAATTAATGAAGGGAAGAGTACGCCGGCAGATACCAACAACTGTACAAACCTGGACGTCAAAATCGCCCGAGGTTTTGTGGAAACGCAGAATTCTGCTAACGATAGAAAAGAAGAAAAAATATCCCAACGCGCAACCTGCGAACTACGGAACTGATGAAAGGATTGGAGGAGCGCATCAGGAGTTCAGTACATCACCCCGCTTTACGTTTTGACGAGGCCCCTTTCCATGGCACGTGACGAGCTATTAACCGAGACCAAGACAGGTCCACCCCCACCGGCCACCACCACCAGCAGGCAGCAGCAGCAGCAGCAGCATCGGCACGGCATCCGTAACACGGAGAGAGCAACCAGCCAGACGGATCCAAAGAAGTGAAGAAGCCCTTGGCTAGACGACGGCTAGACTCCCCACTAGCGGGGGGAAAGCGGACACGACCCGCGGGGCCCACGCGCAAGCAGAACGGCTCTATGTCTTGTCACCCGATGTGACACCCGTGGCCCGTGCCGTGCGGTGCCCCAGCCCCACACGGGCAGGCAGGCAGGCAGAGGCAGCGATGCGCGGATGCGCTCCGGGAACTCATCGCCCGCTGCAAAAGGCGTCGCCCCCCCGTCCGGCCATCCCTCCGTGCCTCTCCCCCGCCCGCGTCCGCTTCTGCCGGTGTCCTCCCTCCCAGCGTTTGAAAAGACGAGCAAAGCTGGGTCTGGGTGCAGGCGTGGGGTAAAGCCGTAAAAGAGGGAGCTAGGGTAGAACCAGAAACAGGGAGACCAGACCACCCGAAGGAAACGTGAGCGCCGTGCACGGGAGGTCGGCAGTGGAGCGCCCCCCGGGATAGCTGCTGCCGCGCCAGAGCTGCCGTTGGTCCACACGACCGGTAAACAGTGAAAGCCGGTTGGCTACTCGAAAAATAATTCGCAAAACATCTAAACACACGGCCTGGTAAAAATGGAGCAAGGCGCGGGGAGTCGCGACGATACGACGGCTCCGCCGAGTCGCTCGCCCTTTTCCTGTTGCCCCCACGGCCGCGGTGACCGGTGATTCCTCTACTTTTTACGGTTTTACTACGCCGTGGCCGCACGAGGGCTCACCGCTCGGCTCGGGCAGATCTCGTTGCGGCTGTACCGCGCGCCCGGCAGACGTGGCAGGGGCCGGCAAAGGCCCCGCACGTCCATGTACGCGAACAGTTGTGGTCTGGCCTCTGGGTGGTGGATGTGGATTCCCTGGCGTACAAAGTGTTCTTTTGGGTGGGCTGGACCGTTTGCTGGTAGACGCTACCTGGACCAGGAGTCCATGTGCACGTCGGCGTCGATGAGCAGCAGAGCGCGCGGGAGCACACGGCTGCCGTGGGGGTGGTAGTGGCCGCAGTGGCGGGCGGCATGGAACGGAAACGGGCCGAGCCTACCACGTTCCCCGGTTCCCGTGTGGCCACGCCACGCCCCTCTTTGCTGCGCTGAGGTGGACGGCGCACCGGCGCCAGTTGCCGCTGCTACTTCTTGCTACCCGGCGCCGGGTTTCCCTGTCGCGCACGGAGACGAAACGGACAGCCAGGCGCAGTCGCGCAGAGGCCAGCCTGGCAGCGGCGGGGTGCGCGCGCGGGCGCGGCGGCGAGGAGGAGGAGGAGGAGGAGGAGGCATACTCATTACGTAATCACTGGGTGTGTACTTATCGGCCATTGATGGCGACTGGGTCGGTCAGATCCGTCCGTCGACTGCTGGCTTCGCATTGAAGCGCACCGGCGGAGACATGGCGACCATTAATAACGTGTCCACCCACGGCATGGAAGTACTAGCACAACAACACTGCTCTCCGACCCAGAGCCATAACGCCCTTCGACTGCGTTGCGTATGACCTACAGGTACAGGTCATCTCCTGAGCTGCCTACGGCCGGCGCACCTGCAAAGTGCAGCGGCTGCTCCCGTGAAAGGCAGGGTAGGCTGGGGCTCGATCCTCGTGTCCTAATCCGATCAAACGAGACGAGACGAAATTCAGGTCAAAACCATGTCCGGGAGCTCGAGATCGCACCGTTGCGGCAAGGCCTGTGAATCTGTGATGCGGTTCGAGAGGCGGATGGATAGGACTCAAACAAAAACCGTAGGCGGAAGTAACGCGAGAGAGGACGGCAGGCACTGTGCGCTCTTTGCCCGAGGCGCTGGCGGGTGGCCTCCTAGCGGGGGCACAGTGGCTCCCAAAGCAGCAGCGGCCTGCGGCCGCGCACGGCGGCCAGTGAGCGCGCAACAGCACCGCAGCGCCGTGCCACTCCGCTCCGCAGCAGCGCAGGCCAGGCAGCAAGCAGCAGCGGGCTAAAAAAAAAAACCGCCCAAGGGCAAAAGGAAACAGCCCGTCCAATCCATCCATCCCCTCACCTCACGTCCTCGTCCCAGTTGCTCTCCCTCTCCTCCCCCTCCCCTCCTCACCCGCTCACCTCATCCCCACCTCACCACACCTCCCTCCTCGGCTTCACTTCACATCACCAGCAGCGTCATAAAGACATGGGCGTCGCAGGCTAGCCACAGTGACGCAGCGGCAGCGGAAGCAACAGCGACCGGCCGGCATCGATCGCGGCAGCCGAGGCGGGCGGGGGGAGGGAGCGCGGTCGCCGCAGGAGCAGAGCGGCATGGGGGGGCCTGACTGACTGACTGGGTGACTGACTGGGAAGGAGATGGCTGGAGCGCGACGGCCCCGGAGGCATTAATGGGGTGCTCATCCTCCTCGTCCTCCCCCTCTTCCTCTGCTCCTCCTCCTCCCCGCCGGGTCGCGGTCGGCTCCGCCTTTTAACCGGCTTGTCCTGGAGGGGGCCGACCGGCGGACCGCACGGGCGCAATACCGCGGGGGGACCGGAACAGGAGCCGGAACCCTAGTAGCCGCGGCGCGCGCCATGGGCATCGATCTCAACATGGTGGACGGCGGGGGCGGCGAGGAACGGCGCCCGCCGCCCGGGGTGTGCCGGGAGCTGTGGCACGCCTGCGCGGGCCCCGTCGTCGCGCTGCCGAGGCGGGGAAGCCTGGTCGTGTACCTGCCGCAGGGGCACCTCGCGGCGGCCGGCGGCGGGGACGTCGCGGCGGACCTGCCGCCGCACGTGGTGTGCCGCGTCGCGGACGTCGAGCTATGCGTGAGTGCAGCAGAACCCCGTGCCGTATCTGTGAGGTGTTTTGTGGGTGCGATTGTGCGAATGTATTGAGGCTTTGTGTTTTTATGGCTGTGTGCAGGCGGATGCGGCGACTGACGAGGTGTACGCGCGGCTGGCGCTGGTGGCGGAGGGCGAGGTAAAAATCTGCCCAAAATCACCCGGTTGGATTCGTGAGCTCATGGGGATCGGGGGGATCATGTTCCCCATGCTAGGATAAGATTTTTGGGGTGTCAAATGTGGCAGTCCTGTTTTGTTTTCAGTTCTTGCTTCTTGGTGTGGTGTAAGCACTCGTACTGTGTGCTGCTCGTGCCTTTTTTAGGTTTGGTTGCTCCAGGTTGATTTTGCAATGGGAGGAATAGATGGAATAGGCATTTTTAGTCCTTACTAATTTTATTGAGCTCTGCATTGGTGATTTTTTTTAATTGGAGTATCTTCGTGTAATGTGGCTTTTTTTTTTGACAATGGTGTAATGTGGCTTCATTTAGTCATGCCTACGCCATACTATTATTGGCATTTCAGTACCTAATGAATCTTTATAGCGGTCAGCTATACTGAACAAGGAGGCAATGTGGGATTCATCTCCTGAGGGGTATGGAAGACATGATTAATGCATCGACTGTGCATTTTGTTGTTCAGGCATTTGGGAGAAATGTGCGTGGCGGTGGAGTTGAAGGGGATGATGACATGGAGGATCTTGATGCTGAAAGGAAGTCCCGGATGTTGCACATGTTCTGCAAAACGCTCACAGCCTCTGACACAAGCACTCATGGAGGGTTCTCTGTTCCTCGCCGTGCTGCTGAGGACTGTTTCCCACCACTGGTGATATGGCTGGATCTTTCATTGTTCCATTTGGCTCTTCAAACTGCTCCTTGCCTTGTGCATCAGTTCTAACTGTTTTTGTTTGCTGTTTTCCATGATAGGATTATAATCAACTCAGGCCTTCTCAAGAGCTTGTTGCCAAGGATTTGCATGGAGCCAAGTGGAAGTTTCGTCATATTTATAGGGGTGAGATAAGTTTTAGTACTAGACAAGGAGTGATCAATGCCCGTTTCCAATATGTGCTTACCAAGTTTCAAGTGATTTTTTTATCCCAGTTTTGAATTGGCAAAAATCTTGATGATATGAATTCTGATTCACATTCTAGTAACCTTTTGTTGCTTTTATCATGCATGTGCTATAATATTGGTATATTTATCTTGGAATATTGTGTGCACTATGAAGATTACTTGCTTTTATCGAGCAGCGTCTTGTTTCTTACTACAAGAATTAGTGTACTTGAAATAATGGTGGAGCTGATCTGTGATCTTGGTGTTGCTTGAGTTGTTTATGTCATTTATTTCAAATTCATGCAAGTGATGAAATTGCTTTGCGTTCCAGGTCAGCCTCGTAGGCATCTCTTGACAACTGGATGGAGTTCATTTGTCAATAAAAAGAAACTGGTTTCAGGGGATGCGGTCTTATTTCTCCGGTAAGCACATGAACAATGCGGTAGTCACAGGTGCATGGTGTATCTTTATTCACCAAAGTGTTCTTTTTTAACTGTTGTAGAGGTGATGATGGTGAACTAAGATTGGGTGTAAGGAGAGCTATTCAGCTTAAAAATGAGGCCCTTTTTGAAGATTTCAATTGTGACAGTGCAAAGCGGCATACATTTTCTGCTGTATATGATTCCTTGAAACATAGAAGTGTCTTCCACATTTCTTACAATCCAAGGTTTGTTGATTTAACATACATTTTTCATTCCAGGCATTGTCAATTTTGCTTTAAATCAAACATGTATTGATCTTGGCTTGGTAAAATATGGCATTGTTAGTAAAATGTTCAACAGTAAAGTTAAGTAGTGATCGTGCTTAAACATAAACTTATACATTGAGCAACTTTGTTACTCTCTGTATCTTTGATGGTAATATGTTCCTAGCCTAAATCCCTTTTCTGACATCTCTTGATATGTATTGTAAGTATCAAGGCAGGCCACAGGAAATGATAATTTGCTGTCTAAGTTACTACACAACATAAGAATTTTTGTATATCTGCTAATACATAGCAAAAATATCAGGCAATTCTTGCAAAACAAGACTTGTATGTTCAGTACCAGTCAAGTCTTTGTGTGGGTTGAAAATAAATAAATTTTCGTTTGAATTCTCTTGTTTGCAGAGCTAATGCTTCAGAATACATAATTCCGTACCGGAAGTTCCTTAAGAGCCTTAACCATCCAATCTGTATTGGAGCGAGGATAAACTTCCAGTGCCAGAATGAAGACGTTAGCGAAAGGTCTGTTTCTTTTCTATTCTAGTCTTTGTTGTATGCATTACAATCATGTTTCTTACATTTTACGTTTTCAGGCGATCTGGAATGATTGTTGGCATTAGCGAAGTAGATTCCATGAAATGGCCTGGCTCAAAGTGGAGAAGCCTGCTGGTATGCATATCTGCTGATTTTTATTAAGCTTTAGACTCTAAATCTCATCATGGCCGGCTGCCTGGCAAGCTTTTATAAATGTATGTTCTTTTAGAAACTGGTCAGACTCGGGTAAAGATTGTTTCTGTTGTAGTTTTTTCCAACTGGCGGTGAAAATGTCTGCTGTTTAGCTAGGGTTGCTGTTTTTTTCGACTTGCTTCCCTTTTAAATAAGAAATAATATGTGCTATATCTACTGAGGATAATTCAAGTTATGACCCTCCATGCATAATGAACTTCATTATTCAGATTAATTGATATTTGGTTGCTGATGTGTTGCCTTTTCATACAGGTAAGACGGGAGGATGGTTCTGAATGCAATGGCCAGGACAGAGTATCTCCATGGGAGATCGAGATAGTTGGTGGTTCAGTCTCTGTTGCCCATTCTCTGTCCGCATCTAGTTCTAAAAGAACCAAGTTGTGTCCTCAGGGAAATTTGGACATTCCAACAATGTGTAAGTTCTCATAGCACAAGTCTAATGTCTGTACATATGTACACTATCCATGAACTGCTATTTGACTATCATATTGATGTTGCAGGGAATGGTTGTATTGACTCCGTGGAAACTGGAAAGTTACCCAGGGTCTTGCAAGGTCAAGAATTGATGGGTTTTAGGACTCATCGTGTTACGTGTGCTCCTCAAACAGCTGAGGTTGCAAAATTTCAATCTGCTGATGCTAGTAGGTTCCTTAATACTGCACAAAGCTGCATGTTGAGTGGTCCAACAAGCAGACTTGCAGTGCAGAACTCTGGTTTTACCTACCAATCTGTAGGCTTCAATGAATCTATTGGATTCTCAGAGGTCTTGCAAGGTCAAGAAATTTCTCGGGCAGTTCCTATGTTCCATGGAATGATGTCTGAGGCATGTTCGGTGAAAGGCGGATATGGGCCGCGTAGTTATATGCGTGCCCCGGGTGCTGTTAATGGATTGTCAGCCACGGCTCAAGAATGTTCTCTCACACTATCTACTCCACCAGCAGCACAAGTGCCCTCTCCCCATCCCAATCACATATTTAACCAAACTGTGGCTTCACAGCTTGGATTGGCAAGCAAAGCTGCTGGAGAAGGTGCAAATGGCAGTCAGCCTTGCCCATTTGATATGCCATGTGAAGCTCAGACCAGGCCACAGCATGAAACACCTGGCCAAATTAGCTTGGATCAGTTTGAGACCAGGAGAGCTTCAGGACCTGGAGATGCTGCTAAAATTGGGTCTGGTGGAAGGGAGGTTCGCAAAACTAGCTGCAGGCTTTTTGGTTTCTCCTTGACTGAGAAGATCTTGCCAGCTGATGATGATAGCGTGAAGGAAGTGAACTATGAGGCTGAGTGCCAGAATCCACGGATGCTGGACTTGTTTGGGTACAACCGTTCCACTCCGAATGCTGCTCTTCCTGCTCTCTGTGCTGCCCCCTTTGGAATGTGATGCTACTTCAGTAGTGTTTCCGAGTATTTTCAAGCACTCAGCTTAGAAGTTTTACTTTCCCGGTACCCTGGTGTCTGTCATAAAAGAAGCTGCCTTTTGACCTCATTCCCTCTATTGGTCTGCTCAAACTAATCAGTCGTTTGCACAAGTCAACAAGAAGGATGTTTGGTGAACAATTCCTTTGGATGCCTCACCCGGTCACCCAAGGTATTATGGTTCTAGTCTGTGTACCATGATACAACTTTTGTGGCTGATCCTTCAGAACCATTGTGCGATTAAGCTAACAATGTGCCCTAAAGCATTTCGCTCGCAGATCTAGATTCATGGGAAGGTCTGCCAGCTGTAGCGTACCGGTTATGTATCTTGAACTGAGCTCCTGTACGACTTTTGCAGCTCTATCACGAGCCTTGTTTGCAGTCGCCTGCCTAGGTCGTCTGATTGTATCAGTATGCAAGACCAATGCTACGTTTTGAGCTATATGTTGCTTATGGACCTTAATTCGGTTGCTTTGTGTGTGGATGCTCCGTCTTATCACAGCATGAATAATCATTTTCCTGGTAGCTTAGTACTGGGATATCAGTCGTTGCTGTCTGTGTGTTTGGTAATGGCTATTTCACTGAAGAAACAAAGTGAAAGCTGAACAACAGTCTGGTTCGTTCTGGAGGAAATCAAGGGTAGACCTCGATCACCGACCGGATTCCGAGGACGGCGGTGATCTTGTAGCCGCTGAAGCCCGCGTCCTTGAAGATCTTGCGCCACTCGCGCTCGTCCCGCTCCGGGCTCCCGACCACCCCCATCATCATCACGTCCCACAGCAGCTGCGTCTCGGTGGCCTTCTCGTCTGCCGGGCTCGATCCCACCACCAGCTCCATCACGATGACCCTGCCGCCGGCCTCCCTCGACGGGATCGCCTCCCTACACCGCCGGAGTAAACGCACGCACTTCTCGTCGTCCCATCCATGCAGGATCCACTGCACAACAAGGTCTCAGCAACCACAGCGTCATTGTTCAGTCTCACAAGGTAAGGTAAGCTAAGGGAGAGTGATGAGCTGGTGGCGAAGCGAAATGAGAGCCGGACCTTGAGGAGGACGGCGTCGGCCTTGGGGACGTTCTCGAACATGTCCCCGGTGACGAACTCCACGCCGCCGCGTTCGCTTTCCGGGACGGCGGCGACGACGTGCGGCAGCTCGAGGACGCTGCACCTGACGTGCGGGAACGCGGCGGCGATGGCCCTGGCGGCGCCGCCGGACCCGCCGCCGACGTCCACCAGCGAGCCGAGGCCCCGGAACACGCCGGGGTGGTCGTGCACGAGCACGTCCATCACGAACCGGCCGTCGCAAGCCATGGCGTCGTTGAATGCCGCGCCGAACTCCCGGTCGCCCCTCGCCACCGCCCATAGGTCGCGCCCGCCGTGCGCGGCCTCAAACGGGACGCGCGCCGCGGCGGTGCGCGCGTCCGCGGCGCGGAACCAGGAGGCCAGCGACATGGACGGCGACACGATGGCGGGGTGCAGCATGGCCAGCGCGAACGGGGAGAGGCCCTGGCCCTGCGCTTGCCCTTGCCAGCCGGCGCCGGGCGCGGACACGAGGAGGCGCGAGAGCGGGGTGAGGGCGAAGCTGCCGGCCGCCGCAGCATCGGAGGCGAAGAACCCGCCGTGCGCGAGAAGACGCATGAGGCGGCGCAGGTACGGCGCCCTGGAGGGCGGCAGGGAGAGCGCCGCAGCGAGCTCCGGGACAGTTGCGGCGCCGCCGAGGCGGTGCACGGTGTCGGGGATGCCGAGTTCGACGGCGCACCGGAGGGACATGGACCTGGTGTACGCGAAGACGTGGTTCCACAGCTCGGCCTGCGCCTGCATGAGCTGATCGCCGGTCGCGAGGCCCCCATCCCTGGCGTCCATGGCTATAGCGCTCGCTCTCGCTTGGCGAGTTGGTGTCTTGGCCTCTTGGGGCTAGCGTTTGGGTTTTGAGGTCAAACGATCGTGTTTGTCCGCGGCGGTGCGTTTCTAAATTCTAGTACGCCTTTGAAGATGTCGCTCCGAGCAGATGTTCCATGGAAAGCGGCGGTTGTCGTTTTCATCTTGCAAGTGCGTGTATTTTACGTATATATGCACAAGTCACAACCTCATGACGTATTAGTGTATTACGAGAGTAATCAGTAGCCAGTACAAGCAGCTTGCATTTTATTGCTAGTAGTAGCTTTCAAGATGCAAATTGTAGAGACATTGTGTAATCGAGTCAAAAACTCATAAGAGAACTACCGGTGGGTGTGCTATTGCCACTTTCTCCGTTATTAATCCATCAAATTGTTTGTTATATCTTGCTAGCATTAGGAAATCCTGCCATGTTTTTTTCTAAGTAGCTGTTTGACTTTGTCAAACATGCCTAAGCTTATATATAGATTAATAAGGTTTAACTAAAAAATAGACCAATACGTGTTTGCCATGTATACAACAAAAACAGAAAAATAGCTAACATCTGCATGCAGGGGGGTTTGACTCCATCGCTAATTGCGCTTACTCCCTCCGGTTCGGTAAAGGAAGTCGTTTTGAACAAAATTTGAGTCAAACATTGGGAATATAAATCGTGAATAACTTTTAAGTCGTTGAGTTTGTAAATGTGAAAACTATATGAATAGATTTGTCTTGTAAAATACTTTCATAAAAGTATACATATGTTAGTTTTTAATAAATATCTTTATAAAAATAAGAAGTCAAAGTTGTACTTTGGAGACCGTGTCGCTGTCCTAAACGACTTCTTTTACTAAACCTGAAGGAGTATGTGTCTAAAAAAGGCCAAAACGAATGGTAATTTAGGACGGAGTGAATATTGGTGAAGAGTTGTCAGAATAATGATGGCTATAACAGCAGAAGGAATGAAGAAAAGTCAAATGTGCACGGCAATGTAAGAATAAGTTTAGAATAAGTCAAAAAGGGTTGACAATTAGGCAATGTTCGCCTACACGGCCGTGTAGGCCGTGTACACGGCGTTTAAACACTACTCGATGGCTCACTGTGCAGTTTAGGCCTAAACGGTTAATTACACGGTCAACCCGTTTACACGGTCAAACACGGTGTAAACGGTTGACTTTAAACGGCGCAAAACAGATTTACACAGCGTGTAAACTCGTGTAGGCCACCGTTTAGGCTATATACTACTTGGTACTTGTATGTCATTGTCATGAATTTGAAGGTGTGAATCAGTATTGTTGTCGCATGTTGCCTTTTGGTTATATTTGTATGGTTGCTTACATGTGTTTTTGTGACCTATGTTACCTATGACTCGATGAGTGTCTAAGAATTGAGAATTGGTCCCTATATTACTTATCATCTTGTCATTTTTACTGATGTGGTACACTACCGTGTAATCCGTGTACACGCCGTGTACACGGCGTTTACACGACGTACACGCTAAACGGTGCTTGACCGAACGACTACCGTTTAGCGTCTAGGCTAACATTGCAATTAGGCAAGCTGAAAAGATTAAAAACACTCTATCTGTTGTAAATTATTAAATACTGTAGATCTGTCCAAAGTCAAACCCCTCTATCTTTGACAATTTAAATTTTAATAAGGTTGAATTATCAAGTTAAAGTGATTAATGATTTGAAAGGGGAGTATATAGAAACCAAAGCCGTTATATAAATCAATCAACGGCAAAACTTATTTTGAGGGTGAGATAGACTTAAAGGACCTGACACCATATAATTAAATCCTTTTCTTTTTTAGGAGCAATGCGTATAAATAGAACTAGTGCAGCAATAGGTTTTTTTGTTACAAATAAAGTTGTACGGAAAAAGGTATGTGCTTGAGAAACCACAGTTCTACAGGGATGTTTTTATAATTGTTTCCAAGAGCGGGATGACTACTGTAGAGTTAGTCAAAGATAGTTGATAGTTCTAGGGGAAAAGAGGAAAAAAATTCGAGGGGCAAATTTCCGGCGATGTCAGCGCCGCCGCCTGCTAGCGCGTGGTTGCGGCCGTCTACAGCCGTGGGGCTCCGGGAGACGGCCTTCTTCCCCGGAAGCGCCAGCTTCATCACTCGACTCTGCATCGGACGACGTTGCTCGGACAGAACCTTGTGAGCCCCCCTTATCTCGCGTAATATCTTCGATTTCTTGATCCATTTTTTGAGGTCACTTACGAATTGACTGGTGGTAGCTCCACTTGATCGAATCGCTCGTGCTTTTATCTGGTTCTCTGGTGTCCCCTCCAACTTGGAACGTTTTGGAGAGTAATTTCTCTCATATGGTGCGTATAGATTTGGATTTAAACTGCGCATATAGCACAACTTTTTGCCCAATAATCGCTAGTGTGGGTGTCAACTGCTCCAATGATCATATTTAGGGTGCAATTCATGAAAATCTGGACAAGTTAGTTTGATGAATATGACTATATGAGGCCTCGAGTCAGTAAACATATTCAGTTGGTTCCAATTCCAAAGGCCCAAATGGCCAAATTCCACCTTGTAAACCTATAGTCCTAATTACCGATACGTAAATCGTCTGCATGTGTATTTTTTAATGAAGTGTTTGCTCAACTTTGAACCTAGCAGAAAAAGGTCAGGAGTTGCATGAATGTGATTTCAAAACACTTCCCATAAGAAATGCAGAACCATATGCAGATATGCTATTCTCAAAATGCCTAACATGTCATCTTCAGTGCAGGGATCCAAATTGCCAATTCCAATTTGAGAAGATGTAAAATTGTTCATGTTAAAAGCGGGGAGTCTGATGGATATCCAAAAACTGAGGATTTGTTGGTTGACGAAGAAACCCTTCAGTCTAATTTGGACAAAGCCATTGAGGAAGAAGATTATGCCCGTGCCGCAAAGATCCGGGACAATCTACGTATCCTCCATGAGGATGCAGAAGCTTCACTCCTCGCAGCAAATGCACGGTTCTACAATGCCTTCAAGAATGGAGATATTGCTGCGATGTACTCTATCTGGGCTAAGGGTGACCATGTGTATGTAATACACCCTGCTGCAGGTCGGATATCTGGTTATGATGTGGTCATGCAAAGCTGGGAGATGGTTTGCAATGCAGATTATGAGTTTCCACTGAGTATTGATCTCAAGAACATAGGGGCTCACGTCCGTGGCAACCTCGGTTATGTCACATGCTTGGAGGTGGTGAAGAACAAAGGAAGAACTTGGGGAAAGCAAATCGCCACTAACATCTTTGAGAAAGTTGATGGCACATGGCTGATATCTGTACACCATGCTTCGCACATTGAAGAATGAAACACACACATTCTTGGTGCCCCGGGATGGTAATTTTGGATGGGAGGCCACCATGTACAATTTTGAGTTTTTTTTTGTAGCACCTGTGTACTTAATGGGATTATTGTGTATGGTGCATCTATATTCCTTGAGGCTTTAGTTTTGGAAGTGAATTTTGCGGTCAATGTTTTGTTTTCATAGTTACTGGCATATGTTGACAGATGGACAATGTTTGAGTTAACGGGCAGTTTTACAATTTCTGATGCCGATGTGCATGGGCTTGGGCTTGCAAGAAACACGGTCCATATCCAAGCTACTTCCTTGTACCCAATCTGTCATGCTTCTTCTGAACCGTAGGTTCAGTTTTTCTATGAGAACTGTGGTGTCAAAAGTTTTTGGGATGAATGCACTCACCATGGTTCAAATCTTTGTGCTCGCATCTTTTTCTAGATTTATTTCAGGATTTAACCGGCGTTATTCTTTCAATGGTAGGTGACGTGCCCGTCAATGGCGCCTTCAAATCCTTGTGCTCGCACCTTTTTCTAGATTTATTTCAGGATTTAACCGGCGCTATTCTTTCAGTGGTAGGCGACGTGCCCGTCAATAGCGAGGCGTCAGTGGTGACTTCGTCAATCTCGAGTGAACAACTTTCCTAGGATAGTAACACTGTTACCGTACAGATTCTGGTTCACGTGAAAATCAGGACAAAACGTTGTACTCCGTACATCTTGTACTACGCTACTACTCAATTTGTACTGCCTACTACGAGTCCCTTTCTTCCCCCGCCAACTTCTTTTTTCTTTTTCGAGGAATGCCAACTTCATTTGTAGGTCCCAATAGTAAAAGGTCGACGAATTTCACAGTACAGTAGGCAGTACAAATGAACCCAGTTTAGCCCACGGGCCGAATCGACGGACGGCTTGGATGGATCAAATCTTGGGCCTAACGAGTTCGCGCCGGATATCTGCCAAGTTTCTGTTTCACACGCACCATGGGTTCAATGGGAATAAGTAACTCCCCAGCGTCACGCCTACTGTAACATTTTTTTTCCTTTTTGTGTGTTTGTTTTTTTGTTCTATTTCTTTTTTTTCATACGAATAATATTTCAATTTTGTCTAAAAAAATACATTTATATTACTAAAAGAAAGTGCTCATCTAAGTCGATGCATCTTTACTTGCCATGTGGTCTCCGACTTTCAACGTTGCGCTTTGCATACGAGCGTCAGGCATGCTGATATCTCGTTATTGTCTTCAGAATAAATAGGTACATCTATGTCATCGAAAGAAAGTGTGCCCACTGAGAGTCAGTGTGTCCTCGCTTGCCACATTGTTCCAGGCTCCTAGCATTGCGCTATTACGCAATTGCTTCGTCAGCGTCACGCCTACTGTAACATTTTTTTTTGTGTTTGTTATTTTTTGTGTTTTATTTTTTTCTTTCTTCATACGAATACTATTTCGATTTTGTCTAAAAAAAGTACATTTATATCATAAAAAAAGTATGCTAATCTAGAGTCGATGCATCCTCACTTGGCATGTGGTCTCAGACTTTCAACGTTGTGCTTTGCATACGAGCGTCACGCATGCTGGTATCTCGGTATTGTCTTCATAATAAATAGGTACATCTATGTCGTCGAAAAAAAGCCCACTGAGAGTCAGTGCGTCCTCGCTTGCCACATTGTTCCAGGCTCCTAGCGTTGCGCTATTACGCAACTGCTTGGTCGCCACGTATTAATATTTTGTATTGTTGACAAATGAAATCAAGGTGCCCCTTGCGCATTAGAGAGCCGTCATTGCCTCCCCCCATAAAGTTAAGAACAGGACACAAACATTGCACTTCTCAGCTACTCACCTGTCACATCCGGTTCTGAAAAACAAAACCGAGTGCGCACCGTATGTGTGCCTAGGATCAAGTTTCACACATACGACAAACAAAAATGAGTATTAGAGACAGTATCACGAATAAAACAATATAAACTAAAAAGACTATCAGAGTATTACACACTTAATCCTGGAAACGGAGGCTCCAACTCCACAAGCAGTCGACCGGGGGTTGCGTATGCCTAGCACCATCTTCAGAACTCCAAAGCACCTTCTTTTTCTGAGCAGCGGTTTAGCAAGGGTGAGTACACTTATGGTTGGTAATCAGCAAGGCCACAAAGATTAACCAGAGATGATTTATTATAATCTTTAAGTAAATTACTCATGTGGAGGTCCAGGCCACTTGTGACCGTGAGCACGGCTGTTATAACAGTTTTACACTCCGCAGAGATTGTACACTTTCACCATGAGTCGCGTAAACCCAACCACGTTGTGCTAGCTAGGCACGTATCACACTACCGAGGTGTGAATGCATAGGGACGCAACGAGGCCTTTACAAAGATTCCCTAACAACTGATAGCCCGCTAAGGTTCCAAGACGAAGCAGGCATGACCCTCTCTGATGAGTGCTCCTTAGCAAAGGCCGCTCCTCAACAGGGCCGGGCTATACACCGTCAACGCTTCCCCTCTTGCCCAGTCCAGGTAAGACTATCCCAAGCTAGAGTTTCTAATTAATTAGGCAAGACCAGAGCCCATTAGTCTCACGGTTGTACTGTAAGTCCTGGGTGGTTTCCCATGTTCCGATTAAAGTATAATATTCTTATAAAAGCATAGGTGTAAGGGTGGTTAGGGTCACTTGCCTTTCTTCCAGCGAAAAGCTACTCTTACTGTCTTCTGCTCTTGCTGACTTGAACTCTTACTCTTCAAGCTTCCAAACAGCAACACTTCTACTCGAAGCAATCAACAGGGACAAACATACTAGCAAATAAACAAGAGCAACTAAGAACAATACATCATTCAAAAGAAAAGCTTTAAAAGAACGTCTAAACGATAGGGCTCGCGGAACAGGAATGTATGAATGCAAGAAACGCTGAATTTAGAATTGAATTGAACAAGATATATATTTTAAGAAGAAAAAGATAGCTAATGAACATGACGTAAGAACCATGAAACAGACTTGAATAGATAGATGGACTGGTTCTTACATGAGCAAGGATATTGTAACTAAATGAAAGATTATTCTATAGACTAAAGATAGTCAAGATCAAAAGATTTATAGATTTTCGCTCTATGGGAAAGAAGTATGCACAAGTATTCTAAATATTTCGCTAAAGAAAAAGTCCTAACTAATTACCATATCAGGATGACTTCACCACGATGTCATTGTTGACAAGAGAAGATGTAGTACGAACGATGCATGGCTTTGTTTGCTTATATGCACAATCGTGTGCTGTCATCTGGCTTGTACTTCATCTGCGTAGAGGTAACCGGCGGCCTGGCTTCTCTGCACCATTGCTAGTGGCTACGCACGCTGCATGCATGCACGCACGCACCATGTATCCAATGCACATTCACGTACAGAATAGCACACGTCGTCGTGGTTGCTAGCTAGGCAGAGGAGGCGGGACAGAGGTGCTGCAAGGCAGGAGGGATGCAGGTGAGCAGCAAACCGAAAGAAAACTGATGAACCACGAACGTGATAGCATGCTCACCTATGGAAAACGAGAAACGACGGATACGGCGAAGATCCACGAGGACGGATGCCGCGGAGGCGCGGACGTGCTCCTCCCATGGCAGCTCGGCCATGTGACGATGACCTCGAGACAGGCTTCAAGATTATATATGTCGCTGATGCTCCTTTTGGTGACGACATATCCTTTCTCGGAGGCTGGCAAACATTGGCGGCGGCCAGCGGACGGCGATGTCCCATGGATGATCTTTCCGACGCCGCGATGATGCTCCTAACGGCACCAGCTTTCGCAACCAACTCGTCGTGCAGCGCTGACCGGATCGAATCCCTGCCCTGGTGGTCGGCAGCAGCGCGGCGCTAGGCTTTATATGGGGTCGACGGCGCGTCGGCGGGTCAAGGAACAAAGTGGCGGCTACGGCGGGACGGAATGCTGGTGGTCGGCAGAGATGCAACGCTGCTATGTCTTCGACTTGGAGAGGTCGACGGCGGCGGCTGTGCAAAGGACCTAGGGCACGCAAGATAACTACAAAAGAGATGTGGAAGAGAAAACCCTAGGAGGCTACGGGCCCTGTTTAGATGTTTCGCGAAATTTTTTTCGAGTATGTTCCCTCACATGCATGGCATATTAAATGTAGTCGAAAAAATAACCCATTATATGGATGTAGTGTACTTCGCGAGACGAATCTAATGAGCCTAGTTAGGTCGTGATTAGACAATAAATTGCTACAGTAAACATGTAGCAATGACGGATTAATTAGACTCATTAGGTTCGTCTTGCGATGTACTGACAGAATCTGTAATTAGTTTTATAATTAGTCTATATTTAATATTTTAAATGTGTGCCCGACATACTCGAAAAAAATTTCACAAAACATCTAAACAGGGCCACGGTTGTTATTTCTAGGTCACACGTTGGGCTCGATCGACTCCTGATCGTGGGTGGCTGGACGCCGTAGACCGAACCGGACCAGGGCGGAAACAATCTCAGATCAAGCTTCAACTCGTGTCCGTCTGCACCTTGAACAACGAGACTCTGACCCGAGGGAACATCTTGGCACCGAGGCAAAGATAAATCCGTTCAGGTGAAGGACAACCAACCACCAGAGCTTACTTTGGCCCAAGAAGGATGCAACGACAGGATAATGAAAGGAAATTAAAGAAACAGAAAGGAAAAAAAAAGTAAAGATAATACGAGTAGATTTGGGTTACTATAGATATTGTTGTATAGGGTCTTGAAAAGATAATGAAAGCTAGTAAATATATTCAGATGATATAGTAACCAGGATGGTGGCTATATGAAAGCTCTTCTCCCGTGGGGAATCGTCGACGAGAAAGAACTTCGTACGAGAATACAAGAGCACATTCTAGAAAAGTCTAGAAAGTCCTCAGAAGAACCTAAATATTGGATAAACGTGTTTTTTTCAAAACTTTGCACTCATGAAACACGAAGATGCATCGGCATTGCAACATAAACAGATCAACTTATTTAATTTTAGAAATCAAACAATAGTTTTTCTTTTTACGCTAAATTCTCTTTAAAATAAATAATTGTTGGAAAAATTTTAAAATTGAGAGAAAACCTTTGTTTAATTATTCTTTAAATTCACATCATGAAATTGGAGAATTTCAGGGTGTGACATCACCCAATTTCTCTTTCATGTGTCAACTTACCTTCTTTATCCTCGCTCGAGCCCCTGTTCGGATTAGAGGTGGTGCCGCAGACGTGAAAGGAGGCACCACCCTCCCTGTGCTCATCAATATCGCAACATCCAATACACGTGTATGTAAGAGGAGGGTCGTTCTGATAGGGTCCAAAGTCAAAACAGCTCAAAAATAATTCGGAAAAAAATATGTGTATTGGATCGGTGGCGCCATGGCCATACGAAGCCGGTACGGTCAACTGAACACATGGCTTTTCCGGCGGTCGTTTCGCTCTCCGTTTCATGCGCGCCTCGCCGCTGCTATTAAAGCCTACCACCGCTCCCACAGCCACAACCGCTAGGTCTAGGTGATAGAAAGAGAGGCCGAGCGCCAATTATGAAGCCCTCGCATTGCCTCTGCCTGATCTTCCTGGCCTCCATCCTCGTGGCCTCGTCGGCCATCGTCACTGTGTCGCCGGAGGAGACGACACCGACCCGCCGGCGGGAGAAGGCCTGGGCGGCGAGGGCACCGGCGGCGGCGCAGCCCGACGAGGCCTTCCTCGCCAGCCTCTGCGCGCAGCAGCCGCGCGGGCGGGAACTCCCGTGGTGCAAGCAGCTCCACGCCAGGCGCCGCGGCGGCGGCGCCCGCTACCTGCCGACGCCGCCGCCCAACCGCGACGGCGAGGAGATCGACCCGCGCTTCGGCGTGTCCAAGCGGCTCGTGCCGAGCGGGCCCAACAAGCTGCACAACTGATCGCGCGGTTCTGTGATGGCGCGTGCAGGTGCAGCCGTCAGTTTTTCTTGGTAGCTACTGTAGCTGGTTTCCTTAATTTCTTTCTTTTTTCCCCTTCTGTCCGAGGATTGTTGCATTGCTACAGCTTTCCAGTGTCAATGGTTTCGTCCGAGCCTAGATCGATCATTGGTTGGAAAGGGTAGGCAATGGAGGATGATGCACCTCATGCAACATATACCCGGATCTCGTTATTACAGTAGCTAGGTGCCTAGATCCAATCTTAGTAGCATGTACACGCTTCATTGATAATGAAGACGGGTAGATTGGTTAGTTTCTTTTAATTTGTAGTGAAATGTAACGTGTAGTATTATTTATACTATATGTAGCTTGATTTGTTCTCCGACTTCTTGTTCATTTTGGCTCTTGTAAGCTTGCCGGGACGAAAACTTGAGTTTCGTGTTGATATCTAAAGCGTTCGATCGAGAAAATCGGCGGATCCGCCGGTGAGAGCGCCGTCGGGAAAGGTAGTGGGCAGGAGTAAAAGTGGGGGTGGTTCGGATTGAACCATCGGTTCATCGAACCGATCCACAAAGACGGACCTAACGGGCCCCTAATACTACCCACAATACAATCGAGGGGCAACAGATCAGAAGATTCAGAACCGAAGGATCGAGTGGATCGAACCTTTTCCTTCGTCCCGGATAACGACCAAGGCACGATGGCGAGTAGTAGACGATGCCGGCGGAGCGCCCCAGTACGCGTCCGGCACGAAGAGGAACCCCTCGACCTTGAGGCGGCGCGAGTGCGCATGGCCTGCCGCCTGCGCCGGCACCAGCGGTCACCTCCATGTCCATGGTGTACTCCAGCTCGGCGTCTTCCTCCCCGACGCCGCCGGCACCACCTTACTGGTCCGCTCGCCTTCCACACCCGCTCCTGTTGCCCGCCATCCCCTCTCTGCACCCGCTGCCCCATCTATGCCGCCGCTGCCGCCGGTCTTGCCAACAACGTCGCTCGCATCAGTTGTTGATAAAAGCGCAGGTAGCCAGGTGGTGGGTGGGTCGACCCACTAGATCCTTTGGAGCGCGAGGTTCAGCCAGTTTTGCCAAAATGAACGAAACGGTGCCCCTAAGATCCATGAATGGGTCGGTGGATAGTTCCAGGATCGCTCCATGGAGCACCTACGCCCATCCTTAGGCAGGAGGAGGGGTGCGCCGTGCGCGCGCTCTGACGAACCGCGACTCCGCGAGCAGGTGCCCGAGGTGGAAGACGATGAATCTTTACCATTTGATCTTAATCGGACGGCTAGAATAGATCAGCTGAACACAGCGTTTCTTTCAGGCGGCTGCACTGCACAGTGCACACTAGCATCCCTTGATTTCCCTGTTGATACAAAGGCGATAGTTAATGTGGACCAGCTCTTCTTGTGACGAAAAAGTAGAGTAGGAGAAATAACTTCTCACAGCCATTTTGCCTTCGTACTAACTGCGCAATTATTTACTAACTCCATGTTGTAGCAATTGTGTTTGTCCCCTGTCAGTTCTGGCAATTGCTCTGTGGATAGTGAACGCTAAAGTTAAAGAGCACAGGTTTATGATAATGTTGTTATGCCAGTTGCTAGATTCTCTGTCTAAGAATCTAAGATGGAAGATATGTTCCCTTTTCTTTCTGTTTTGTTCCAAAATGTAGACGTCTTAATGCTATCCTAAAATAGATTTATCTAAATATAGTTAGGTTTATAAAAAATATTTAAAATATGACACTAAAGAGCAGGGTTTTCTAGTTGCAGTATTAGTGTAGACCCGGAAGTATGACTGTCGACCAGGGTACTGTGTTTTGCGCGGTGATCTCAACTTTCCCGGACGTATTCGTGACTTTTTCAGGCTATTAATGTGTTGTTCAGCCTTCTCTGAACCATGAGATCAGCTGGACAGGCCCTGGTCGACAGTTCGACACTTCCATAAGTTTGGTTACAATGAGGGTGATGGCCGCTCAATCGTGATGTCAATTATTCAGGTGTACTAGGTTCAGCACTTTCCAGCTCAGGTCAGTCAGTAAAACGCAGCTGTGCAAAAAACTGAACTGAACTGGGGTTCAGAAAGGGGCGCATTTGAGCAAAGAACATTGCAGAATTAGGAATTTAGAACACTTGAGGTTGGGTTGGGTGGCTTGAAGTTTGATTTTTTTTTCATAAATCTTAAAGGTGTTTAAGGTTTGGTTTTCTTTTTTTTATATTATAAAAGATAAAGGAACGAAAGGGAAATAGACAGTAGCCCAGCCTCATTCGGGCCTCGTCCATCCTTATCCTCTACGGGCCATGGCCCAACTCGTGAAGAGAAACGAAATGGGCCCCTGGTACTTGCGGCGCGGGCCTTCCCTGCGCGCTGGGTCCCGCCCCATTTCCTACCTCTCCAAGTCCACCAGGGCGAGCGGTACGGCGAAGCCGCGGAGCTTGGCGGCTGCAAACTCGCCTGCCTACTGATGGGGCGGCTGCGCGCGTGCTGCCTTCTCCGCCGCCTCCTCGCGGCGCCGCCGTCACAAGCACCACCGCCCGGTCATCCCCTGGCGCGCGGGCCCCACGCCTTGCCCTTCTCGAGGCTCTTCTCGTCGGCCTCGGCAGTCGCGGCCGTCGCGCCCCACGAGGCCCGTGACTCGGGTTTCGGCGGTTCGACGTACTGGGCCTGGATTCGCGCGGCGACGGAGTCGGCTCCGGCGCCAGCGCTTCCGCCGGAGGATGAGGACGAGGGCCTGGAACGCTACATCCCCGTCAAGGCCTACTTCCTCTCCACAAGGTAAGCCGCGGCACCCACGCTTGCTTGATAGGTGTTTGATGATTTATCTGTGTGATGAAACGCTGTGTCGTACCGTGCTATTTCGAAATTTAGAAGTTGCTCACGCAGAATTGGCGCAGCGAACTAAACTGATGGGTTTTCCCTTGATTTTTTCCTCCTCGTTGTGTCAGCATTGATCTGAAGAGCATGCAAGCGGAGCACGGGAGTGATATCGTACCTCCATCAACCCGTACGCTCAACTACATTGCGCTTCGGTACCCCGAATTCCCACCTGAGATTATGGTTAGTGACTAAAGTTTAGCATCGCCTTTGTTGGAGGGCCTAGCGAAATCTAGAATTAACTAATCTCAAACACATGTGGTCACCTGATGGGCATGCTGTTGTGACATTGACCTATGCTGCAGAAATCGATTTCCTTGTGATTTTGGTTGATACTTATGCAGGACATTGGAGTGAAGGACAACAGATTTTGCTATCGCTATGTGGTTGTTTTCCACTATGGTTCTGCTGTGCTTTTCAACATTGCTGATCATGAAGCTGAATACTATCTTGATATAATTAGAAAACATGCATCAGGATGGCTTCCAGAGATGAGAAAAGATGGTATGTCTATGCAATTCACTCCCTGTTCACATGTATTATCTGCTAAACTTTCTGTTTACTGCTTTTTAGTTGTCTCCCTTTTCTGTTGTCCTTGATAACATCTGATTGAACAGCAAACGGTTTAATTGCCTTTTGTGATATTCAAAGATAGTGTTCCATACATCCCATGGAACTCAACTTAAAGGAGAATCATTGCACACCTAGGATGTGCTTTATATGTGTTTATAACCCTGAATAAGTTGCCACTGCTTCCCTTTCACCACGGGATTGTAATGGTGCTTTGCTGTACAGCCCCAGGAACTGCCCTGCTTAATTCTTCACAAAGATATAGGTTTAAAGTCTGTACCACATTGATGACATCTATTTTGCACTAAACAGATTATGCAGTGGTTGAGAAACCATCGTTAACAACATGGATGAAAGGAGGTCTTGATTATATAGTTCTTAAAAGCTTAGACACTGATGGGATTCGCATAATTTCAAGTGTTCTTGGTCAAAGTATTGCCCTTGATCATTATATCCGGCAGGTACTGAAATTGAGCAAAGCTAACGATCTCTTGCATAGTGGTCGTATCATTAAAGCTTTTTCTAAAAGTTCTAAACTTCTAAAACATCAATTTTGATAGGTTGATGATATGGTTGAGGAATTCACTGAAATTAATCGTGTCATGGAGAAGACTGGCAACTTCACCATGCAGAGAAAGAAGCTGTTTCAACTTGTGGGCAAGGCTAATTCCAATCTTGCTGATGTTATCATCAGACTTGGTCTTTTCGACAGGTATGTCTGGAACACTCAAAGCACTATATTCGTTTTCAGGTTGGCTCTGTCTCCTGTACAACATATATGAAGTTAAATATTTTACGGATGGAAAACCATGTGAGGGATTTTGCAATAGGATGGATGGTGTGTAATTCATGATGCTTGATGTTGCTTTGCCTGTAGACAACTGTTATGCACATACATGCTACATTTAGAGAAAAGTTATCACATGGGGTTTATGCTGTTAGTTTGGAATTTCTTCCAGCGCATTGATTAAAGATTGATGTTTTTTATCATCGTACTTAGAAATTGGACATTCCTATGTCATGGTGCCCACTGTTTTAAAAGCTTTGTGTTTGCCATCAACAGATTATATCATATTTTTTGTAGGCTCTGTTGCATTGACCCCATGTTTCTGCTTTGAGTGATTGAGTCACTGGTTGCTTTTGTAAATGCAATTTTGCTTCTGGTACCTTCTGTCATTTAACAACACGATTTTTCCCCAGGTCAGAAATTGCCTGGAAAAATGCAAATTATGCACAAATTCTGGAGTATCTTCGGGAAGAATATGAACTGAATCAGCGTTTTGGAAGCCTTGACTTCAAACTGAAATTTGTGGAGGTAAGTGCGTTGAGTATTTCATTCTTCTATAGTGCAAAAACTGTTCCTTTTTTCCTTTTCTTTTTGAGCTTTCATTTGTGCTTATAATTTATTGTTGTAACAGCACAACATCCATTTTCTACAAGAAGTCCTCCAAAATAGACGGTCAGATCTGCTGGAGTGGGGTGTCATCATACTACTGACTATTGAGATTGCCATCTCACTGTATGAAATTGTCAAGGACTCCAATGTGATCTCTTGAGGGCTCTCTATCCAACAAATCTGTTGCAAGCTTATCCACCATCATCTAACAACCCAAACCTATTATAATGTTATGCTAACTCCTGGTCTTAAAAAAAAGGGAAACAAAAAGGAAGACTCTAGCTCTCCTCTTGCCTGACACTCCGCCACTTTTGATCAGTAACCTTAGATGAAAGCAAGTTGGGTAGGTTTGCCACTTCCTATGTAGCATACCTTCCTGGGTACTCTTTGAGTTTCCCTTTTATCCTTTGATTCCAGTTCAATACCAACGGAAAGAAGTTGGTCCAATTTTCCTATGCCCAACAAATTTCAGGGCTGCTAGTGTTTTAAACAGAGTACTAGTTTTCATTTCGAATTCATGTGAGATGTTCTCGATACATGCTCTTGGCGACATGTGCCAGGTTTTAATATTTTCATAGGACTGTTAGTCCAATTTCATGTGAGATGTTCTCGATACATGCTCTTGGCGACATGTGCCAGGTTTTAATATTTTCGTAGGACTGTTAGTCCAATTTTTTTGCAAGGCTGAGACCAGCAGGCAGCTGGCAACTAGACATGATGTAAAGAAGAAATCTCCTATAGCTTTTATAATTTGTACACATATGTTTTTGTGGGAAGCCTCCCTTTGGTTTACATCTAAATTGCACGTTCTGTTTTGAATCGTACACTGCAGAGTGGCTGACAGTGTAGAGGTAGAGTCACCATTGGATTTTTAATGTTCTTGAAGGTACCACGCATTCAACCTCAGTTTTGTATGCATCTTCTTTCACAGTTTTGTAAGGTTGGCTTGATCTTTCAAATTCAGAAGTTCTGTGTATGGCTGGTTACCAGCTGATGTTCCGTCAAACACCACCACGAGGGTGTCGTCAGTCTGCTGCATCGTATGTATGTGTGGCCACTGGGGCTAACTGGCAGCGTAGATCATGCAAAAACTCGTATAAACCACATTGACAGTTTACAACGGCTCAATTTCTCGATTATTTGATATTTCCTCCCACACGACTACGCTAATCTGCAGCAAACAGCTGTAGATTATGTGAGGACCCCCGGTGCTTGGCTGCTTCCTGCTTGCGCCTTTCCGTTCACACCGGAAACGGCAACGACCCGACCACCGCCGCGCCCACCATGGCAGTGAGAGATGCCCATCGCCAAACCCCGCCGGCCCGCGACGCGTGGGACGACGGCGGCATGGCCGGTGGCGGCAGCGCGGGCTGGGCGAGCACGGACACCTTCATGCCGTTCCAGCACTGGCCGCGGCTGCAGATGAAGTAGAACCGGCCCGTGTGGTTGAGCTGGAAGACGAAGTTGTGGCCGCGGCTGTAGCTCATGATCGGGCTGCTGGCGTCGCACGTCTCGTACGCCGTCTCGTTCACCTGGACCACGTCGTACGTGTCCTTCTTGTAGTCGAATTCTGCATTGCGAACGCGAATTTGTTTTGTACGTGCCTCAAAAAAAAATTTTGTTTCACGCAAAAGCTAGATGCCTATTGCCTAAGATTCATTTGCAAGCCGCAAGGGAGAAAGGCGAGAGACGTACGGAGCCAGTCGCCGACGTGGAACTCGTGCCGATCCGCCCAGTCGGTGTAGTTGACGTTGGGCGCCCAGCGACTGCGGTCGCCGACGTAGAACCTTACCGCGACGGAGAGGGCCGGCGCCGTCGCCAAGAGGAACGACACCACGACGAGGAGGCGCGGCGACGTCGCCATTTCTGGGAGTTCGAGATGTAGAGCACTAGAGCGGAACAGGGGAGCCGGCGGCGGCGGGGGTGGAAATACGGAATTCGTGAATTGGAGCGGGCATTTATGGAGTGGAATCGGTGTGCGTTCCTTTCCTTTCTGAACTGGTTTTTCGTATTGAAGGAAAGAAGACTGAATCGGTTTTACTGGATGCAAAACACATGTACCACATACTGTACATGCATTTCTACATTTGTGAAAAATACTCGCCAGGCTGTTTGCTTGGTAGGAGAGTACTCACCTGATGCGCGTGGCAATGACACTACAGGTCGAATATGAAACCGCATGCAGCTCGAACACCGGTTTGCTCTGGGGTCATGGTAAATGCATTTCGCGTGACTCCTTTTGGACAAACCCCGTGTTACTTCGAGGCGAAGGCAACGGTTCAAATTTGTTTCAGCCAACTCCTGGACACGGATCCTGTCGGACATGACATAGAGGGAAAGGGCTCACACGGACGCAAGAATACTCCAAGGGAGGATATGACAACGAGTAGAGACCGAAGACCAGGATGGCACCAGACTCTACGATACAAGGAAGAAGGAACTAGTCGTTATATAAGGAAAGTACTCGCGCAGCGAGAGCTGTACGAGTTACTACTCGAAATAGACTAGAATTCCACTCTTTCCATCTTGTAACCCTGCTCGCCAGTATATAAGGCCGTACAGGGACCCCTCTTAACTCAGATCATAACAGATCAACTCAGATCACCCTAGATCCAAAGAGACACATCGTCAAAAGGCAAACTTGTACTCTTATTTCACTCTACGTGATACCAGATCAGCAACAGGACGTAGGTTATTACGTCTAGTTGATGTTTCGAAACTGTATAAATTTCGTGTCTCGTAACCATCGAACTAGCAAGAGTCGTTGAGACGGGTAAGATGGGCGCCGGGAGGTTGGGTACGAAAAATAGCCACGGCATGGCGCGTCGACGACTTCACATGATGCTCAATTGCTCAGCCCGTAGCGCGCCTACGTGTTCCGCGTCGACACACGATCAGACCCAATTCATAGTTTGGAAATAAGTCTCTGCTCTGCTGCGGTATCTGTCCGTGTTTTACCGGTAATTCCTCCGAGGACTGCTCGAGGCCTCGAGTATTAAAATACCCCGACTGCTCGAGGCTCCCGAGTGTCCGCAAGGCTGCAGAATTTTGGAACCAACACAAGATCGTTTTTTAATTCCGAGAGATAGACTGTAGATAGTTCGGCCATTCAGCACAAGGGCACCTCAGACCCAGTATTGAATACAGTACAGCATCCAAGTCTTAACAGTACTCACTACATGATGATTCTGCCCATGTTCCTGCAACACTTCACACACGAGTATATACTCCAGCAATATCCCCAAAGGCAGGTACCCTAGAGACACTCTGGTTTCAGGCTATTTTTAATGGCAGGAAATTCGAATCTCGGGAGTATAAGCACACACTCAATCCAGCCTCCCAAGCAAGTACGCGACCTGAACATCCTTGGTTAGCGGCATGATTCTCCTGTAGAGTCCGGCGACCAAGCTGGGGTTGATCTTGTACACCGGTGGGGTGCCGTTGGCTTCAGAGCCGATGTTCACCTCTTGCCCGAAGATCTTGGCCTTCGCTTCCACCCTGTGCTCGATAGCACGCTCCACCGTCTCGTATGTGAGGAGTTGCATGAGTTGAGCAGGGTCCTGAATTTTGCAGAACGTGACAAGAATTAGGCAAATGTGTTGTTTGCAAAGGAATCAAATTATCCTATTTGATCTGAAACTCTGCAGGTAAAACAAACGATAGACAAAGTAGTTCTAGACATGTTGGCGCGAAGCAGAAGCACAGACCTGGGCTTTTATGGCCGGCCTGTAAGCTTCAGGGGACTCTTGAAATTTGGCCTCTGCCACAAACTTCCCATAGTGGATTCTTTTAGAGAGTGCCTGAATGATAAAACAAGGAACAGTGAATAAGTCACCAGCAAACATCAGCATAGAACCATGAAAATGGCATCTCAAGAAATTACAGCAATAGAAAGCCTTGCATGGGTTGGTACTTAAAGATCTGGTTCGACTTTGTTTCCTAAAACATATTCTTTTAACTGAATAAAAACTGCAGCAGAGTAAAAGAATTTTCACAATAAACTACTTTACTAGAGAACACATGCACACCCAAAATACGGAGTAAGAGGATTTGACATAAATATCAGCTGTAAGGTGGAGTAAGAGGATTTCACATAAATGTCAGCTGTAAGGTGGATTGTGAGGATTTGACATGAATATTAGCTGTACCTGCAACAAGGACGTGTCACAAAGAGCACTGGATCCATAGTTACCATCGCTTCCTTCTTTCGCCAATCTTGGAAGAAGTTCATCGAAATACAGATTCCAAATCTTCTTGTTGATATTGATAGAATCAGCAATGGGATGCAGAACCTACACAATGGATAAGGGCGAAATATGAGTCCATCTGAAGTTTACTAACATGGTCACAAGATCAGGATATTGCATTAACATTATGAGCCTTGCAATAGATGACCCTTGAAATGCAGTATAAACAAATGTTTCATGTCGCACATGGATTGTGTCATTGTAATGGCACAATGGCAGTGCTTGTACAAGATGACACGTACCATGCAAGTCAAACCATCAAATGATTAAATTGAAGCAAAATGCAAAATCATCATCAGTGAATAATACATACAATGCTACTTTCACCTTTCTTTATGAGCTTTTGCATTTACTAAAACTCAAAAGAGCACATGTTGCAAATGAGAGGAGCTAATAACAAATAAAAAGACCCTATGCTTATTTCAACTCAATGCAATGACTAAGAGCTATACAGCTCATTCCATGATATATTGGAGAAGTAGAGTATCTTAGTAAACAGGGAACACTTTCAGTCTCTTGTACCTAAGGTCATTGCCTTTACAATAATGATAGTAGCACAGTGCCTGTACATTGTTCACTAAATGAGCATTGTTCAATATATGAGATGTACAGGCCTTTTAAACCACGTGCTAAACAACTGTAACGGAAAACCAAGTCAGTTTATCTACCTATATGAAGAAAATGGTATATTAGCCAGCAAATGGTGGGCCATATTTCTTACACTGGTGAAGAAACTACAAAAATTATCAAGAGATGGATTTGACATCCAAGAACACGCATTTACCTTTGGGTATTGCATAGGTGGCAACCGGGGCTCAGGCAGATCATTTGGAAAGAATGGGTGCTCGTCTGGGCTCTTGTATCTCCCAACCTATATTAAAACATTAGCATATCTTGTTTTTTTGCAAGTCAAGATATATTGTTTTTGTTAAAAAAACAAATGGACTCACCTGTGCATGGAGCTTTTCAGTTTCTCTAACTATATATTCGACCAAAGATCCTTCAAAACCATCCATGTGGAAAGAATTGCTATCATATGTATCAGCATTGTAGCGATATTGGGCCCTCTCCAAAAGGCCGAATATGATGCTGTCTTCTAGTCTAATCAGAGTTTGTCTGATGCTATCCAATGTCAGCATTTCACTTCGATCAACCCTCCCTTCCCTAACAAAGTGCAACGGTAATAAAAAATGATCAGTTCCTTCAGTATAACTATTATACTAAAACTGGCTTTCGTAAAAAGAAAACAATCCAGGATAACATAATAGTAGTCTTTCAGCGAAAAAACAACAAGGTTAACATCCAGAGTGCTCCATGTCAATTCCCTTCTCAAGATTCCACTAACATTTCTGGAATAGTTTCACCAAAATTCAACGAACCTTCGTCACAAAGAAACTAAAATACATGAATCATCTTTCATCAAAGTACACTTTAATACTTCACCACCAAGTCTCCAGACCTATTACTGGTTAAAGTGACAGAACACCACTGATTAGTTACATCGATGGTTACAGGCTACAGCACACTTTTGGTTAAGTCATGACTTCCAAGTTGACTCTACCACCAAATAATTCAAGTTCACAGGATACCAATACCATGCCCTTTTTTTACACAATAATGAATTCTCTATTCTTTAGGAGATAATTCAACCAACAAGGATTCCACCAACTTCTAGGAGATCAATCCAATCCCCACAAAAATGGCCAGCCAAAAAATGCCAACACAATCACCACCAAACAGCCATAAATTGCCAATTCAATCACCACAAAACACCCACAATAAGATGCCTGAATTCGTGCAATCAGTATCAAAAGCACAGATGGTTGGATTCAGAAGGACTCGCTAGATCACCAACTCTCACAATTGACAACCAACAAAATCCAAATCCAATTCCAGGATGAGCACAGGAAATTACCGCACTACAGCAAGCCAAACACGCGCCAGCACAAACCTAAATACCTCCCACGGAACCAAGAGCAACAATCCTTCGTGGCATTAAGCCATTTCCAGATAAGACTAATATCAGAAACGGTAACTCCACCAATCGATAACGGACGCAAATCCAAATCCGATTCCAGGATAAGCACAGGACATTACCACACTACAGCCAGCCCCAGTAACTCCTCCAACCGATAACGGACGCAAATCCAAATCCGATTCCAGGATAAGCACGGCAGATTACCACACTACTGCCAGCCGTACACGCACAAGCAAAAACCTGCATACCATACACGGAACCAAGCGCAACAATCGCTCGTAATCAACGATTATAGCTAGAAGAAACCCGCTCGAGGAGATATTCAGTGCAATCGCCACAAAAAGGCCTGAAATCGCCAATTCAACCACCGCGAAAACATCCCCAACTTGGATGCCTGAAATCACGCAATCAGTATCTAAAGCATATATGGTCGGATTCAGAAAGAATAATAACCTCATAAACGGAAACGCTAGGCCACCAAGTCCCCCAATATCAGCACAAATCCAAACCCGATTCCCAGGATCAGCGCAGGAAATTACCGCATTACAGCCAATCCTACACGCGCAAGCACAAACCCACGAGCTCCCCCACCGAACAAAGCCCAGCAACCGTTCGTCACACCAAACGATTTCCAGCTAGAAAGAGCCCAATTAGTACGTACTTGGCCACGGGGGTCGCGGAGTTGTTGGCGGCGCGCAGCACCAGCGCCCTGGTCCTGGTCGCCGCTGGGCCGAAGACGACGCTGACGCGGCTGCTCCCGCCCTGCGCTCCCCGGTGCGAGAGCGCGGGCGCGGGCGACGCCGCCGCGGCCTTGGCGGCCAGCTTGAACTCCATCGCCGCCAACCACCCCCGCCACGAGCACCTGGAATTCGGGACGCTCGCGGGAGGTGGGGAGGAAGAAAGGGTGGTAGGCCAGGGAAAGAAATGCCGGGGGATTTATTTGTAGGTGGGGCGTCGGCCGGGCGGTGCGGAGGGGTGCTCGAGGGGGAGAAGGCGATGGACTTGGAGAAGTAGGTGGCGGACTTGGAAGTGGGAGGGGTTCTGTTCGGCCAGGCCAGGAGGACGCGGGGAGGGAAGAGGGATCGGAAGCCGTGGGGTGGGGGCCTGGCGCGTAGAAAGGTGAGACGGTGGGGCCGTGACGTGCGCGTGGTTAGGTTGGGTGGGGCGCGCGGGCAGGCGGGCGAGCCGTCCCGGTTTGCGGCGGAGCTGGCTGGCGGCTGGTGCGCGTGGTTTGGGTGGGCGCGAGGCCGCGAGCGCTTGGTTGGTGAGAGAGGAGGCGCGGGGTTTCTTTGCCCGTTGACGTTGGTGGTACGTGGCGTTGCCGGGTGGGCGGGGTGGCCGTGACCATGCCATTTGCCAGGGCGGCGCCACGGTGGGTCGTGATTTGGGCGGGTTGGGTTGGGGTGCACGTATTCATTTCAGGAGTGGTGGCCCGTGGCCAGACTGGATTGTGCCAATCTAGCCAATAAGCCATTTTCCACGACTTTCCTAAAAAAACCATTTCTATTTTTCTAGTACGTGCGTGGTACAGTTGTTGTTTTTTTCCTTGCGAGCAGGCAGAACTTGCATCATTGATTGCTCTCGACGGGATTACATCATCTCAGGTCACTTTCTATTTACCACATGGAGACACTCGGGAGATGTTTTGTAGTATCCTCATTTTCACTTTCCTTGTTATTTTGTAAATCCATCTCCCGCTTTTTCTGTTATTTTACAAGTCATTCCTCTCACTTTCCCTTGCGTGCCCTCTTGAATCAACATCGTGTGGCTCAGATTGAAGTTTGCACGGTTTGTATGAAGAGATGTGGTTTGCACCTTATATGCTCCCTTCTTATTTACCATCATCTCCAGGTATTTCTTTTTTTTTTACTTTCGGTTGACAGTTCAATGCGCATAAGAATAAGGTAAATCACATGTCCAAGAGCCCCTTTTGCCTGATGCACTGTCGGCGAACGTGGACGTCGTCACTCCCTGCATAAACAAGTGAATCCGGGATTCGCTACTTGGTTTATCACCTGACGGGCTGATTCCACGTGCTCCTGGCGGTAAGTCATGAAACGGTAACGTATGAAGCTGCAATCATAATTTTCAATTGTTCCAACGGCCGCTTTCCGTAGCAGGAAGAGACCGACCAGCGGTCGTGTTAAAAAAAAAAGGAGGGAATCCACGACGTTTCTGCGCTCCATGCAATAGGCAATAGCAGTAGGCGCAAGGAAATGTGCTAGAGTTTTCGGCGGCATCATGACTGTATTTTATCGCCGACAACAGCAAGCCTCCTGGAATCTTTCCCCAAAAGAAAGTTTTGCACAAGCAGTAAACAAAACTGTTTGTTTCCACGAAGCAGAGTCCGAACAACTGCATGTCAAGCATTTGCGAAAATTATTTTAAACTCAACGGAAGTTGCCAGTACGATTGTCCATAAGAGGGTACAGAAAAAAAAAAGGATGATATGAAGATTCATTTTCTTTTATTTTACATCTGTCGACGTTGTAGCGTAAGACGTACTTAAGGGCAAGGCAGTAGGCAGCTGTAGCTTTTTCTCAAGGAGACACGGATCGCTTCTTTGACTGCTGCTGATGGTATACTCCATGAAACAGAAAAGTTTCCATGTTTTTTATAGAGGAATTTTTCATGTCAAAGTTAGAGTTGATGCGATCATGAATCGAAATTCTTACCCCTCAAAAAATGAATCGAAATTCTTAAAGGAGTGAGATTGGAGTTAAAAAAAGCTAGAGAAATCTTGGCTCAAAGTTTTGCAATTTACATATAATTAGGTAAATAACTGTGCTTTACATGGAAACCAAAATAAAATCTAAACTGCAACTATGTACTCCACAGAAACTACTATTCTTATGACAAGAGGTAAGCCGTTTCCGCACACGTTAGGCATCCAGTCCCATGGTTATATCAAACCTACCTGGGCCGATTCGTTACGGGTCGTCGAACGTGCCACTAAATTTTGTGACCCCCAAACAATCAGGCCGGCCCGGTATAACTTGGGCCCGAATTTGCAGACCCGATAGAGTTATCGGCGGGCTTGGACGGTGATTTTAGACTCGATGTAAATTGAGCCTTTTATCCGTCCGGCCTGTAAAATGCTCCCCAAAATCTCTTGTTCCTACGAGGCTACGACCTACGACCATGCCGTGCATGCACACAATTGCACTTTGCACACTCCCAAGCCCCAAGTCCCAACTAAACAATCATGAACCATGATGACCCATGTTCTAAGCTTACGGAGTAGGTCACACGCCGACCCTCGGCTCCATGCCTCTATGGCTCCATCGAACAATGTTTCTTCCTCTCCTCGTTCCCGAAGAGACATGCCTCCTCCGGGAACCGGAACATGATCGTCAAGCCTGTGTTCCCGGATATACAGACCCGACGTGACGTTAACCAGCTGTGTAAACCCTAAAGAACAACTCCTCGATGGCCCGGCCGGCACAAAGTCTCACGACGAACAGACACAGCGGAGGGTCGGGTTGCATCAACCTTTACCACTGCTGCTCGAAGCTTTTTTCTGCTCCAAAGCTAAGCTTTGGTAGCACACGAGCAGAGCAAGGCCGAGGGAGCACCAAGTACCGAACCAGGACTTGGCACAAGTGATAAAAAAAAATGCAGCTCACTTAGCTCTTCTTCATTCATGTTTTTAAATCATCTAAAGAGTTCAAAAATTCTTCAGAATCTCGAAGTTATTTTATATGCGTTCCATTTTGAGCATTTTGACACAAAGGTATGTTGTAGTATTCAACTTATTTGTTTCTAAACGTAACTAAGTGTTGCTTGGACTCCTCACAGAAAAAAAAGGTGTTACTTTACCACAGACTAAACACGATAAATAAATGCATGTCACTTAAACCATTCTTTCTCCTTATTTTATCTGATGACTAAGCGTTTCCAAATATAACTAGTGTTACTTCGAACTCACCAGGTGTGTTGTGTGATGTCTACTACCTCCGTCCCAGAAAAAATGTTTGTCTGGAAAGCGTGCCCGTTAAAGTGGTTCATGTTTGACCAAATTTTTAATGAATTGTATTCATATTTATGACTGTAAATAAATTTGTTAAAAAACTACATTTAAAAACGAATCTGATGATATATATTTCATATCATAAATATTTATATTTTTTAATTTATAATTAGTTCAAACTTGAGATTCTAGGATTTTTTAGGAAGCGAGAAATGCATTCTTTTTGGGACAGAGAGAGTATGTTCCATTCTCAGCATTTATGTTTTTTTAGAGTCAGTTGAATCGTTTACTACAGACGCGTTTGTGTAATCTTGTATACCATGCCGCGCCTCGTTCGTGTGCATGACATGCCCACAGGCCACAGCCCACTAGATCTGGATGGCCCGGCCGGCACAAAGTCTCACGACGAACGGACACAGCAGGGGGTTGCATCAACCTTTACGACACTCATCACTGCTGCTCGAAGAGAAGCTTTCAGCTTTGGTAGTACACGCCGGGGGAGTGTGTGTGCGCGCGCTTGCTTTCACCGGGAAGGACGCAGCACGACAAAGGAGGAGCAGGTGGTGGTGCAGATAATAGTAGAACCGGTCCGAGACACACGGCACATCGCCGTCACGTCCATCTTTCAAAGGTTACACGGGCGACAGCGGAGAGAGAGCTCGTCATGGCATCCGGCACTGATCCAGTAAAAAAAGCTGCATTTACGATGGAATAGAGCTGTGAGAAAGTAAATAAAGGCGGAATGTTGGCTAGGTGTGTGCGATGCGAAATTGCGAATGCGTGCGTGTGTTATCTTGTCGTGGCACACGGAAATGGGTGATAGACCCTGTATTGTGCAGCTACTCTGTAGCTACTATACGGAGAGTGTTTGGCACCTTTAACATGTGCATTCTTGTTTAACCACGTCTTTCATTTCCGCCCTCACTATAGTCTCCAGATGAGTGTTTGGCGCCGAATCTTATTTGAATGGTCAATGATGATGCATGTGCCAAATTATGTTTGTAACTGACTAGAGCAAAATCAACCAAATTTACCATGGTCGTCTTTTGATCACTCCGTTATTTTTGCTCTCCCCCATTTCCATTTTACTAGTAGGTTGGCACGTGTGTGGCACGTGTTAAAAAATAACATAAACTTAAAAAGAAATAAGTACGTAAAAGAATGCACACTATTATTTCCAATTTTTAATGAGTAGTCTTAATGGAGTTTAATGGGAAATTTTATGGGCATTAAATTATATACCACACCAGCAATTTTACTGACTTGGCAAAGATATTAATGGGGACAGTTTCATCAGATGTAAAAGAAGTTTCATACCGATGACACTGCTCTAAGTACAATTATCTAGTCAGTGGCCTAGGAGCATTCGGACAAGTAACTTTTCTAGAAGTGTCTCTGCAGCTCTGCTTGGTGTAAGGGAGGTGATTCAGCAGGGTTTTGCAAGTCCACTTCTGCGCCCCATAAAAAAGAAGTGGCCCATTTCTGCTCTGCATTCCTTCTTGCAGCTTAGAGTACCGCAGATACATCCATTTACTAGGGTTAGCTGAAGCCCAATACGTTAATTTGTAGCCAGTATAGTATGCTATCAGTTAGGGCATAATGACAATTAACTTATTTTTTCCAGGTATACTGTCAATTAACTTCATTACGCTCGTGATCATATATATTTACATCTACCCAACATAAACTGTTTGCTTATAGAAAACTGTTGCGCAAGCGTTAGAAATGTGCACAGGAAAATTGCTATCCTGAGTCCTGACCGTCAATATGCAATCGATGGCATACCCAGACAAGAGAAACCGAACTGAGTAGATAGACAGGATCTAGCTCACTCTAGGATTGGAAGACCATCCAACAGCTGCATCTTCAGAGGATCGGAAATGAACGCTCTAGGCTAGCAACTCTGATGAGAGCTAGAGGTAGGGCTATGAGTGTTAGTTGGCGGGACCAGTATGTGCAGGCCATCAAATACAGAAGCTAAAAAGTTTGGCAAAAGATGGGGCTGAAGGGCTCTTTCTGTGAAAACCCCATATATGTCCACGTCTCCATTAGAAAAATAAAAGGGATAGATGTCCACACTCCCAGGGTTTCTGTAACGCCCTTGTGTTACAAGAGCTAAGGTTAATTGAATGGATCATGGGAGTAGATGTACATCCTGACCATTCAAGTTCGATTTCTTTTATCATCCTGATTTCGATATTATCATGTGTTTAGCATCTTGGCTTCGTGACTATTTGAGCCATTCAAATACTCCCTTCAGTTCCATATTTCTTGACGTTTTGGACATGAAACGAAACTTTCAAACAAGAATGAAAGCTTCTTCCAACCCCTTCGGCATCATTATTGCATCCGAAGTCAAGAAGAGAGCTGATGTGATTTAGCAATAATGAAGAGAAAGACTTGTAGTATCAACTAACCCAATCAGACTGTCATGACGGCACCAAACATTCATGCAAGAGATTACCTGATAATTAGTGGCACCCACAAGGAAATTAAGCTTATTTCTTGTCTCCCAACTCTCTTGAGAAGCCTCTGCGGATCAAACCAACCTTTTGCACTGCGACGACGACATTAGCTTTTCGCTAGGGCCCCTTCATTTTCGAGTACACTAGGGGAGAAAAAGGTCAAAAGGCCGATGGAAAGGAACAACACCAAAGTGGTAACAAAAAGCAGTGATCAAGTAGTAGTATTGCCACCGATCAATGGCATCCTGGGGAGTGGACATGTCATCATGCTATTCACCATTCCCGTAATTTCATACATCAGGAGATGGCAAAAGCAGGCAAAAAACGACCTGGCTTTATGTGACAAGCTTTGTACATTCGGTGGCAGGGTGGGTATTATGGCTTACTCGAAATAATGTGGTTTTCGACAAGGTAAAGGTCCTCCTATGTAGATACCGTTCGAAGCTATTCCGTTGGACTAGCCAGTTAGGGAAAAAAAAAGCAGATGTCAATATTTCACCAGTTATCATGTTTTTTTGCTAAGCATCCTATACCATCAAAAATAGAGGGAGTATCTTTTAAGACATCCATAGTTCAGTAAAAAAAAAGCATAAGATGCTTAGTTACATATAAAAGTTGATCAAAAGTTATCCAACAATGCTAGTGCCCAATATTTTTGAAACAGATGAGACCAAATTAAAAAAAAAAACGATAGTAATACCAGCAAGGTCATCACACGCGCATCAATGATAAAACAACTCCATTTGGAACGATCGACATCAACCAAATCAAAGCATCTGCCCAAGGTTGAGCGACCCGACGTGATTTGATCCATCATCGGGGACTCCAAATCCCCAAGGGGGAATCGATCATCGCGCAATAACACGAATGCATGCGGTGACTGACAGCCATGAAACAAGGCTTTTCCCGCTCGTTTTTTCTTTCAAACTATTCATGGTTACATCGAACCTTTTTCCGTTCCCAAAGGTAAGCAAGCACACGCGAAGCGCGACCTTTCCGCCGGCCTCGCCGGGGCCGTAACTCCACGCCAGGAGGAGGAGCCATCAGCCAGCCAAGCCAAGCCAAGCCAAGGGGACGCGGAAAAGCAGCGATCGAGTGGTCTCGGGCACGGGGAAATGACGCTGCCGGCCGGACCGGGGCGCCCCCCGGGCATGGCACGGCCACATCACGTCCCGTCCGTCCTCCGTAGTACACGCGTACGGCGACCAAACACATACTGTAAACACCGGAGAGATGACGAGAGGGAGGAGAGTGGTGGTGTGTGAGTGACTGAGTGTGACAAGGGACGTGACAACATCATGGCCATGGTTTTCTGGTACGGAGTGTCTTTACAGGAGCGGGAGGCACACACAAAATAAGGCAGCTGGCGACTAATGATGAGCAGTCATCGGGCAGGAGGTATGGTGGATCCCTAGGCGACGCAGCTGAGCCCCAGGCAGCCCATCCACACGCTCCTCCTCGTCAGCCTCTTCTGCACATGATTAAAAAAAAGAGTAAGAAAAAAATACGAGACTCTTAAAAACTGCTCTTAAAAAAAAAGAGTAAGGACCAAGGAGTAGTAGCTTCCAGTAGTACTGATCATGTGGTAATAGCACTGAATGTGACTAAACAACGGCTTGCTTTCCTACTGTCCGTAACTGCTTTCCAGTTGATTGTCATTGTGTGTGTGTACATAGGCAGTGAAATGTGAACGAATGATGCTACTATCAAGCAGTGTGGGTCATTGGTTTAGTACGGTTAGTAAGACTAGGTAACATAGCTTTATAGACTTTCAATTAGTACGCTAATTATAAAGTACAAATCAGCAGAGTATTTTGAAATGAGGACATCACGCAGAATTGACTTGTGTTTGCAATTATAGGCAATTAGAGCACTGAATGAGAGCACAGTGCATGAGTGAGAGAGCAGGGGCTTTACCCTGGGCTCGTGGCAGAGCATGTCGGGCGGGATCTGGTAGAGGTCCTGGTCCACGGCCTTGACGGCCACCCGGCACGCCTTGTAAGCAGGTGAGTCGCGGGCCCCGGCGTCGGCCACCCGGCTCTGCTTCCCCTGCTTCTTCACCTCGCCCAGCCCCACCACCACCCGCTGCCGCTGCTTCTCGTCCTCCAGCTCCAGTGTGGCACTGTCAGACCACTTCACCGCCTAATGCATGAACGAAGTTAGTAGTCAGCACACTTTGCTAGATCATGGCAGTAATTATTTGAACAACCTAGTTAACCAATGATTAGTAAGAGACAGAGCACCTAAAGACAAACTTCAACAAAAATGTGTAGTAGTATTTTGTACCAGTTATCTTTTCAAAAAAAAAAAAATGTACCGGTTAATAGCCTAATACTCTATGACAGAAAAACTATATCTCCCTCGAAATGAAAAGAAGGAAATGCTGAAAGACAGGCAAAAGAAGTACTAGTATGCATCATCAGTCATCCCCACTTGTCAGTCAGTCAGTCAGTCACCTTCTTGGGTGGCTTGGGCGAGGGCGGCGGCATGGCGACGACCAGCCCGGCCTGCATGGCGGAGTCGAAGTACTGGGTGACCGGCCAGTCGCCGGCGCCGCCGTAGTCGTAGTAGTTCCACTCCCCGAACGCCGGGACGCGCTGCCGCCTCGCTCGCACCTTCTGCATCCACACAACACAAGAGAGGCGCCGCATCAACCTCACGCGATCAAGATGAGATACTTATCACAGAGGGCGAGAAGGTGAGGCATTGCTGACTGGTCGTTGGACGGAGCAGCAGGGGAGGAGTCCGCTCGCTAGTCGCTACCTACCTTCATGGCCGCCGCCGACGAGCTCCAAGCGCAGCAGGGAGTCGAAGAACGGAGGCAGAGAGATCAGCTGAGGTCTCGAAAGGGGAAGCCGGGAAAGGAGAAGGGTGACGGGCAACAAGACGTGGGGGAGACGTACGTATTTATAGAGAGCGGAGAGTGGAGTGGGAATGTTTGATGCTTCTTCCATGCCTTTCCGTGGCACGCGAGGATGACCAGGCCAGATGGGGGGTTAGGTGGTTACAGGATGGCGGGCGCGATCGTGCAGGTGCAGCGTGCGTGGGGCGTGCCGTGAAAGGCAGCGGCTGCGTGGCCGGGTCCCCTCGCATGGGGGGAGTAGGCGAGTAGCCGAGTTGGAGTGGGGAGAGTAGGAAGTCAACAGCACTACACCTGTAGCAGGCTAGCAACTGTAGTGCGTCCTGCGGTGCGGAGCCTGAGCGCGCTGTGCCAGTCCGGTCACTACGTGGGAGCGGGGTGACTGTAGCGTGCGCAGCGCTGCTGTGGCGAGTGCTGACCGAAGCGTAGGTAGGATCGGCAGTGTGAGGTCTTGTTGGAAGCGAAAGGGGCGGGGCCATCCATCACTGGTAGGGTGGGCGCGAGTGAGAGTTCTGTCCTGGGCCTGCTGCGCTGCACCGATGTTTCGGACCGGTCGAGAGAACGTACCATGATTGGGAGTGGTGGTTGTTTGGACACGAGGCGAGCAGGGGCTGACTGTTTCAGTCACCATACTGGCCCGCTCTCTGCTCGCCGCTCTCACCCGCGCGCCACGCTCGCCCCGCATCCGGCATTCCGGCCGGCGTCCTTGCACCGCCGCGGCGCCGGGCGGCAGCTCTGCCTGCGTTTTGAGTTTTGTTGCTCTGCGGGTGGCCTGCGGCTGTGCCCCGTGGGCCGGTAGCTGCAACAAGAATTTCGAATCGTTCCAGTCGGAGACCAACCAGAGCCCAGAGGGCAGAGGACGTGTAAAAAAGGGGAATCCACGACGTTTATGTGCCTCGCAGGCGAAACGTAGAGTTTTCGGTTGCATCATGACTGTATTTTATCTCACTTTCAAAAAAAAAACTGTATTTTATCATCAGCAACAGGCAGTCTCCGGGAATCTAATCACAAAAGAGAGGCCTGCACAACACAAGCAGAGTGAACAAAGTCTGTTTGTTTCCACGAATGCGGAGTCCAAACAACTGCATGTGAAGCCTTCGACGAAAAATTAGTCTAAACTCCAGTAGGACATATGCACAATTATCCGCAAGAGGGTACAGAAAATGAGATGATATGGGAGAACTGTACATAGAACGTCTACAACATTGGATGTTTTTTCTTTCTTTCTTTTATACCGTCAACACTAATCGCAAAAGCAAGGCATGTGTAAACTTCTCTCAAGTCTCAAGCATGGCTTCATTGACTGGTGATGGTATGTAACAGATGAACCTCCAATCTGCAAGGGCGATATGCAGTTTATCCACTGCATATTACAGCTGATGAGCCTTTCGCTAATGCTTGTATTGCTATGTATGCCATCTGCACTTGTACCAGATACTTCATCAATTAACATCTCAGTCGATGGTCGTCAATCAGAATGGCTTGAAAACAACTCTAGCTACATGAAGGCACTGCACAAACATAGGTTAAGTTAAGTTTGCATGCCAATTTGATGATACATGAATTCCATTTTAAGTGATACCTTGCCCTTCAGCTATTTGTGTCGCCATCGTCATCGTTTTCATCGTCTGAAGCTTCGTAACGTGGCTGGTCATACTTCTCGCGGAGTTGTTTGATAGGGATGAAGTCCCCAGCCGTGTCCTCACCATAGAATAGAAATTCAATGTAGGGGTGATCAAACCTTCCCTGCAGTAAGAAATGAAAGATAACCATATTACTTCAGTTCAGCAGGTAGTGTCGAACAATCAAGCATATGATACGAGATGAGGAATGCCTCCTCACTTTCTCTGATTCCTCAGCCGCTGAAAGATTTTCTTCTGCCACTGAAATTGAGAAAGTGAAAGATCATATTCGTTTAACTTTCTGCGCCATTTGACTCATTAGTGAAAGGTCACTTACACAAAGAAGCATGAAATTTCTGAAATAACATTTACAGGTCTGTTCCTATCTAAAAAGGTCAAATTCAAATGTGTCTATTCAAACCAATATCAACTGACAAGAAAAAAGAAACAATACCATATGCAACAAGTAGTTCTGGATCAACATATACATCAACCAGGACCTGAAACATTCAGTAATAAATCACATAGTATGTCAAAAACTTGAAAAGACCATAAACTGAAACTGATCATGTACACATCAGCATGTGGGGCATTGTAGTATACCAAAGAATGGTCCTGAAAGGAGGATGTGTGCCAGGCAAAAAAAGCATTTCACATATGTTGCAATTGCTATATTAAAAATGTCAATATTGCTATATTAATCATTTTCAATGATAAATAATAAGTAAGCCATATAAAGGAAACAACGAGTATGCACAGTCATGAAACAGGAATATATGCAAAGGTGAATAATCTTAAATTTCAGAAGCCGTATGCACATGCCTATTGTAGAACTACAGAAGTCAACGGATAGCTACGCTTGGCCTTTGCCAGGATAGCTATATATAACATGTTAGCATTCTGTTAATCTAGTGCAGCTGTAGTTTTTCCTTTTTTTCTTTTGAAAGGATACTAGAGTGCAGCTCTAGCTTACTGTAAACTTGATACTAAGAGAAGAAACTGCTGAGAACTTCTGTGAACTGTAGACAGAGACAAAATGGAAGCAGCATTTACCTGATAAAATGGTTGATTTGGACCATTAGACAGCTTCTCCACATTTGCCGTCTCCATCCATGACTTGGATTCACAGCATACAGGATCCATGCCACATATCACACCTCTATATCCTTCAACGGGAGTACAGGATCACACAAAATTAAGGACAAGATGAAATACAATGTGTTCACCAAGATGAACATTGAAACCAAGTGCTGAAATGCAAATTAAGGTCCACAACAAATAAGGATGAATAAAGCCACAAATAAGCCTTGTTAATTTATAGGGAAAATATTATAAACATAACAGGCCTGCTAACATAGCTGATTTTAATAGCTATTTGCTAATTCGGTGGTTCTGGTTCAATCCAAGTTGGAATTGTAGAAATGTTTATTTGATATTTTCCACATATCTAGTGCAACCCCGAACTGGAAGAATGCAAATATGAGCTTAAACATGCCTCTCTAAGATACTGAGAATTTTGAGCAGTCATCTATTATTGTTCCAAAAGAGGAAACAATTAAAAACAATTTTGACTGTACTTACTGCTTGCCAGCAATTTTGAAGAAATGGTCATGTGTAGGAAGAGGCGAAGTATATTAAGAGATGTATGGAAGTACTCACCGTGTACCTTGTGACGTACTTTCTGCCCTAGTCGAAACGCATATTTCACATTTTGATAAGCAAGAGCTTTAGCAGATACGGCAAGAGATTCGGCCTATGTGACATTAAAGTTCAAGTGTAAGGTATCGAACATTGTAAACACTTTCGTCTGATAACATAACAATCACAGAACCGATGCACCTCAGGTTTGGTATACCTCAAGTTTGGCGATTTCATCACGCAGACTAGCTGCCAAAGCATAGTTTTCACCGTCAATGGCGTTCTGCAAGTCTGCACTGCAACAAAAGGAAAAGATGAAGTTACATTCCGAATGGAGGCTACCCTGTAACCACCCTTTCTCCTTATCAGATTTGTTCGGGTATATCATGGAGAAATTGAAATGTTAACATACCGTACTCGTAAAAGGTTCAGAGCTTTGTCCTGAGCTTCAGTCTTTGATGAACCTCTTTTAGCTTCCCGTTGCCTAATTATTTCCGTTTCAATCTAAAAAGGCAGATCATTTTTTTAGCAAGTTCTCATCGTAGTGCATTTGCTTATGTTGAACCAGAAGTGAAGTTGTTACATTACCTCAGTGAGTTTTTCCCTCAATTGTTTTGCCACATCAAACTGTTCTATATTCAACGCATACTGGTGAAAACAAAACAACCAAGAGTGAGATTGGATATGCAAACAGAATGTATCAATCACATGCATTAGTTGATCAAGGCAGTGTAATACGCTCGACAATAGATCAGTAAAGCAATAGACATGACAAATGGTAGCTGCTGGAGGGAGTAGCTTCTGTTCACAATAGATTAGAAGATACAGACTAATAACTAATAAGCTATTACTCACTTGAATCCGGGTCTGTAAATCCATCTGAAAGTAGAAGATCAAGATATCTTCATTTGCAGACTCACTGCGCTCCAGCCTTGCATCACTGCTACGCCCGTCTCCTCCAAATAACCATCTAGCATTAGTTCTTACTGTAGCACCCATTCTTCTGCCATCAGTCTTTACGTGTAGTTTGTGCACGCGGCAATGCCATGAGTATGATCCATGGCTTACTGGATTAAGCTCACATGTCAGTCTTAGATTGTTCCTTGCAACACAAGCCCTTCTGCAATTTGCTCCATGGGGTGAGGCAACTGAACCGCATATAGAGATGCCCTGCATTGTATAAGCTTGGAACTTGGAATGCTTCAATCACCACAATTTGGGCAATTCGATCCCTGTTCAATGGAGTCCTCAGCTGGTCGATGGCATCTCCAATTCCGACAAAGCGCAAACTGAAATAGTAACATCAACACAGTAACTTAGCCTGGAGCACGTTGCACTTTCTACAAACAGCTTAAGGAGTCCGGACGCCCCGCCCGCCACACAACACGGGTGCCCGAGAAAGGCGGAAATGGAAAGGGGGCTGGGGCATGGGTTGACTCGAGCAGCCCCGCCTGCGCCAGCTTTCGGTGGACGGTGCCGCACCGAAGCGCGAGCGGGGGGCCAGCACCCGGCGCCGAGGTCAGAGGAGCGGCGTTCTAAGCGGTGAGCAGGGCTAGATTTTCTAGGCTACGAAAACGTAATTTGGCGACTCCGAATCCCAGGTCCGCCATTGGTGGGAGGGATAGGTCACTTACCAGAGGCGACGACGGCGCGACGGGGAAGGAAAGGGAGGTGAGGTGGCTGAGCGCATGCGCTGCTGCTGTTCGTTGGTTGGGGGCGGAGCCGCGGAGGCGGACCGCTGCTGCTACGGTTGTTGTGGATAGAGATGAACGGAACCTCCTCGCCTCACCTGCACCAGCCGCTCCCTGAAACTGAAAGGCAAAATGGGTCCATACAACGTGATACGGCCCAGATACTGCCGGATGGGATCAGCCCAGGATGTCAAGGATGCTTCCCTTTATTTGTTTTTCCTCCTTTTGTGGACTTATTGTAAGTTATGTTATCCTACAAATGAATGTTCTAGGTCATGTTTGGCAAAGAAATAACTGCAGATCTGTCCTGAGAAAATAAAACTGCTAAAACCAAGAAATGAGAATGAGGTTTGAGATCACGCACTGCAACCAATGCATCGGAAGTTCTAGCAACTGAATCAATGTTACGGAGCTCAATTTGTAGCATCAAACTACGCATAATGCCACTTGGCCAGTATGTAATCACACTTGGGAAAAAATAGCCGTAAACTATCCAGGGAAGCCGAAGGCTCGCCAGCGATCATATAACAGGGTTAAAAGTATCGCCAGCACTCGTCGAATGTTTTGCAATAAATAAAATCTATTTCGAAGAGCGTATAATTGTTCCAAGCCAATCTTCAGAGTCCGTGCTCACATCCCCCTTTAAAGCCCTCAACGAGTGTTCTGTTCCAGCCTGTATCGCACAACACACCGTAAATACTTGGTCACGCCCATTTGAAAGAGAAATGCTATGAATCTTCAGAACTTTGTGTTTCAAGAGTGGCAAAGGTTGCGAGCATTCCCACCTTTGTAATGTAAACATCGATTCCAAGCTTAGCTATCACCGCTGCTTCTAGTATTTTGGTCTCCATTCCGCCAGTGGTGTCATGTGCAGCTACTGATATCTCCACTGCAGCACATAGCAGACATGCCAGGTTACATAAAGCTACAATAAGCGGTTTAGAAGCAATACACACAGGTCACCAATTTTCACTAGTTTCTCGGCCTAATACCATACATTGGTCCCAAGTCCCAACAGCTACAATAAGCAGTTTAGAAGAACTATATAAGGTAGGCACTTCTCATTATCAAGTTACTGAAGAGACAACTATACTGCCTTTGCTTATTCAGTTATTGAACTCCCAGTAACCAGAAGGGAATCTGTCATCAGTTAGCTACTTAGCTACCAGAATCAGGTACAGCCATGTATTGTCGTTCCAACTTCGGAGGAGCATCTCGGCACAGCTACACAAGTTCTAGGGCCTAGGATCATTAGAAAATCACCAATTCACCACACACATGAAAAGGAATACAACACATACCTCCTTTATTGTTGCCTTGCAATAATGCAGGTTTTACAACAGACCAGCTTCCATTATCATCCACCTCTGTTAACTAGCACAAGTCAGTTGCAGTTTCAAAGCATCAACACATTTATTTTAGAAAATGATAATAATAATTGGATTTCATGCTTTCTCCCATAGAGCCTTTATGCATATCATACAGTGAAGCCACATATTATGGGCAGCCAAATCAATATACACGAAGTGAATACTAACCTATTTCCTTCAGAAGTACTGCATTTGGGTCAGTTGGAGGACGATCATATACTCCATGGACATCTGTCTACATCTCAATTTTCAGGCTAGCATATAAATACAATTATCTATCGTAAGAAAGGAACGGAACATTTGAAGTAAAATATGCTAAGAAAAGCAAATGAAAATGAGCCCACCAATGAAAAAACAGAACAAATAATTTTTCAGTACTAAAAGGAAGACAATACAACCAAATAAAGAATCTGGTGTACTAAATTATCTTCCATTGGTACGAGAGAATTTTATAGGCCATGAAAAGGAGAGAAGGCAACAGTACCAGAAATACAACATATTTTGGACTTAGAAGCTGCGCAAGATGCCGTATAATGACATCCCCACTCAATATGGTGCAATCCTGGTCATTGAATGATAAGAACAGTTTTATTAGAATACACAAATAAGTTTTGTAGTCCAGGCAGCCTCTATAAGATACTAAAATCTAAAGTAGAATGTAGACATGCTTTGTTTTGTTTCGAGAACTCACCAGCAATTCGTCAAGAACAGCATCTCCATGCAAAACCTGCAAGAAACATGGGTGTTATACTAAAGTAAAAAATTGTTTCAATTGTGATCGTTTTTATGTTCCTTACACATGCAGATCTGAGAAAATTCATGGAACTATGTAATGCTTCCTCTATGCTTAGAATTAACTAATAAATAATTCATATGGCTTGTGTTATACTGTTATCGTCCTGTTTTGTAATGCATATCCTATACTAACTTAGGTCCTATACAACAACAGGTTCTGTCATTGGTTTTGTATATGATATATGTTAGCATCCAACATGCATTACACACAGTGGCGGACCCATGTTAGCCTCTGTGAGGGCACATGTCCACACTCAAAATGTGTTAAATAGAGTTAGTAGATATTTTTTCACCATTAGTGCCCCATCTTAATCAAATCAAAGGCCCTCACTCATGCATATATTGAGCTAAAATTCACATATATCTAGTAATGTGCCCCAGCTTAGTTATTTGTCTGGGTCCGCCCCTGATTACACACCATGACTATTAAAAGTACCAGGCTGCCAGTACAAATTAGATTTGAATGATGCATCAAAGAACATGTATAAGATTAGGCAAATATGAAATTCTGAAGGGATAGTGGCTCAAAACCTTTGGTACAGAAACTTACAGGGACAAAGCCAGCATGGAGCGATTCAATTATTTGAGAAGAATTAGCTGATGCAACCTGCAAATGCATATTCGAAGGATTAGATATGTATGAATGTAAAAAAATTGTCCAATGATACGCAAGAAAAGCAATAGTTTTCAAGTTCGGTTACTTTTCTTTGCTTGGTAGACCACCCACAAGCAAATGGTGACATCCCAACAGATGGTATTCCTTCTGCAAAAGAATATGCATTCCATAAATCTTCTACTGACCACTGATTCTAACTGACAATCTAGTAAAACATTCAAGGTCTATTCAAATGGACAAGTAATATGCCAGTCAATTTATCAAACGTATTAAGATTTGAAGATAAAGACAGTAATTGTTCTTGACAAATGATAATACATCCTGCATGGGATCATGTGTTAAATAAGAGAATAAGTATATGGTAAAAACTAAACACAAGGAAGCATAAGCATATCCTACTATAGACATTATCATGGAATCTAAATACCTGCAATATTGAAGAAAAAACAACACAACACAGATGATGCCTAGCATGAAGCGTAATACTACAAAGAAAAAAAAAGATACAAAAATGCATACCTCTTGCCAGGGCCCTAACAATTTCCTGGTTGAGAGAAGTGACCTAAATTACAAAGTTTATTACATCAGAACATGCCTCCAGAATATGCATTGGAAAAACAGAAATATTTTGACAGAAAGCAAGTGGCCTCACTGAAATTCTTGTAGCGACAAAGCCAGCCTTCACCAGTGTCGAATGCAGCCCTCCTTTATGAACTCCAGATCTACTTGCTTGGAAGTGGCCAAAAGACCCTGAAGCAGAATGTGCAGGAAGCAGTGTAATAGTGTATCACAAATTTGGTATCCTACAACTAAATTTATATGCAATGTTTTGGAGACTACCAAGTTGCTTAAAAAGAAATTTACCTAGCAGTATGTAAATTATTAATCTCTACCAGTTGCTTAGAAATAGTCTCTTAGGAATACTCTAAAGCCTATTAAATCAAATTTGAAACTACAGCTGAGCAGTGTCAAACCGAGCCGAGCAGTCCCATACTCCCATGTGCGCAGTTGCTACTCCAACAAGAGGAATTTGTGCCAATACTTGCTAAATAATGCACACATTAACATGGCGTTTTGAGCATCCAAGTTCCAACGCGAAAATATTAACTGTCATGTGGGGTCGACTTCATCTCAGCAGGAGTAAGACAGACAGGCAGAGTCAATTCAGAGTCCGAGCAATACCGGCGCCGTGCACGACGATGAAATTGGTGTCGAGCCCCAGCCCAGCAATCCCCGCGATCCACTCCGCGTCGACGGCCGGGTCGGCCGGATCGCCGTGTCTCTTGCTCCAGTCCATCCCCAGAACCTTCCCCGGGGCGCCATCGCCGTCGGATTCAGACATGGCCTGCCGCAGCTGCGCGCACGCCGACCGCAGGCTCTCCTCATTGATACTCTCCAGCTCGCCCTTGTTCGTGATCGCCGCTCCACCTGCGCGGCCCGCCGTAGCTTCTCAGATCAACCAATGCCAGAGAGGTGCGCAGGCACGCATGGGAACGAGGTATGTCGTGGCGGACTGAGCAAGAGAATACCTAGCTTGACTATGCAGCGGACAGGGCGGGGCGCCGCGGGGCTCGGCTGCTCCTGCGCCTCCTCTTCCGCCATGGCAGCTTCACTCCTGCGGTCTGCAACGCCGAGAGGAGGGGGCTCCGGAGGACACGGGAATCTGAGCGCCGCGCTGCGTTGTGTAGTGTGGTCGTCGACTGGTGGGGCATCCAGTTCTGGACTTGTTTGCCCAATCTACCGTCGGATGGTTGCTCTTGTTAATCTGGGCTGTTCAAATTGGACATTTTCACTTCCTTTACTTCCTCTTCCTCTAGTTTGCAGTTCCCCCCTTCCCCTAACTCTACCGCCGCCGCCGACGTCGCCGCCGCGGCGCCGCCTGTGCGGCTGCGCTGTAGTCGCCTCGAACCCATCGCCCGCCGCGTTTTTCTCCATCGGAGGTATACAATGAGGCTGCTGCAAGCGGAGGAACTATTCCGGAAGGTTCTGGACGGCGGGTCGAAGGCGAAGGCGGCTCGACTGCTCGGGCTCGATGTCGGCAGCAAGTACGTCGGGCTGGCCGTCTCCGATGAGAAGAACAGGATCGCTTTGCCTCTGAGGTAAGTGCCCCCAACAATTGCTGCCCGTGCGGCCGTGCCCGGCTGCCCGCCGCACAATGTGTTCGATGCTGCTATGTATCGAGGGTTTGCTTTCGATTCTACGTTAAAGTTGTTAACTGACAACTGGCATAGGGGAAAATTCAATGAATTCATTGCGCTGATTCCAACATAGACATCTCTTTTCTATGTAAGGATGCAAATGTTGTTGTCCATATGAATGTGTGCGCATGAATGTCCCGCCGTGAATTTTTTCAATCGACAAGTTTTGTTGTACAACAACAAAACCGTTGGCCTGCAGGAACTGTATTCCAATTACCGAATTGGAAACTCACGTGCACTATGCAAGACGGTATGCATCCTATGATTGGAATAATGCATTTTGTATCTGTATTATGCAGTTTGAACACCAATTGTATCTGATTCGTAATTTCGTATCCCTCCCCAGTCCCCACACCCCCAAAGCTCTTTTTTAAGAACATAGGCGGTATCAAACACTGAGCAGTAGTGTGGTTTTAGCATACTACGTCCATCTTTTGGATGTGAGTGGTTAAAAGAAATGCAAAAGACTACACATCACATCTCTTTATGTATCTAAAGCTGGATAAACAGCTGTCAATAGAGATGTGTTGTTATTAGACTGTCTCTGCATCAATTGGTTGATTTTCATGCTGAACTTGGTGGGCCTGTTTCACCCAGACTTAGAGCAATTTGCACTATGCTCAATCTGTCTAGGCCAATCTGGTCACACTAGAATTTGATGGGCTGTGTGGGCCAAAACTCTTTTTCCCCTTTCCTGGCTCGGCTGGTGGTAGGAAATTTACTTCCGTGTGTGCTGATCTAGGGTTTTACATTATTGTTTCTTGTTGTCATTTTTTTTCTGTAAGTGAGAAGACTCTCCTTGCAAAAATAAGGGAGTCTGAAAAGGCTCTAATCACAAGCTTGACATAATCGCTCCTTTTTTTCAGCTAAGTACTGACTAATTGACTTGCTTTCATTATAGTCATTACTGTATCTTGTGAGAAAGAGAAAAATGTCCATGCAGCAGATAATCTGAATTCATTTCCTTGTTAACCAAAAACGTGTCTATTTTCTTTTTTTTTCTATTGTTGAGTTAATCAGTTGGTTGTACTTAATGAATCTTGCAGTGTCTTGAGTCGGACAAAGACAAACATCAACTTGATGGCAGATGATTTCAAAACATTGGTATGTTGAATATCCTGTTCAGTTTCTGGCATCATGTCTATTGTGGGTAACTAAAAAGTTAGCCCTTAGCAAAAGATTGAGTACTATACACAGCACCATTGTATAATGACTGATGGCGCTTCACACCATCATTTTTTAAGTAATTGATTGAGCTTGTTTTCTTTTTTGGGGAAGCTTGATTGAGCTTGTGTTCAGAATTTGTAAAGTAAATTCCAATTTACCTCTATCCTACGGGAAAAAGGGAGACATACTCCCAGTGACAGTAAGATGTCAGGGGACTCTTCTTTACTAATTTGATTTTATTTCATCATGTATTTTTCCAGAATATTCATACTGTCCAAAAAATGTCAAAAACACTTTAAGAGCATAATATTGTCAGTCATTTTGCAATACTGCTTTAGTTCATTTGGCTGTAGATTTTTCAACTTTTACATGTTGAACTTGTTCATTATCTAAAGCTTTGACTTTAGTCTAACTGACATGAAATGTTATGTCTGACGTCAAACTTTGTTTACTGGATAGGCTTCGAAATATTCCCTGGCTGGGTTTGTTGTGGGCTATCCATTCAACCTTCATGGTCAACATAGTCCAGATGTAAAGTGCTCATGCTCTTGTACAGTTCCCCCTGTTTGACTTTATGTCTTCTAATGTTCTCTTTTCTGTAAATCAGGCAGTTCAAGTAAGGCTTCTTGCTGGAGAACTTTATAAAACAGGGAAACTTGATGATCTGTGCTACACATATTGGGATGAAAATTTCACGTCAAAGGTGAATTTCATTTTCTTCTCTGAGCATTCTTGCTCAAACATATTGGGATAGTACATTGAATTGTTGGAACACACTAGGCTGATAATTGGATTCATTAGTGTTGCTCCTTTTGCACTGACCTTTGTACTCTCTTCCCATCTCCCTTCAGTTCTCTATTAGTGGAGTGTTTTGATTGATCTTGTTGTTGTGTGCTCTACAGTGTGTTGAAGCCCTCTTGCATCCTCTGAATCTAAAAAATCGAGATGAGGCCAAAACAATGACAGATAAATTTGCTGCAGTTTGCATACTCCAGGTACCCAACCCAAATATTAAAGTGACTTTTCAGGTTTTTGCTTGATTCATTAAAGAAGATATATAGCTCATTCAGTTGAAATTTCCTTAAACAGCTTTAGTGACATGGACGATGATCCTTTTGTGAACAGGGTTATCTTGACAACATGAACAGAAAATTGAGACCTACTGACAAGTCTGACACATAAGGTGGCACCTAAGCTCCACTGAACTAAACCAAAGGACAGGGGCCAGGGGGTCATCTTCTGGTAGGTCTAATTTGTAGAGTTTAGGAGGCTTGTTTTTGTCATCTTTGTTATTCGCATGATATCAATGTGTTTTGCCGCTGAAATAAGCTGTATCTTTGCGCCCCGGTCATGATAGCACTTCCATCTGTGAAAAATATGCAGGTATGCTCATGCTGTTGCCATCTCATCAGTTTTATGGAAACGGGGCTTTACTGCTGAGTGATCAAACCACCAATTCATTGCCTGGCGCAATCAGATCTTTTGATTAGCTGCTCAGGGTGAAATCGTCATAGCTGATGCTGATGCTAAGATGCTGAGATCATCTTGTGGTGCTAAAGTATTAAGAACCTCCTATTTTTAACCCCGTCATCCTGCCCCTATCCGCTTATGAAATTCCCGATGGGGACGCCCGTTGTGTGCTATAATTTCCGTGAGGCCAACATTTATGCATGCTTCAGTGTTTTTGCCCCATTACTTAGCTCTCAATTTGATCAGCCAGGCTAGAGGAATCAGGTAAGCTGTCGAGGTCGAACCGATTCGATCTCAGGATAATGTTGCATTGATGCTGCACCCGGGGGTCAATGGTTTTTCTCCAGAAGGCCGAGTTCATCTCTGTGCTTGCGTATGCATGTCCTGATATGCTCACCGTGATGTTAACACTTGGGTTGGCTGGCTGCAGCTCACAGCCCATTTTTGGAACGGTTGCCCCGTGTAGGACTTGTGCACCGTAACGGATGAGCATTGCCCGCTCCGGTAGTCCGGTACCTGTTCTCACGAGGGATGATGGCGTGAGGAAACTACACGGAGAGAATCCTGTTGAGATTACTAAGGCCCTGTAACTTCGGTTACCAAACTTTCCGGGTTAGAAGAGGAGAAGAGAAGCGAAAATTTGCAATGGCAGACACAGCAATCGGCGAGGATTTCACAACAGGCGCAAGCCACTCTGTCACGCGACGTGGTCTCATGTACCTTGCATGTAAACGAAAAGTCTATGCAAAGTTTGAACTGGGAGTTCAGAAACAGTGGGGGTTTTTTTAGATAAGGAGTTCAGAAACAGTGGTGGCCATGAGAGCACAGGACGTAATCGGCGATAGATACCAACTGCTTAATCACTTGATCCTCCGTGCAAAGTCAACAGAACTGACAGACAGCTCGTTGTAGCTTCGACCGAAAGAGATTTGGCGACCAAGAAAAGACAGGTCAGGAGCACATGAAGTCAGCGGTGGATCGTTTCGGAGCCGTGACGTTCCATCATCAGTAGATTGGAGACATGCCACGTTGGAGGCAGCTTGAAGCTGAAGAAGCCGGCCGGGTTACGACAGTCTGATTCGTCCAGCAAGCGCTCAGACGACGCCTTCTCTGTGAATCGTGTGGTTTTCTTTTTGGCAATTCCGTGATCAAATAAAACGCCACAACTGTGATGCATCAAGTCAGTTCCCCCACCCAAAAAAAAACTGTAGTGATGCATCAAGTCTTGGACAGATCGTTTCGTGCTGATTTTTGCTTGCAGATTTGCAGAGTTTGGCCGGATGGGAATGGACATAGCACGGTCATTTTCCCTTTTTGCAGGAAATGCCGTGTGCTTCGGGCACAAATTGAAGCAGAATGTTAGTCAATTTAAGACAATCAAGACCGTTCCATCGATCAGCTGGCAAGATAAGATCAGGATTCAGCACTAACAGGGACGAATGGAAAAGCACGAGTTCAGCACAAAGTTGTCTCCTGAATCAGAGCAGCCACACAACACAAGCCTACAAGGAGCATTAAGGCATGGAGCTAATGCGGTTCTTCATTAGACACACCAGGTTGCGATGTGACGGTGGCTGAAGATACGTAAGTACGTAAGGCATGTTGGAGGCGGCTTGAAGAATCCGGCCGGTTCACGAAATCACGACAGCAGATTCGATCGGCAAAGCGTGCGGTGCAGACGACCGGCGAGGTGCGCAGCACGGCCGTTGGTTTTGGACCCGCTGATACAGGTGCTTGGTTTGTTTATTCATTCAATTGAGCTTTTTTTTGGCAATTTCATGAGCAGATAAGCCGCCATGCATGATCCATTTAAAGTCTTTGACAAATTCTTAGGTGATGAATAATGAATTCGTTGCAGGTTTGCAGACTTTGACCGGATGCACGCAGCACGGTCAATCTGTCCACAGAGAATGTCTTGCGCTGAGGGCGCAAATGGAAGCAGAATTTTTGGTCAATTTAAGATTAATCAAGGCGGTTCCCTGCCCAGTTGGCACGATGAAAACAGAGTTGTGCAAGCAGGAATTTTGCCACGAATTCAGCAGAGAGGTGCGTGCCTCTGGGTCAGAGCAGTCAAACAGCATTGCTGTGAAGCACTGAAGCCTGAACAAGTGAACATGAAGCTGAATCCTCTGAATCCCAAGCAGCCATCCGCACGATCTAGCATATGACCTCGTGAAGTCCGGTCCTTGAAAAGCCTGCGGACATCGAGAGAAGATATGCGCGTGCGTCACCTGAGATTTTCTGGTGGACACACTTTGCTGATTAGCACGCGGCAGACAAGTAACCAATAGTACCTGTCAGGATCCAGCGTGCAAACTTCGGTTTCTCCACCGGAACATGTATCTCGTGTGACGGACTGACAGTGAACCGGTGACACCGACTGGCCCGGCAGTCGATCGCTCGCTTGGATCGCTGCAAACTCGGCGGACCACATGTCGCCTGGACAGCAACGACTCCTGGGAACAGTCCATGGACTCATGTTCATAATGTGTTGGATTCTGTTTTCCCCTTTTTTTTAAAAAAAAAAGAGCAACGAACGGAAGTCATTCATCATAGGCCTGATTCGACCAATCTTCTCGTCAGACATGCGGAGCAAGAAGCGAACTAGGCTCTACGAACCGACTGGTACAGGACGGGGGATCGCTATTTGCGTGCCATCCCGCCGGTGTCCCTCGGTCGGACGGCCGCAGAGCCGTGCTGTCCCCTCCCGCTGCGCAACTGGCTCAGCTCGGTTTCCAGCTCGTGGTCGTGGGTGGCTAGTCGTGTCCCGGTGCAGCTCGCTACTCTGAACTTTCGCCTGAAAGTCGAGCAGATGGAATGGAACGGAAAAGCTCACTCGATTCGGAGCTCGAAAGTCGCGGGATTTGACGGTGCGGGCCAAGTGCGGTCATTCGGGCGACGGTCACCACTGTTACACCTAACACGGCCGTCTCCTTGCCTGCGTTGGATTTGGATTCGGTCCTCCGCATGTGTCGAGATTTCACAGGTCCGGTTCCGATAACGCGCACACGCCGGCCGGGGCAAAGCGTGCGTGCGCGTGGTGGGCGTGCGTGCGGGGCGATGAAGATGCGGCAGGAAGCGGCCGGTCGACCGCGCCGGCGTCGCTCTCCAGGGGTGCCGGCCTGCCGGCTCGCTGCCTGGTGGCGACGGCGACCCACGCCATGCATCCACGCGCGGTCCTCGGACGGGACGGACGGACCCGGGGAGCGAGCGTGGCCGTTCCGCGCGCGTACGGTGGGATCCGCACTGGGGCGCGCGCACGGGTGGTCTCCGGCCTTCACGTGGGGGGTGGGAGCAAGAGGCCACAGCCCACAGGGAGGGTTGGTGAAGGGTGAATCATATCGATCGGTGACGGATCGGGTCGGTCGTTCAGCGCGCGCGCTACGGCCTACTCCGTACGGCTAGCCTAGCAGCCAGCGTAGGCGCGGCATGATCGCGTGGCTACGTTCGGCGGAGCACGCAGGGCCGGGCGGCAGCAGCGCGTGAGCGTGCGCGCCGCGACGACCGCGATGCATCGGAGTCTGGGCGCGCGCCGAATCACGCCCCGGGGGGCTCGTCCTCGTCCGGTCCGGCCGGCGGCCGGCTGGATGCCTGCCTGCCTGCACAGCTGCACGGCAGCTGCACGGCATGGGACGGACGACCGATGATGGGGGGGGGCGGCGGTGCTGGATGCGCGCGGTCGGCCTCTTTTTCCGAGGGCGTGTTGGATTCGGTCCGCATCCGGCCCCAACATAGCCTACACAGTAGCGGAGTAGCTTCGGTCGCGGACGGAGATGCTTTGCTCGCGCGGGGTTTATCTACTCGAGGCTATACATGCTCTCTCTCTCTCTCTCTCTTAGTCGGAGAAGATCGAATCGGGAGAGCGTGTTTTTAGGGCTCGAGGATCAGGGGTGTCGCCCGACACGATCCAGCATTTCCCTTTTGTTGACGCGTCCTCGAATATAATGTGGTAGTAGGGTGGCGGGGGTGTCCGTGTGTGTGTGACTGTGTGTAGGCTTTCTGATGCAGCTGAGGTGATCGAGTCTGGCTACAAACAGGCAAACAGCCACGCGCAGTGTGTGTACTTTGCTAGTGCTGCGAATCAGATGGAGTACGTGTTCCAGTCCAGTCAACTGGAGTCAAGCAAGCAATCAAACAGCAGCAGCGGCACCGCCTCTCCTCATCTTTCTGTGTTCCTTTTTAGAAGAAGCTCTCCACCTTTATGTCCACAGACAAGACTCGCCCTGGGCACAAAATACCGAGAACCGAACCGAAATTACCGAGAACCGAACCGAAATTTACCGAAACCGAAATATTCGGTTCCATGTTCGGTTCCGAGTTCTCAGGAACCGAAGTACCGAGGTAAATACCGAAACCGAACCGAATTTACCGAACTTACCGAAGTGAACTGAAATGTGATAAGTTTAAGTGTTGTTATATTATTGATTGTACTGTTATAGACTATTATATTATGTATTTTTGGCACTCACACTTATAATCATGTGGACTTTTATATGTATTTCTATTTTGCACTATTATTATCTATGAAATCATGTCAAAATTAGTTTTTGAGCATGCTATTACATTTTCTTTGTGATCAATTCGGTACTATTCGGTAAATACCGAAACCGAACCGAATTTACCGATACCGAATTCCCTCGGTACCAAGTATTTTTAGGAACCGATCGGTACCAATTTCTAAGGAACCGAATTTGTATAGGTACCGAGGAACCGAACCGATCGGTTCGGTATTTACCGAATGCCCACCCCTAGACAAGACTGCCAAGTCCTAATGCAGCTCGACATTGGCTCCAAAACCAGTCGATTATTGTGCGTCTCTTCGACCTTATTGCCTTGTCTACAGAAACATATACTACTCGAGGCATTGCTATCATGTCGCTCTTTCATGGAACACTCCAAATGCGCTCGATAACAACAGCATGTCTGTACCCGGGTATTCGACCGACAGTAAAAACCTAGCTGAGTACAGCGACAGCGCGTGTATGCATTATGCAATGCCAGCTAGCTGGTCGTAGCGAGAGGGCGATAAAGAGCATTTCTGTTGTACTGTCCAAAACAACCACGGCTTCGTCCCTAGCTAGCCATGAGCTCGCCGAAAGCACTCGCTCGCATGGGCTTTTTCAGCGCCCGTCTGGTTCAACTGCCCTGAAATCAACCCACTGATGTCGCTGGAAAAAAAATGCTCCATTAGGTGCAGCTGGGTAGGACGACGCGGCACGGCACGTATATGGGACTGGCATACGCGCCAGCAAGCCTCTCTCCTGCTGCCCAAAATAAAGCAAGGAGGTGATCGATCGGCAGGCGACAACCCTCCCACGAAGTCAAGCTACGTGCATGCGAGAGCGCCCCGGCCGGATAACCTAATCTATATATGCTAGCCATCTACACCACTAAGCACGCCGCTAATTCAACAGGTCTCCCAGCTAATCGGTCGGACTAGACTAGACTAGACTAAACCAGTGAGAGATATCACTTATCTTTTATACATATCCATCTTGACACGGCATATGAACTAGAGCACAGACATGTCGTATGCTTTTTCCTGACGGATGATCGATCGGCGCGTGCAGGCGCATCAGCTGATTGACGGCCACCAGAAATGCAGCGACGACCGACGAGGCCGGCGGCGACTAACATCCATGCGTTCAGTTCATCCATCATCGGCCGCCCCGGCCTGCCGGCACGTCCCTTTCGTTCCCCCATTTGCTCCTTGCTTGCCGACCGAGAACTCGCCGCGGCAAACAAACCGCACGAATCTGACGACGCGCCGTTGGGCTCGATCGGGATCGAGGGCCCCGTTTTTCTCCCGCCGGAGTTGACGCCTCGCTCAGCTCGCTCGTCCATCAGATCAGCGGTTGCTTTCAGGGTGCAACACACGGCAGGCACAGTGGCACCAATCAATCAGGGCATATGCATAACAAAGTGGGGGAGGACTTCGCTTAGGTTAAGCTCGGCCAGTCCAAAACCCCCAACGAACGCCCTCTCAGCTGCACGTCACTGCTGCTAGCGTCCAGTGCCCTTTTAATTTTGGGTCACTCTCCGGCCTCCCTCCGGCGTTGACGTCCTGACGAAATGAGGTATGTGTAGTAGACACATCACACATATCTTCTCTTAGATAATAGGATAACGTCCCCGGGTCTGCATCATGGAATGCACATAGCCACAGTGTACGTGTGCGTGTGTGCATGCATGTCTTGATGGAATTATAAATTCGTATGTCGTTTTAAAATCGAGCAGCAAACAATACGAATTCATAATTAACGAGGCGAAAACGACGGTTATTAGCATAGTTTTTCTTGTTCTAGCAATTTTATAATTGGTTTAGGAGGTTGGGGGATTCCCACCTAGCTAATTAACGAGGCAGGGCAGCCATTGCCAATATTTTCAAGGCGCAAATTGCAGCGGACCTGCTCGTCGTTTGGCCATCACACGCATTTTGTCCGGCAACCAGAGCATCTTTGTCTCTCAGATCTCGCAAAGTAATGTGGGGGTAGCGACCTATAGCTACATGCGCATCGCAAATTCTGGCGTCACGTATGGGTCATGCCTGATGCTTTTTTTTCCGTATAGATTAATAGGGTCTTATCAACTTGTGTTCGTGAATCGTGGTGCAGGATTGGGTGGGGATCCATGTACTGGTTTGCAACGTTTGTCTAGGTGCTGGATACTTCCGGCTGAGCTACTGTTAGATCAGCAGCTGCGTGTGTAGAATATGCTCTAGATTTTGACTTGGCATGGACGACCCAACAGACATCAGGTGCAGTGGGGATTGTGCAGAATTGGTTCAGGTAGGAGTAGGATGTGTGGTTGGACTTGAGGGTTTTTCGTCTTTTTCTTGATACTATATAATAAACTACATTATTTGAGTCTTTTATTTAGTTTGGTTATTGCATAAACAATTTGCATTAATGAAACTGTGAATTTAATTAGAATGATAAGGCATCATCATTCATCAATTAGGTATATTTCTCTTCAGGAGTACGATTGAATTTCTGTTTGTTTTTTATTTTTTTGCAAGAACGTAACTAAAAGACAGATAGCCTCGGTCTGTCTTGTACTAGGCTACTAGCTAGAAACGTTTCTTTTCATTTCTTGTTTTAAAAAAGATCTTCCTTGACTTGGTTCCTATTTTTTAAAATAAAATCCCTCACACAAGAAATACAAAGACATAAACAACTAACATAGGGCCTTATCATTCAGTAGCGATTCATCAGTCGACTAGATCATTCCGTATTGGGCATACATATATTATAGGGTATGATGAGTGGTGTTCCTTTCGTTTTCTCTTCTCATTTCTTTTTTTCTTTCGAAATGATTGCACACAACAGGGAGTAGAGTATTTTGGTGCTCCAGCGACCTTATTTTTTTTAAATTTGTAATAGTGTCAAACAAAAGAAATAACAACTTGCTATTCTATGCCCATTGGGAAAATTTGGACCACAATTAATCCTCTGTACATTTTGCTTCCTTCCTCATCAACAGTTTACACCACCATCTCACACAATTGTTTTCTGATTCTAGAACGACCGCGAAGATTGAACACCGAAGTTACGGAAAAGATTCACCATAGCCGTTGCACTCGACTTTCAAAGATCGAAATTTATCTGCGAAAAGCACGCTATCTAGCTCGGTCGGCCGCACCCATGCCCTTGTGTTCCTTGCGAAAGCAAGTGTTCATGCATCATTGGATACGCCCATGATCGGTTGGTAAGAGAGGTAGATCATGCCATATATGCAATGCAAGATGCCATGCGGGTTTGGGACGCTCTCGCCCACGCGCGCAGGCGGCGCGTGACGTCGCCGCCGCCGCGCTCTTGACAGCTTGACCCAGAGAGTTCTAGTGCGCCGCACGGCTCCCGCCCGGCACCGGCACAGCCCACCCACCCACCCCCCGGCCGGCCGGCGCGCCGGCCGCGTTCGCGCAAGTCAGTCAAGCCACCGATCGGTCTCGCCCGCCCGCGATTCGCGGCCGCATGAACGGCGGGCGGCTCTGGATGACTGGATCCATCGGAGATTCGGGGCAACGCTGCCCGCTCGATCGCTCGGCGCCGTGTGCACGCGCGCTGCCGCCGCCTGCACGCGCCGCGCGTGTCCGCGTGAGGGTTACGCGCGCTAGCTGTAGCGCGGCGCGCTGCGGCGGCGAGCTTTTCCCCTGCCACTGCCAGTTCCACTCCGCGCCGGTCTGTACGTTTCTGCGATCTGTGTCGGATGGTTCCAGGTGCCGCGCGCCGCAGAGGTGCATGCATGGTTCCGGCTTTCGGAGCCGAGGCCCGTATACGTCCCTGTCATGGGGTTTCGTCAGCGATCTGATCCGGCGGAGAAGCTTTTGTTAGCTAGGATGATATACGATGCGCACGAGTTTACCAATGGCACATCAAGAGTTCAAGACTCAAGAGAGTACACTATGCACGTCAAGCCTTTCAGATAGAAATTTCAAAAGACGCTGCGGCAGCACGACACGTGTCCTCAAAACCTTTCTTTGGCTAATGTTCAGACTACTACTAGTAGTTGTTAGTTGTTACTGCGGAACCGATTACCCGCATAAAGCCAATCGTCCCGTTCTAGTAACCAAATTTACTGAGACTCGTCGCTGTCGCGGTGAAACTGCGACGCACGCGCAGCCTGGAATCTATCTATCCCCCGCGTGCGGCGCCAACTCAGAGATGTTAACGTGCATGCCAAAATCTAACCGTGCAACCGGCACCCGTTCCTGTAAAGGCCATGCACGCTCGATGGACAGGGAAAACACGTTTGGTTCTTTTCCAGTCGCGGACAGGAAATCCAAGCTGCGTATCCAACTGTGTAGCACTAGTCCAAACAAACCACAGTTACCTGGCTACCTGCTAATTATACTTCTTTTTTGAGAGGATGCCCCAATTATATGCGTTATGACAGGTAAAAAGGAAGAAAACAATGCAAACACGTTTACATCCAGCCGGGGTCCTGCATTTCGATATGTGGTTGGTAGGATTTAGCAAATAAAATCTGTGAAGCATGTTTAAAGTTGTGCTGGCGGCTTCTAGTAACTAAGGTGAACTTGTAGTACTGTGTACATGGATAATTACTGAGAAAGTTAAGGTTACTTGTGTTACCTTTTTAACCAGCAGGTTAGTTTCCTAGAGTACGTATAGGTTAACCACTGCACACTGTGAGTCTGTGACTGATCGAAAGTTTCTCGGAAATGTCAAGATGTTCCCTGTGCGAATTCCATCAGTAATCTCCAACTGGCTCCCAACAACACAAAGAAGGGAAGTCCCAATTTTCCAACGGGTCCCTATCACCTCCCTCCATTTGCTTGTAACATCCCCCATTATCCTACTACCCAGCTGATATCCTCTGCTGGTGGTGCACAGTATTGTGTCGACACATCACACATTCCTCCCCGGGCACCCCCATTTTTCTAACCCGTGTCGGGCTCCTCCACCCGATGGGATCCTACACTGCACCCCAGCTTAGTTTAATTCCGGTGTCATCGCACCCGACCGGTCGGCTAATTAACCCAGGCCAAATTAAAAAGTTTTAAACCATGGCACAGCGGCTAGGTAGCGCGGCGAGCGGGGCGCACGGGACAAGAGCACCAGCCGCGCGCGCGCGCGCTCGTCTCGTCAGCCCCGATGGCCGCTGCCGGGCGCGCCGGCCGAGAGTTCCCATCGCGCGTCCGACGTGGCGGACAGCGCGGGCCCACGTGCTCCCGCCCGGTGCGGGCAGTGACGCCCGCGTGGGCCACGCGCTGCCGGCACGGGCTCGCTGCCCCGGACGTTGCATGGCGCCTGACCCTGCCCCGCGCGCTATATATACCGTGCCCGGCAGCGGCATCCTCCCCCTCACAAGTCACAAGCTGCAAACGAGACGAGAGCGAGACACAGAGAATTGCAAGCCGGCAGGGAACGGCAACAAGCCCAGCCCACAACAACAAAGAGCCCTGAGCTGAGCTAAAGCTAGCCAAAGAAACCGCCCGGCCGCTTCGTTTAGCTTTTTTTCCCCCCCGGCGGCCATGGCTCCGACGACGGCGCCGACGGAGGCGGCGGTGAACGGCGGGAGGGTGGTGACGGCGCTGGGTGTGGCGGCGTGCGAGCGCGACGCCGAGAAGCTGGAGTTCATCGAGGAGAACACCAAGAACTTCGACGCGGTGCAGGAGCACGTGCTCCAGGAGATCCTGGGGCGGAACAACGGCGCCGAGTACCTCCGCCGCCACGGCATGGAGGGGCGCACGGACCGCGCCGCGTTCAAGGCGCGCGTGCCCGTGGTCACCTACGAGGACCTCCGCCCGGAGATCGAGCGCATCGCCAACGGCGACCGCTCCGACATCATCTCCTCCCACCCCATCACCGAGTTCCTCACCAGGTAGCAACCAACTACCCCTTCAAAATCAGATCAGTTGCTTTGCTCAAAAAAAAAAAAAAATCAGATCAGTTGCTTGATCTCTTGTTTAATTCTAATCGGCCGGTTTCCGGTCAATGGTTGCAAACGGCGATCGACGACGGCGACCGCAACACCGCGCGAGAATTTAACAGTTTTGATTAATGGATGCGCTGTTGGTGGGTGAATTGACGTGTTGCTTATTCAAATGTTGCGCGTGCAGCTCGGGGACGTCGGCGGGGGAGAGGAAGCTAATGCCGACGATCGAGGACGAACTCAACAGGCGCCAGATGCTCTACAGCCTCCTCATGCCCGTCATGAACTTGTGGGTGAACCATTTCTTCTCCTCGTCCAGTCCAGATTCTTTAATTTCTACAGAAATTACGCCTTAATTTAATCAAATTTGTCCTCGTCGTCCTCTGATCCGTCTCCTAGATAGCTTGCTTTCGATGGATTTGCCTGTTTTGACCCGGCCGAAGGCGATAGGGTCAAGCGATCAAGCTAACCGTTTTTGGCTGCAATCGGCGAAAGCTGATGCATGATGAGCTGGTGGTGCATGCACTGTATTTTTAGGGCTTAAGCTAATCTCTGGAATGGTGTCCGTTCACACATCTTTCTGTAGCTTTCAGTTTCACAATCAATCACTTTATTCTTTTTTGGAAAGATAAAAATCTATACTGTAAAAAATGGTAATTTTAAGCCTCCCAATTATTAAGTGAAATATCAACGAAGTCATGGGTGAGTTGAAGAGGCTAATTAAGCGACCCAGCAACTTGCTGGAGGCGTGGCTAATCATTCAGACGGGGCCTAAAATAATGCGAGTTTGTGCCTTAGACGCCAAAGATGCCTTGGGCGTTTCTCTACTTTTTAGGCGCCAAGATTCCCTTTTCTTATTTGTGGCATCGTCCAACTTCTACCTTGCTAAAATAAGGCCGTGGCAGCTCAAAGTCCATCGCATACGTAACCCTGGAGGTTGGAGCTGTTTAACCTTGGAAACAACGCGACAAAATGCGTGCCTTCTCGCGCTGAAATATGTGCTCGATCAGTGGAGGAATTATTTGGAGCCAATCAACTTGCCTAAGCACACGTATGGATACGTGTGGTACTACACTGGATAAAGTTTGTTATTGTACTTGTTGCCGCATTTTACGACAACATGCATGCATTCCCTGGCTGGAAAGTGTGTGACGCCACTATATCCTTGATTCACACTAGCTACTAGTATTATTACTAGCCAGTGACGATAATCACTAATTCCGCGTATCTCATAAATCTTTTTTTTTTTTGAAAGATGTAAGGACAAAAAGACTTCTCATCATGTTGACTAGTACCGCACAATATCTGTTTGAATTTCAGTCACCACCAGTCACTAATAAATTTTATTCTCATGGAGCACAAATACTTAATATGGAACGACGACGTTGGATGATGTCATCTGCACGCAGGTACGTGCCTGGTCTGGACAAGGGGAAGGGCCTCTACTTCCTGTTCATCAAGTCGGAGACGAAGACGCCCGGCGGGCTGCCTGCGCGTCCCGTGCTGACCAGCTACTACAAGAGCGACCACTTCAAGCACCGCCCCTACGATCCCTACAACGTGTACACGAGCCCGACCGCCGCCATCCTCTGCACCGACTCCTTCCAGTCCATGTACTCGCAGATGCTGTGCGGCCTGCTCGCCCGCACCGAGGTGCTCCGCGTGGGAGCCGTCTTCGCGTCCGGCCTCCTCCGCGCCATCCGCTTCCTGCAGCTCCACTGGGAGGAGCTCGCGCGCGACATCCGCACGGGCACCCTGAGCGCCAAGGTCACGGAGCCCTCCATCCGCGAGGCCGTCGCCGAGGTGCTCAGGCCGGACTCCGGCCTCGCCGACTTCGTGGAGGCCGTGTGCGCCGGCGCCGACAGGGACAACAAGTGGGAGGGCATCATCACCCGCGTGTGGCCCAACACCAAGTACCTGGACGTGATCGTGACTGGCGCCATGGCGCAGTACATCCCCACGCTCAAGTACTACAGCGGCGGGCTCCCCATGGCGTGCACCATGTACGCCTCCTCCGAGTGCTACTTCGGCCTCAATCTCCGGCCCATGTGCGACCCGTCGGAGGTGTCCTACACCATCATGCCCAACATGGGCTACTTCGAGCTGCTCCCGCACGACGACCCGGACGCGACGACGACGCCGCACGACGACCCGGCGGCGCCGCCGCGGCTGGTGGACCTGGCGGACGCCGAGGTGGGGAAGGAGTACGAGCTGGTGATCACCACCTACGCGGGGCTCTGCCGCTACCGCGTCGGCGACATCCTGCACGTGACCGGGTTCCACAACGCGGCGCCGCAGTTCAGGTTCGTGCGCCGCAAGAACGTGCTCCTCAGCATCGACTCCGACAAGACGGACGAGGCGGAGCTGCAGGCGGCGGTGGAGCGCGCGTCGGGGATGCTGGCGCCCTACGGCGCCGGCATCGTGGAGTACACGAGCCAGGCGGACGCGACCACCATCCCGGGCCACTACGTGGTGTACTGGGAGCTGATGGTGCGGGAGGAAGGCGGGAAGATGCCGGAGGCGGGCGTGTTCGAGCGCTGCTGCCTGGAGATGGAGGAGGCGCTCAACGCGGTGTACAGGCAGGCCCGGAACGGCGACGCGATCGGACCGCTGGAGATCAGGGTGGTGCGAGGGGGCACCTTCGAGGAGGTGATGGACTACGCCATCTCGCGCGGCGCGTCCATCAACCAGTACAAGGCGCCCAGGTGCGTCTCGTTCGGACCCATCATCGAGCTGCTCAACTCCAGGGTGCTCTCCAAGCACTTCAGCCCGGCGTGCCCCAAGTACAGCCCGCGCTAGAAGTGAGAGGACCAGGTTGAGCTGGGTTCATTTCGGTGGATTATGCAACATCTGACGGCCCAGATTGAGCTGGACACGCTAGAGTCAGCTAGCACTAGTGCACTACTACTACTTCCTTCCCAGTCGCTTATACTACCGTGTGTCGTGTGCAGGCGTAGGAGTGAATTAGTCACCAGTAATAACTCCCGCTTGCTCCAGCCAGAGATGCCCCTGGTTCTTTGGTGTTAGATCATGCTACTCCACTGCTGGTAGTTACATACTTGTGTGTGATGTCATTTCTCGAGTGGAAATGACGTGTGTTTGTAATTGTAAGACGGTTAACGTCATTCTTGGCCGAATATCATAATAGGCCTTCTCGAAGTACTTGCTTATGTCTGCATGTGTATATTTTATAGTACTTTTGTTATGGGCGCTAATTAATGACACTGCTTGGGTCCACAGTTTTACTGTACAGCATCATGGCAGAGCGAATCTTATAAGTTATAAGTTAACCGAACCTGCTACAACTTTCATACAAGATAATACAACATGATAGTAGTACACTACTACAAATGCTGGCAAAATGATGGAACATATAATATTAGAGAGCTTATTAAGGCATTATTTCTTCTTAATACAACGATAGCTCTCCTGCGTATTCGAAAAAAAATTAAGGCATTATTCTCTTGTCTCGCTGGAAAAAGGATGGATCATTATGCAGTTCTCCAGCATAACAGCCAGGAACCTTCATCAGTTCACGGTTTCAGACAGCCAGAGAACGAGCCAGAGCGACATCATAACAGCCATAGCGAGAATCGAAGGACCTGACTCCCAAATCCCAATTACAGAAGGCAAACAACTTCACACTGACACATGATGATTGCCAGATAAAACAAATATCTGCAGTTTTCTTATTCCAGGTTACGCACAGATATGATTCCTAGGTAAGATGAAAAAGCAATCGATTATTTGTGTGCACAAGGTGATGGATCCTGCATCATTTTCTTGATCATATTCACCATTAAGGTGCTCTTGTGCTACTTTTCGCCTTGGGTGACAGGAGGGTGTCCATCGTTAGAGCAGCTCAGAAGATCTGGAAGCCTTCTCAATTGTGGTCCGGGAAGTGGTCTCCCGCCAAAGCGTTTTGGTTTTACATCCTATGTTAGCAATTGAGATGTTAAGCATTGAAGTTTGAAAACAAAGTATTAATATTATTTAGAAGAACAACTATGTACGAAAGATAATTGCCAAAGGCCTAAAAAATAAGCAGGAACAGGCCAAGTTTAATTTCAAAGAAAGCAATGGACCCATCTGTACTGGAAAATGAAAATGCTGTCTCCCTGGTTATTGTGACAACTTCGTGTAAACTTTTGGAACTAATATTTAAAAACTACCAAGTTGTTCTTCACGTTTGACCTTGACAGTAACCGTCACTGGAGAAGTGTGTTATACAATTCTTTGAGTTTCTTTTATTATTATTGTGGCCAGTTTATAAGAAATATTTTGGTGATGCATGCCACCAATCAAGTGCAATCAGGCTATCTACATTCAATAAAATGGAGAAAGCAGTATTAATCTACTCTTATCCAACCAACAACCTTGCCCAGTTAAGATGCAAGGAGTAACTTGGCACATATCAAACGCCCCAAGTTGATCCTATCAGCATCAACATTTACTTGTCGTGGTTTGTACAACCTACTGATGAACTCACACAGTAACTTTTGTTTCTTCAGAGAACATAGATCCAACATCAGACCAAAGGAACGGGTCACAATCTACATGTCACCGGCCTAAGTTGTAAAGGGTTAAGATCAGGCCCAACAGAAGGCAAACTACGACCCATCAGGCCCAAAAGGCCCAATAGTGGGGGTGCTACAGTAACCGCGAGTACTGCAGTGCCCCCGCATCTAGGAGCTCGTCTAGGTTTAGTTTGAGGAAGAGTAAGAGTTAAGTTTGCTTGTAAATCAAGTCGTGTCCTCCCATAAATATAAGGGGAGATGAATTGGAATAAACTAAACAGAGTTAGGGAAACCTCTCTGCCTTTTGCTTTAGCCCTCAACAGCTCTCTTGCGCCGCCCATGCTGTCGCCCCACGCCTCCCCCTAGGGCAGCCGCACCCCCTCGCATCCTCTAATCCCCCTCTAATCAGGTGCGCCGCCCATGCTGTCGCCCCACGCCTCCCTCTAGGCGCCTAAGCCCTAGGGCAGCCGCACCCCCTCGCATCCTCTAATCCCCCTCTAATTAGGTGATAATACCGTCAGGGGTCTTTAACCCTGACACTACAACAAATTGTTTAACTAATCTATAAATGAAAAGTTAAAACAAATTTAATGCATGACAGTAAAAATACCAAAAACAAAATTGTGTTGGGCTGGGCAGTTATCAGCAGACCTGGTCAAATATTGCTGTAGGGATAGCAAGAGTTGTCACTGCATTAGGAGAGTCTACTATTCCAGATATCCTACCCTCACATGGACAGCATGATAGTAAGAGATATACCTGTATAAATCCCCAAGCCCTGATGTTAAGATAATATTCAGCACGCATGGTACTTTGGGCTAACAGTTAGCCACCCTACTGCCTACCTGCTCCTTGGAGTACCCAAATCTGGAAAGGTACTCAATGGCATTCAGAACTGCACGTTTGTAGGAAACTGATGCATCAAGGAAATGCTGCTTCCCAGACTCATCCACACTGATGCCCTCAAACACTAACCACTCTGAGAAACGTGGTTCGACAGAACCTATCTCAAAGATAGGATTCACATGAAGTGGCGTTGGACCAACTGGGGTTAAGTATTCCTTCATCCCACCTCTTATGATCTCACACCTATACAGCACGCGAGAGAACTTTTGAGAAGCATGCAACAGGAAAAGAATTGTCCATATCCAGATTTTATTTATCCAACTGACACTACAGACAGATTGGGTTTAATCTGAACAAGCACTTACTATGCCTATATGATCGGAAGCATCAACTAAAGCAATACCATGAAAACACAATAGGAAAAAAAATCTCATATAAACCTCTTTATCCTATGAATTCACTAACTCATATTCTACATGTGCGATAAAGTCCTTTGCAAGAAGCTACAAAGATGGCTGGTGCTAGTGTACTGAAATAGTGTCATAATAAATATGATGGAATCTAATAGCATTCAGTTTTCCAACATGGCAATTTGATGCAATTGGCTGATATTAAAGTGGATCCTAGGCATTAAAGTTAAAATAACATGTCAGACGCTGGTGGATCCTAGGCAACAGTGGTCACCAGACATGTCAGACGCATTCATAAAACAAAAATATAACATGTAGTATTGAAGTGTAAATAAGAACAAAGTTTATTACTTGAGCTCAAGGAATCCACTCATTTCAATTGCTCCACACAATGAAATTTCGCCATCGCCCTGGGAGAAGTGCATATCACCAGTACTAAGATTTCCTCCTTCAACAAATACCGGTAGATAAACTTTTGAACCTCTGCTTAGATTCTTTATGTCACAATTCCCACCATTCTCCCTTCCAGCAATGGTTCTAGCCGCTTCATTTGCAATTTTGTGCCATTCGGCGGTTCCTTCTTGAATCTACATCGCATTGTATTCATTACAAACATGGCACTTCAACCAAACAGGTAGAAACATGTACTTTATATCTGCTAGCTACTATATGCATATAGAACTATTTACTTGTGTTGTAGGAAATACAAAAGATTAATTGTAGATATGTTCTTATTATATGCCCTTACCAAAATGAAAAACAACATTATTAAAAGATGTTAGTGGGTGGTTGCAAAACCTCAGTTTGTCGTAGATAATGCAAAACAAAAATTTTAATCCTAGGCATTAAAGTGTTTTTTTATAAGGAAAGTGAAAAAATTGACCATGCCTTCCCAAGTAAGCAGTTCTCAGGGTTTGGTAAATGAGCAAGGGGCCTCTGGTGTAGAACTTCACACAGTTGAAGAGTCTCTTGGTTTGTCTCAGCCAACCTTTTCTCCCTTTCATTCCATATATTAAGAAGTTCAACTGATGGTGCAGTTCCCACTACACCAGGATGAGTTAATCCTGGAAAACGAACACCTGGCATACACAAAATGGATAATTGAAGGATCTAAAACTGGAAAGCTTAATTCCCAGCAACAAGAAACTTTTTTGAAGCAACCGGCAAGAACTTTGCCGGGTACAGCAAGAGACTTTACCTGGTATCTGAGGGGAGTATGCATAAATTCCTTCGAAATACCAAATCGCTTTCCTTGCGCTAGGGAAGTGGTCAGTTAAGAATCCACCGCCATTCTCCCTTTCGAGTATTGCAGTATAACCCCACTCATCGCCAGGAAGTGGTCCAAGGTTGCAGATCTCTACTGCTAGAAGATCACCAGGTGAAGCTGGAACCCCTTCTGAATCGACTATTCTTAGTGGCCCACTAAGATAATGTGCCTGTGGAACATCCATATTCAGTTTGGTTCACAATGAAAGCAGTAGAACAAAAGAAAAATTAAATGACATCTCCAGAAGAAAAATACAGACTTACAATTGTGAAATCCATGGATTTCATATCATCTGCAGAGTTATCATCCCTAACCCGGCCTCCACTCCAATCAACCATCTCAACGCGGAACAATTCCCCTTCAGTTACATCAGCAACAGGAGGGATATCTGGATGCCAGCGGTTATGGAGAGGGACCTTTTGCTCCCATGGCTGCTTCTTCACATCGATGGGCACTACCAATCTTGGGGTCAGAGGAGCCATGTTTCATTACAGTATCTCCTCAGGAGCTTCTTCCCTTTGGAAGCTTTGTGCACCTTTATAATGGTAGGATATGCATGTTGACAAGACTGCTAATGGTAAAAACAGGAAGGCAAAAAGGAATCGTGGAAAAAACATTTTTCAAACGCATGAATATGAGTGGTGGACTTAATTACTAGATTTCAAGTTTCCTTTTCAAACAAAAAAAATCCAAAAAGAATAGGAACAGTTTTACCTTGCAATAATATTCATGCGTTTGGAGTAGCTTTAGATAGTGAGTCACTATCAGGAAAGAAATTTCTTGTTGGTCCCGCCCATCCCTATCACGCGTTTGGAATATCAGTACCAACCAACTTGGCTTGTCTTATTCGTTTTTGTTTTCCACAGGCTGCAACATGCAACACTTAGGTACTTGTGCAAATTTTGTTTTTGGCAATATTCCAACATAACTTGAAAAATGTCCATTTCACCGCTACACTAAGGGCACCAAACAAAGTTTGCCTTCCTGCTAAACTGGAGTACTGGACAACACTAAAGAAGCAGTGATAATTTGAAGACGGTTTCTTTTAAGAATATCTGCAACATGCTAGTAGGTAGCTAGAAACTTATATCTGTTGCAAGAAGCAGAATTCAGAAGTAATAGCGCCAGCAAACTACATTAGTATTTCATTTTTAAGAGCTATAGGCCTGTACAACTTTACCATTACAAGTTACTCTTGAGTTAAGAGTGGGAATTCAAATTTTTATCAGTGCATACGAAGTACATTTAACACAATATTATAAATCCAAAACCCTATTCGGCAAATTGCTGGTACAACCTGGAAATAAATAAAAAATTGCATAGGACGAGAGTAGACTCGATTGATTTCCACAAAAAATAAGCATTTTAACACTTACCCATACTATCATCAAGATGCTTCATCTTACTAACCTTTCACATGTCATAAAGTTCATGCTTTCAGCTTTCCTAACAGGTGATCCAGTTGGTAGTGAAGGGAAGGGTGTGCTTCTCTACATGGTACAGATCAACTGAATCGCAATGCACATTCCATCAAACATTTATAACTCGTGTTTCTTGACCTGTCACCTGTTCTAAATCACCCTAAGGCTACAATCAGCGACCCTTGTCAAACTCAATTTCTTCAACCACTTTAGGACCTCTTCAGCCTCCAGAGGCCATTTTAGGAGTCCAAACAGGTCTATAATTCCAGTTCCCAAGACAGTATTGAGTGATCTAGCTTGCCTCAGAGCGAAAGGAAGGTCTCGATCTAAAGCTGTTACAAGTTGGTCTAATATCTGACAAAGTGAATCTTACAAGTTAGGTAAATCCGTTACATCATTTCATTCAAGGGAAGACATGGTGTTTCCACTTTTGATGGCAACACCAATCATAGTACCACTCTCCTTTGGTGACTTTGACATGTAAGTAAGAATTTTCTAAACAGTGAAATTAATTTATTAACATTTTATTGAGCTGTTAGCTCCCCATCTTTTAGCTTGTGTCCCCAAGAGATGTGCTAAAAGGAGGACTGTCCAGGAATTTTGCTCAATCAAAGGTGGGTACAAGACATCAAGCGGCAATATTCGGTTGAAGTTCTCTCTGAATAGTTTGATGTTTGGGACCTTTAGCAAGAAATTGTGCTTCACCTGATGTGGCAGATATGCATAAATGGAGATTAAAACCTTCTGGACAATTCTCTGCCTATTTGGCCTTCTTTCATGGTTCAGTCCACTTCTCACCGAGCAGACTGATCTGGGAAACCTGGGCCCCAAGGAAGTGTAAGTTCTTCCTTTGGTTGGCTGCCCATAACCGCTGTTGGACGGCTGATAGGCTTGCTAGGCGCGGCCTGCCTCACCCAGAGCATTGCCCTCTATGTAATCAGGAGGACAAAACCATCACCCATATCCTCTCATCATGTGTCTTTGCGCGGCAATTTTGGCATCGTCATCTAAACATTGTTGGGATGCAAGGGGTCACGCCGCAAGACAAGTCTGATTTCTTTGTACTATGGTGGAGAAGGTGCTAGAAAAGGTTTTAACACACTAGCCGTTTTGGGGGCCTGGACAATTTAGAAGGCACAGAATGATGTTGTGTTCAACAATACCTCCCCCATGATTGAGCAGTCTGTCCTCCTTGCTGAAGAGGAGTTGGAATTCTGGATGATGGCAGGAGCGAAAGGGCTAAGTGCCCTACTACTGGACCGGTCGGACTTCAGCTATTTATAGGTGCTGTTCGAGAGAGAAAAAAAATACTCATAGCACAACTTTGTAGCAATATAGAAAACATGGCACCACTCCGGTGTTTCTATCCTCATACATGATTATTGCTGACAAATTAAACATCTACATTCTGGATTCCAGGCCACACACACATAGATGATTCTTGGAAGTTGGAAATACAAAGATGACTATTTATATGTATAACTAGAAGGATACTCATCAAATTTTAGATCATATTCATCTCTAGGGTACACTTCTACCACTTTGGTCTTGGGTGACAGGAAGGTGGTCATCATTTGAGCAGCTCAGAAGATCTGGAAGTCTTATCAGTTTTGGTCCTGGTCTCCCCCTCAAGTGTTTTGGCCTTATATCCTACGATAACAATTGAAATATTATGCACTGAAGTTTTAAATCATAGGTATTAGTGTAGAAGAATACCTATGAATGAAGAATATACTCTCTTAACTTGCCTATTACCATTAAACCCTTGGAACTTTAAAATAAAGTGATGCTACCAGCAGACTGGTATACATTTGACTAATTGCTACAGATTAGAAAAGGTCAAATTCCATCTTGAAGTACAACAACAACAACATAGCCTTTTGTCCCAAGCAAGTTGGGGTAGGCTAGAGATGAAACCCAAAAGAAACAAGGATAAGAAAGACATAAAACGGCACAAGACCAAAGATAAGGTTAGGGGTAAATAAGAGAAGAAACAAAAGATCACGGTTCAGGCACGTTAATTGCAAGTCTCCAAGCGCATCTATCTATAGCTAATTCCTTGGAGATATTCCACTCTCTAAGATCCCTCTTGACCGACTCGTCCCAAGTCAGTTTAGGTCGACTTCAAATTCCATCTTGAAGTAGTAAGCAAAATTGGTCTGATCCTTACTGAAAATGGTATTTATGATCTGGCTATTGTGACTGCTTCGTGTAAAATCTAGGAAGATTTACAGGTTGTTCTTCTAGTTTGATCTTAACAGCAACTGTCAGGGGAAAGTGTACATAAGAATGTTGAGTCTCTTGTATTACTGATTGCTATATAAGAAACAATTTGGTGAAACATGCCACTGAGGTACTGACAAAGTGCTATCAGGCTTACTCACATGATCTACTTTCAACAAAATGTGTAATTTATATAAATCTACTCATACTGAACAATCGGTCCAGTGCAGCTCACACTGCAAGTAATTTGGCACACATCAATGCCCTGATGTTTGTTACAAATTTTAATCTCCTCAGCATCAACATTGACTTGCTGTGATTAGTACAGCCTACTCATAAGTCATGAACAATTTTTTCTCTCCAGTAACATATATATGCACAGGCACTACCATTTTTTCTCTCCAGTAACATATATAAGTACCAGCCGCTCATGTTACATACTAAGATCCAACATCAGACAAAAGGAATAAGTCATGAACTCATGATCTGTAAATTAATTATTGTAGCTTATCTAATAAATTTTAGGATCAAAGGAAATTGGTGTTGATCTGTTGAAGGCAAACCTGGTCAAATATTGCTGTAGGGATGGCAAGAGTCGCCACTGCATTAGGAGAGTCTACTATTCCAGATATCCTACCCTCACATGGACAGCATGATAGTAAGAGATATACCTGTATAAAATCCCCAATCCCTGATGTTAAGATAATATTCAGCACGCATGGCACTTTAAGCTAACAGATAGCTACCCTACTGCCTACCTGCTCCTTGGAGTATCCAAATCTGGAAAGGTACTCAATGGCATTCAGAACTGCACGTTTGTAGGCAACTGATGCATCAAGAAAATGCTGTTTCCCAGATTCATCCACACTGATGCCCTCAAACACCAACCACTCTGAGAAACGTGGCTCGACAGGACCTATCTCAAAGATAGGATTCACATGTAGTGGAGTTGGACCAACTGGGATCAAGTATTCCTTCATCCCACCTCTTATGATCTCACACCTATACAGAATGCAGGAGAGATTCTTGGAGAAGCATACAAGGGAACATGAGTTTACATAGGCAGATTTTATTTTAAAAACTGATGTTCATTATGTCTGCAGCATTAATTTGCATCGGCTGTAGGGTTCAGAATAATTGATCAGGCTACATCGCAACACACAAATGGAGTGAGTTTGACCCCAACAAATAATTCACCATGCCACAGTATATGAACTAATCATGAGCTATCTGAGAAGTCTTATGCAAGCAGCTATGAAGATGACTGGTGCTAGTGTACTAAGCTCGTATCTTTATTAAAAAATGATGGAATCTAATAATATAAAGTTTTCCTACTCTAGTGGATCAGATCTTCTAATTTAACACAATTGGTTGTTTCTGTCCATCACTAGAGGTCCACTAGACAAATATAAGATGTCAGACATGTTTATGAATCATAATATAACAAGTAGCATTGAAGTTTAAATAAGGACAGTTTATTACTTAAGCTCAAGGAATCCACTCATTTCAATTGCACCACAAAATGAAACTTCACCATCGCCCTGGGAGAAGTGCATATCACCAGTACTAAGATTTGCTCCTTCAACAAATACGGGTAGATAAACTTTCGAGCCTCTGCTTAGATTCTTTATGTCACAATTCCCGCCATTCTCCCTTCCAGGAATAGTTCTGGCTGCTTCATTTGCCATTTTATACCATTCAGTAGTCCCTTTCTGAATCTGAAAAACATTCTATTAATTACAAACATGGCACTTACAAAAAACGGATAGCAAGGCATAATTTAGATCTGCTACTCTGCTAGATCTGCTTATATAACTGCTTTACTGGTGCCATAGATAACACAAAAGATTAACCACGCAGATGCAATTCGACCCTTTGCAGATTGAAAAAAACAAATCTTGAAGGAACATTAGTAGTAGAGGTAGAAGGTGGGTCCTCATGCCTTTCCAAGTAAGCAGTTCTCAGAAGTCGGTAAATTAGCAAGGGGCCTCTGGTGTAGGACTTCACACACTTTAAGAGTCTCTGGACTTGTCTCAGCCAATCTTTTCTCCCTCTCATTCCATATATTAAGAAGTTCAACTGATGGTGCAGTTCCTATTATACCAGGATGAGTTAATCCTGGAAAACGAACGCCTGGAACACACAAAATAGGATATTGACATGTCCAAATTCCAAAACTGCAAAGCTTCACACCCAGCAATAACAAGAAACTGTACCTGGTATCTGAGGGGAGTATGCATAAATTCCTTCAAAATACCAAATGGCCTTTCTTGCCCTAGGGAAGTGGTCAGTTAAGAAGCCACCTCCATTCTCCCTTTCAAATATTGCAGTATAACCCCATTCATCGCCAGGAAGTGGACCAAGGTTGCAAATCTCCACTGCAAGAAGATCACCAGGTGAAGCTGGAACCCCCTCAGTATCAACGATCCTTAGGGGCCCACTAAGATAATGAGTCTGTAGAATTCTTTAGTCAGTTTGTCTCACCATGAAAGCAGTAGAATAAAAGCAAAACCAAATGAGACCTCCTACAGTAGAAAAATATAAACTTACAATTGTGAGATCCATGAATTTGATATCATCTGCAGAGTTATCATCCCTAACCCGCCCTCCAGTCCAATCAACCATCTCAACACGGAACAGTTCCCCTTCAGTTACATCAGCAACAGGAGGGATATCTGGATGCCAACGGTTATGGAGAGGGATCTTTTGCTCCCATGGCTGCTTCTTCACATCTATGGGCACTACCAGTCTTGGAGTCAGAGGAGCCATGTTTTGTGACAGTATATTCTCAAGAGGTTCGACCCTTTGGAAGCTTTGTGCACCTTCGTAATGGTGGGATATAGACAGCAATGAGTCATGCTAAAAGATAAAAACAATAAGACAAAAGGGAATCTCAGAAAATCATACATCTGCTTGGGAAGAACACAGAACTATGAAGCAGTGGATCCGGTTAATAAACCCAAGTTTATTTTTAAATAAGTATTCCGATTAAGAATTAACAGATACGGACTCACCTAGCAATAATATCATGTGTTTGAAATTTCTTTACATAACTGAGTCACCATCAAAGTTTCTTGCCGGTTCCGCTCTATTCCTAGACCATCAAAAGTTAGGAGAGTGATATATTGTCTTGTTCCACAGCAGTACCAAGTACCAACCAACTTGGCTTGTCTTATTCATTTCTGTTTTCCACAGAACAGGACATGCAACATTTATGCTACTGATACACAAAGTTAGTTTTTTCTAGACAATATTCCAAAACAACATATTGTTCATCCCCGCAAGACCACAACACTAGCCACTAGGGCCTGTCAACAGACCAAAGTTTGCCTTCCTGCTAAACTGGACAAGACAATAGAAGCACGGATAATTCAATGGTATCTTCTTTTTGCACAAAATCTACAGCTTACTAGGTAGCTAGGATTTTATATTTGCTCCAAGAAGCAGAACTCAGAAGTAATATCATCAACAATCTCATTTTAAGTTTTTGACCATTTAAGAGTGATGAACTGTGCTGAAAACTCTCCTATTGCAGGATAAAATTGTTTGAGCAGAGACAACCATGGGAACACAAGTTTCTACCTCGGTGTAGGGAATACATTTAACAGAGTATTTTTAGTCTAAATTTGTATCTAGCATATTGCTGTTAGTGTAAGCAATAGGCATTGCAGGGAAATAATGGATTGAATTGATAGAGGGCACAATACATGTACATATATAGGCAGGGAACCCTAGGAGGGGTCCCTGCCGCCACATCTACCAGGGGGGGGGGGGGGGGGGGGGGGGGGGGGGCGCCCAAGCCAGGGAGGCTTGGGCGCCGGCCACACTAGGCCCAATGGGCCTCTAGACCATTACCCTATCCATCTCGCTAACACGCCCCCGCAGTCGCAACGTCGATGCCTCGGACGTTAAGACTGGACCTAAACTCCTGAAAAAGAGATGTAGGCAATCCTTGGTGAAGATGTCGGCGTACTGAGCTGATGTCGGAACATGGACGACGCGGACATCACCAATGGCAACGAGTGTACACGTGGGGGAACGCCGAGAGTGGTCGGTGAAGAGCAGCCGGCCCAACGGGGGCCAGCGAGGAGCCAGCCGCGGCCAACTGCTGCTGGCTGGAAGGGGCCGCGGCCAGCGGCGGCTGGCTGGGCGACGCTGGAGCCGGCTGCGGTCGGCTGGAGGCGGCCGTGGCCGGCTGGAGGCAGCCGAGGCTGGCTGTGGGCGACCGGGAGACGCAGGAGCCGGCTGCGACCGGCCGGGTGTCGATGCTGCAGGAGGAGAGGCAGCCATGGCCGGCCGGGGCCTGGCTGGCGACGGCGACGAGCCGGCCGGTGCCGGCTGGTGAAGCGGTGGGAAACCTGGGGGTGGCCCGGTCATGCTCCGAGTGACCGGGGTACCCCCTGGTGGGAGCATCACAGCGTCGGGGGCCGCGCGTGGCAGCGCGGGAGGGTCGCCACTGAGTCCTGCAGGTGAAGAAAAACATGTCGGTCCAATGGGGGCCGGCACATTAGTAGTATAGTCATCCAGGAACTCAAAATCCGCCACACTGGGTGTGTGGTCCGGCGCAGCAAAGGGAAAATGTGACTCGTCAAAGGACACATGACGAGAGATGATGATTTTATTTGTGGATAAATCAAGACAGCGGTATCCCTTATGGTGAGGTGAGTATCCAAGGAAGACGCAAAGAGAGGAGCGAGGCGCGAGCTTGTGAGCAGCAGTGGCGGCGAGATTCGGATAACAAGCACAACCGAAAACTCGAAGGTGATCGTAAGACGGCAGCACCCCGTGAAGGGCAAAGTGGGGCGTCACGAAACCTAAGGTTTTGGTAGGGAGCAAGTTAAACAAATATGTCGCCGTCCCTAAAGCCTCAACCCAGTATGATGGAGACATGCTGGCCTAAAAAGAAGTGAGCGAATGATGTTGTTAACAGAACGAATCACACGCTCAGCTTTACCATTCTGGGAGGAGGTATAGGGGCAAGACATGCGCAGGTGAGTCCCGTGAGTGAGGAAGAACGTGCGGGCGCTGGAGTTATCGAACTCGCGGCCATTGTCGCACTGGACTGCCTTGATGGTGGCGCCGAACTGGGTTGTCACAAAGGCAAAGAAGTTAGCAAGAGTCGAAAACGTGTCGGATATAAGGCGCAAAGGAAACGTCCATAGATGATGCGAGCAATCGTCAATGATGACCAAGTAGTACTTGAACCCAGAGACACTGGCGACAGGTGACGTCCAGAGATCACAATGAACAAGATCAAAATTATTATTAGCTCGCGAAGTGGACTGAGAAAATGGTGACCGAATATGGCGACCAAGTTGACACGCATGACAAAGAGATGTGCTAAGTTCTTTATTACATGAAGGTATGACTGAAACTAGCTTGGACATAACTTCATGACCGGGGTGACCGAGACGGCGATGCCACAGAGGGGAGGAACCAGCGACGAGGGCGGTGGCAGCAGGGAGGCGCAGGGGGTAAAGCGGCCCGACGCTATCACATCGGGCGAGGAGTCTCCGAGACTGCAGATCCTTCACAGAACAACCAGCAGGGTCAAACTCAATAGAACAGTTGTTGTCAGAGGTAAACTGGCGTACAGATATCAAATTCTTAATAAGGCTAGGGGAAACTAGAACATTATTAAGAGAAAAGGGACCCGGTAGGGAAGCTGAGCCAGTAGAAGTGACAGGAAGCAACGATCCGTTGCCAACAACAATGGATGAGGGATACCGCTGGGTAAAATGATGTGAAATAATTGAAGGATCAGAAGTCATGTGAGAGGTAGCACCTGAGTCGAAGTACCAGTCTTGGGAAGGAGGCTGGTTCAGGGAGACGGTGCTGAACGCGGATGCGAGAGACTGCTGATCCCAGCCGGTCGGAGAGACGACGGGGTTGTAGAACCCGGGCGCCCAGGGGAAATGCGCCTGCTGCCCCTGGGAGGTCTGCGCCTGGGCGGCCTGGGCCTGCGCCATGGCCTGTGCCTGGGCCGCCTGGATGGCGTGGGCCTGCGCCTGATGCGCGAGCAGGGCCTGCGCCTGGGCCTGCTGTGCGACGAGAGCCTGCTGCTGCTGTTGTGGCGCCGGAGGGAGAGGTGCGCCCGGCCTGGGGCCGGGCCACATCTGAATGGCGCCAGCCCAGGGGTGGAGGAAGAAGGCCAGCCTGCAGTGCCCCCAGCACCGCCTGTGCTGGGCGTAGAGGCCCCTTTCCGCCCCCGGACGCCTCGGAGGAGGCGTGAGGTGCGCCGCCGGAGGGGCGCGGCTTGCTGCCGCTCCGCTTGCTGCTGCGACGGTCCTTGGAAGACCGTGAGTTGCCGCCCGACCCGCCCCCGGAGTTGCTACTCCTGGAACGCGGCTGTGGAGGGGGACGGGAGGACGGCGCATGGGACGACGATCCGGCTGGTGGCGTGGTCTTCCCGGCGGCTGCGAGGAGTGCTGTAGGTGGAGCTTGGTGCGCCATGGTGAGCTCCTCGAGGAGCAGGTCGTCGACGGCCTGCTTGAACTTGGGGAAGGGGGTGCTGCGACGGAGGTGGCGACCGATGTCGCGGAAGCGCTCGTTGAGACCGCGAATAAGGTTCAGCGTGAGCGTGTGGTCGGTGATCGTCTCCCCGAGGGCCGTGAGCTGCTGCGCCATGCCTTTCAGCCGCCTGCAATAGTCGGTAATGGAAAGATCACCTTGAACAAAGTTACGAAACTGGATGTCGAGGTGAAGGGCGCGTGTCGCCTTGTTGCCCAGGAACTGGTCTTCAAGGGCGAGCCACACGGTCCTGGCGGTGCCGTCACGGTCGATCACCATCTCAGCGAGGTCGGAGGAGATCGTTCCGGCGATCCAGGACTTGACCACGCAGTCCATGCGCGTCCAGTCCGCAAATTCAGGCGCGGGGAGGTCGGCGAGGACATGGGACTCGAGGGAGTACTTGCCGATGACGAGGAGGATCTGATCGCGCCAGCGTGTGTAGTTGCTAGCAGCGATGTCGAGGACGACGGGGACGAGACTCCGGATGTTCTGCACGCTGATCGCCTGGGCGTGCAGATTGACGAGGGCAGCGGCCTCGTGCGTGAGGATGGCGAAGTGCATGTCGTCGCCGTCGTTGCCGAAGTGGATGTCGCGGCCGACGCCGTCGGGCTTGGGGCCGTCCTCCTTCTTCTCCTGGTCGTCGAGGAGGGCCTCGGCGTCGGCACGCGCACGGGCTGCTCGTTCGTGAGCGGCGCGTACGCGATCAGCCGCGGCGTCACGCTCACGCGCGGCCGCGGCGGCTTCCTGCTCCGCTTCGGCGGCTAGGGCAAGCGCAGCATCGCGCTTGTCCTTGGCGGCCTGGACACGAGCGTTGCGCTCGGCGTCCGTCTCCTGCGGCAGCTTGGCGCCGGAGATGGAGGCAGCCAGGGCGTCGTGGCCCTTGGGGTCGCCGGCCTGGGAGGGAGTAGGGGTGTCGGGCATGGTGCCCGAGGGATGGCGCGCTAGAGGGCGCGCGGCGCGGCCTAGGGGCGGCGCAGGATGGCAGCGGAAGCGAGCCGGGGTAAAACCCTAACTCGTGATACCATGTAAGCAATAGGTATTGCAGGGAAATAATGGATTGAATTGATAGAGGGCACAATACATGTACATATATAGGCAGGGAACCCTAGGAGGGGTCCCTGCCGCCACATCTACCGGGGGGGGGGGGGGGGGGGGGGGCGGCGCCCAAGCCAGGGAGGCTTGGGCGCCGGCCACACTAGGCCCAATGGGCCTCTAGACCATTACCCTATCCATCTCGCTAACAGTTAGAACTTGGAAATAGTGAAGAACTGCATAGGTGAGAATTAAAGACTAATTTGATTTCCCCAAAAGATTACCATGTTCTTTATGACAACACTAAATTACATGTGCTATCACCAACGCTATTCACCTTACTAACCTTTTACATGTCATGAAATATGTGCTTCCAGTTTAAACATTAGTGATCTAACTGGGAGTGACAGGACGGGTGTGCTCCTCTACATGGTACAGATTGACTGAGTCATAAAGAGAACACAATCAAATATTATTCAGTTGTATGTTTCTCTGATCGGTCCTCTAACATCCCAAGGCTTCAGACTGCATCTTTTGTCAAACCCATTTTTCTTCGCCCACTATATGACATCCTCACGCTCAAAGGGTTATTGTAGTAATCCAAGCAGTGTCTGCCTATAATTTCACTTTCGAGGACAACATTGGAGAGATCTAGGTCAGAGTGAAAGAAAGGGCATGCTTATCTACCAGCTACTGTACAGGTTAAATGACCATCTAATATTCCTCAGAGAGCACATTCCATCAAATCTTCATCGCTTATATATTTGCTTGAGCTGTCCTCTAGCATCTTAAGGCTCCAGCCAGCATCCTTTGTCAATCCTTTTTTCCTCATCCACTTCAAGACTTCCTCAGCCTCCAGCCACCTCCCTGTCCCAGCATACAAGTTGGCCAGCAGCACATAATGTGATGCATTCTCAGGCTCCAACTCCACCAGACGCATTGTCACATGCTCACTCAATATTGAATCGCCACGGGCCTTGCAACCCCGCAATAGCAAGCCCCAGATGACAGCATTTGGCTGTGATGGCATTGTCTCAACAAGCCTGAAGGCATCATCCAGATGTCCAGAGCGACTAAGCAGGTCAACCATGCATCCAAAGTGCTTGATCCCAGGTTGAAACCCATACTCACCTTGAACAATCAAGTAAAATATTTTCCTCCCAATATCAACAAACCCAGCATGCGCACATGCACAAAGAACACAAATCAGTGTGACAGCATCTGGCCTTACACCGTCTGCTTCCATCCGGAAGAACCATTGCAGAGCTGTCTGTCCATCCTGCGCCAGAGCAAGTGCCCCAATGATAGAGTTCCAAGTATAGACATTCCTCTCGACCATTTCGGAGAACACCCGTGATCCTTCTGCAATGTGTCCACACTTCCCGTACATGTCAACAAGCGCGGTGCCTAATACCACGTCCAGTTCCCATCCCTGCTTCTTCACGTACTGATGGATCCAGATGCCAGTGTCGACCGCGCCATGTGCTGCACAGGCACCAAGCGCAGAAACCATGGTGACGCGGTTGGGGGCAACAGAAGCAGCAGACATCCGCCGGAAGGCAGACAGAGCCTTGAAGCTGCGGCCACGGTTCCTATACGCGGTGATCACCGTTGTCCAAGCGACGACGTCCGGGCATGGCATTTCGTCGAACAGCTGCTCGGCGTGCGCCAGGTCCGTGTTGCAGGCCGCGTAGCGCGCAAGGAGGGCATTCTGGACGTGGAGGTCGCGCGCGAAGCCGGACTTGGCCACCTGGGAGTGCAGGACCTTGAGGTCTCGGAGCGAGGATATGGAGGTGAGCATCAACGGGAAGGTGTAGCGGTTTGGGCGGACGCCGAGGCCGAGGAAGTGGCGGAAGAGCGGGAGCGGCGAGCAGTCGGGGGCTGGGGGCAGGGAGCGGAGGAGCGAGTTGAAGACGAAGACGTGGGGCCGCGGGAGCGAGGCGAAGAGGGCTAGCGCGGGGTCGAGGCTGCGGAGGCGGCCGCAGGCGAGGAAGAAGGCGGACACGACGGTCGTGTTGCGGAGGAGCGCGTGGTCGCGGAGGATGCCGCCGCGAATAGGCCCGAGGGCCGAGGCGGAGGTGCAGGTGTTGATCGCGTGCAGCGCGCGCGCGACGGCGGGCGGAGGCGGCGCGGTGGACGGGCGGAGCGGCGGCGGAAGGCCGGCGGGGTCGGCCATCACGGCGTTCGGATTGGGATTCTTGGGCGCGTGGCTTTCGGCTCGCGCCTCGCGTCCCAAACCCAAAAAATGGCTTTTGAACCTTGACGGCGCGGCCGGTTTGGTTGCTAATCGCAGCGGCGGATTGATTTGTGCCCTGAAAATTACCCTTGCTAACACGAGTACGATGGCTCGTAATCATTCGTCCACTCACCGGATTTGCATACCTTGCAGATGCAAGCGTTGATTGATTTGTGCCCTGAAAATTACCCTTTTTTTTACAGGCCAGACTGCAGAGCAAAATTATACAAATGTGCCTCGAATTATCATGTGCATGCGACGACTAGAATTAATAAAGATAATTAAATCATAGGACATGGGAACGGTCACACGACTGATAATAGGAGTATCTGATTCAGATATTAAAAAGAAAAAAAATTGAAATGTATATACATTATCGGTATGAATTCAAGCTTATGATTTTACATGTTACAACAGGGTAAGGGAGTAATTCGGCCCTGCATGCCCGCTGAGATCTTGAGGTTGGCAAGTTCACTTGTCACCGGACGATCAACACAGATCTTGCACTATTCACCTGAAGCAATTTCATAGTTCCTAGAATTTGATCGTTATATGCAGCATCTAGGGGTACATGCACCATCTGAGGCTGATGCTTCCACACCTCGAGACAATGCAAAAGAAAACGTGTATATGCTTAATGCTTTACAATCATGCTAATATCAGGTGCTAAACTCAAAATGGGAATGTTTTGAGCACCTTGACACCAGCCATGCGCCAACAACTTGTGAGAGGCGACATAAATATGAGCTGACTTAATCGTTTCCTCTGAAATAGATGACCTCATATGCCAAATTGTAAGATAGATCACCATGTTATTCTAGCAATAAGTATTAGAAATATTTTTTAGACGAACTAGTTATTTTCTCCTTTTTAAAACCTTAATGGAAAGAGAATGGCTGAATAGGGAATCAAACTAAATTGATAGTATGTGTATGCCAAACTAGTAAACCATTTTGTCGAAGTGCAGTGCTCATGCAACCTCGCTTAAATTAAGGAAAAGCAAGCAACTAGTTCCTTAAGTTTCTTAAAATGAGCCATGCTTTAAGACGATAAGTTCTCAATATTTCAGTTTAGTATGCAAAGACAGAAGCATTCATCAATCCTAAGTGAATACTAACTCTTCCATTTTTTTTTCCCTGAGGGCGGTCAATACTAAACTCTTAACAGGATGCGTAGTACGAAAGCTCGAGATACATCTTATACACGCAAAATGAGTGTCAACATATTTTCCTACCAAGGTACACCTGAATCGTCATCTTGGCACATTCATATTCATATTGTATGGGAACATGGTGATATACAATTTCTATGATAAAAGAAACACATATAGAACAGTAAAACTTCTATAAAAGTTGAATGAGATGTATAATGATATATATTGGAGACTGAAAGGGCCGAACTTGAAAGGAGAGGATTGCCCCATCCTGATCAATGCCCTCTTTGTGATCAGCAAGATGAGACCATACAACATCTGCTGGTGTCATGTGTGGTGGCCAGACAGGTTTGGTTCCAGTTGTTATCACCACTAAATCTTGGACAGTACATCCCCAACCGGCGGGAACGCAGTTTTGCTGAGTGGTGGCGCAAGCTCCTAAGAAGGGTGAGGAAGGAACAGAAGAGAGGGGTCAACTCGTTGGTAATTCTGGGTGCTTGGATGATCTGGAAGCATCGGAACGACTGCGTGTTTGAAGGGGTTAACCCCTCGGTTGACACCATCGTGAGGTCACGCAAGGACGAACACAGCCTCTGGTGTCTTGCTGGTGCAAAGAGGTTGCAGGCGCTAGGCTTGGTTGATATTTTCCGATGGAGTAGTAATAGAGTGGTCTTGTTCTCTAAGTATCTAAGTATCTGTTAAGTCCTTTTTCTATCCTTGGGTCAAGTTAACCTCTCTCATATTTGGTCCCTGTGTGAGAGAAGGAGGTTGTATGGGTTCCTTTTTCTCTATCTAATACAATGAAACCAGCTCTCATGCGTTCAAAAAAAAAAAGGCCGAACTTGTCCATCCATCGAAGCATGATTTGTATCAGAACTGCGTTAATTTCAGCGTGGACAACATAGCTATTAGGATAAAAGAAAATATATACATAATTGGTTAGAATTTAGCATATCGCACTGCTAGTGGAGAACTCATTTTATTACGGAAATTTGTCTCCCTCATTCATGTATTCCTTATAAAAATTTATTCAAATAAAATTACACCTAACTATATTTGGATAACTTTTATAAAGAGTATCTTTTATGAAGTCTAAATAAAGATTCCATATTTAGGACAAAATTATTCCGCATTTACACAAAAGTGCTACATAGAAATATAAAATATATTTTGGGTAAAAAAGAAATATAAAATATACCATGGATCAAATATTTTTAAATATTAGAACAATACAAATATACAATGAAACAATAAACTGTCAATCCTAGAACAATAAAAAACATACAACTTTACAACACAAACATCACAGAAAATATTGCTAAAAGATTATAAATAAAAGGAAGGTTGGCAAGAAAAATGTTCTGAATACATCTAAATATGCATTGTAAAGAATCGAATGAAAGTAAAGTAATAGAAAGGCAATACATTTCAAAATAGGAAAGAAATAAAAATAAAAAATTAAATAAAGGGGAGAAAAGTAGAAAAAAATAAAAAAAAACACCATATAGTTTTCACAGGTTAGCGAAACAACATCCAGCAACACAACACATAGTGAAAATGCCTATAGAAATGGCCCATCTACATATCATGGGCCGCACCAAGAGGCTGGCTAGTTGGCTTCCAATTTGTGTCAAACCAAAATGAGGGCAAGCCAAAATCATGGCTTGCCAAAATTAAGGCAAAAAATTTGGGCCTTCACTTGGTTTGGTGCCAAAATATGACAAAGTTGTCTTATGAGCTCAAGAAGTTTCTAGAAACTTGACATAGTTTTGGCTAAAAAAATTAGAGTGCCAATTTTTTGGAAGTGAACCAAATCATGACCAAATTTTTGGGCATGCCATGATTTTGGTAGGGCAAATATTAGCATCAACCCAATCAGGCCCCAAATGTCCAAATAAAGACGTGTAAAAGTGCGATCTCGCTAACGTCGGCCAAAACAAAAAAACTAATAAAACATGGTCCCACCGTCAGTGTTCGGCGACAAGCCACACACGAGATTATGTTAGTCCCGCTCCTCTACTCCACCCTCGTCGTCCTCAAATCTCCGATTCACATTGTCCCCTTTCCCTCCTCGGTGCCACAATCGGCGTCGGAGGCCGTCTAGGTTCTCATTCGGGCTGTGCTCGTATCACTATGTCTAGTAACAACGCTGGTGGTCCGTCGGCAGATCCGCCGCCGCCATCGACAAATCTCAATACCGTTAATCAGCATCACCATGCCCAGAAGCACCGCAGTAGATCCACCGCCGACCTCACCGCCGGTAGCCGTCGTTTCCTTTTCCATTGCGTTCTACGGGTCCATAGAGAACCTCACTCATGCTGTCTGTGTCAATAACTTCACACCGTGCCCGGAGGCGGCTCCACCGAACAGTGTTGGAGTTGCAGCGGTAAGTTGATGGTCCTACCCGTCAGCCACAACAAGTTCGCGTACATTTTGCAAGCCGGTTCACAGTTCGCAAAACCGCCGCACCATTTTGTTTCAGGGTTTGTCTCAGTCTCAGGGAAGCGCTGGCGAGAGACGCCAATCGGAGGAGGCCGAACCGTCGCCAAATTCTCCCCGCCGCATCCCGATCATGCCGTCGCCGGCGGCGGAACCGCCGCCGAAGAAGCGGAAGCTAGTTGACGCGCAGGACCCAAGCCCCTCCTCCACTTCGTCGCCCGCGGCACCTCCTTCACCTGCTCCGCCGCCTCCCGAAACCCTAGCTGCGGCGGCGCCCTCAACCTCGTCTTCGCCTGCTACGGAAACGGCACCCGTGCCGCCATCGGAGGAGGAGAAGCTTCAAAAGCGCCGCAATCGGGAGGAGCTGTGCAAGGTCATGGTGCAGTACCGCCGTATCCGCGACTACATAGGGCAACGCAAAGACTGCGGCCCAACGCCCGAGCTGGAGCAGGACTACCTCAACCTCATCTCCGCCTCCCGAGGTGGCTAAACTCGCACCTCTCTCGTCACTTACATTAAAACTGGAATTGCTTTCGTTGTTGGTTGATGTAGTGATTTGCTATAACCTGGGTAAGCTTGAACAGCTCAACATTCGAAGCTAGATTTGTTTGTAGCTGCAATCTCGATGGGTGGTGAAATCCTGGGTACTTCATCCTATTTTTCTTCAGTTGTTCTGGCTTAAGAGTGTGGCTGTTAGTTCATATCAGGGGGAAAACAAATGGAATCATGTAATCTGACACGAGGAATGTACAGTCTTCACCAAGGATTTTGTGGTAGTTTGTTCATTTTCCCAAATTCCCTTCGGTTCATTTGCAACCTATGTCTGAAGAGTTTGTCCATCTTCAATTAGCTTCTCTATTGTATTGAATGATTATTGATTTGATGATGTGATTAATAACGTATACACATACGATGATAAATTCTGAATGAAATTCCTGTGCCAGTAATCGTAAGCAAAAGTTGATCTAAATACTACCGCATCACTGTTTGAAACTGAAGCGGGCCTGTTGAAATTGTGATATTTTGTTTGTTACATGTGCATATTTAAGGTTAGACAAAGCATTATTCATGATTATATGATTCCATTATCTCTGGTAATCCTACAAGCTTGTACTTTACTACAGATGCACATTTTTTTTCCTCTGTAGCAATTATGCTTCTCCACATTTTGTGACCAATTCGATTAGCAAATAGCGAGGACAAAGTTTTTGAAGTACACCAAAGAAGTTGTTGTAGTGTGGTGCGGTACCCAGGTTACATTGTAGACTTGTTTTCCATGTTATATAAAACCGAGAATTAGAAGTTTACCTTTCTTCCTTTCATTATTTGTTACACCTTTTATTCATGATGTGTCAGATTTAAAGGCATCATCTCTTACTATGGCTCATGTTGATTAACATACAAAGCCATATTTGTGAATAAAATTTCTGGACTACAACTGCACTTTGTTGCACGACTTAATCTATTCCAGTAAAGAATCAGTTTCTTCCATGTTTAAAAAAATCCTTATCTTTTCCTTGTCTATCCATGCAGGTTGTGAAAGCATACAATGTTTTCTGTCTTTGCCAATCCCTCGGTTTGCCTCACACTTTCCTACTGCACTCGAGGCAGCGACTAAAGTTACCATCAACATGTACAAATGCAACATGGCCACTGTAACAAGAGGCAAGGATTCGAGTGGTATTGCACACAAGACAGTTAGAGCTTGTATTGTCGGCTTAACTGACATCTGCTCTGCAGCATCTTCTGAAGCACCCAAGTCACCTGTTATCAAAGGAATCTGCTCTGCGGTTTATATGACTGTTCTTTCTTTCTTCATTTCAACCTTTGAGGGGAAGGATATCTATCGTATGGACTCTAGAAAACGTTTAATGCTTCAGGACCCTGTGAAGTTGTTAGAGACTTTAAAGTTGGAGAATGCCAACCAACCAGCATTTGACAGTTTATTTGAACTAGGAGCACTTTGCTTGCTATGCATATTTCTTTTGTTCCCAGAGAGTATACTAGAAGCCTGTTTTATGCTGCTTGCATCTCCAGAATCTGATGTTGTAAAAGGAGAAGGGCTATACTTTTTAAATCAGTTGACCTGTCATCTGAACAGTAATGCTGCAAATGATGCTCGGGTGATAAGAATGATGGACAGTCTGGCGCCAAAAAGATTGCTGATTCAAATCCTTCGTTTGATGATAATGTTGATTTAGAAAATTCTATGGTGGAGTCAAAAGAGTGTTACATCACAATGGTATGGACCAATTTCTATTGATGCTGAACTTTCACCTTTCCATCATACAATTTTGAATTGTGACCAATTGAAGACAATATAGGGTTATAACATTACCTATTTAATCGAGGATATGGTGTTGATGTTCTGCTTATCTGTCGCAAGGTTCTGCTTGCACTTAAGTTAAAATTGACTTGGGAAGTTTGTGATATCTGTTCTCTAGAGACTTCTTTGTATCTTTCCACTTTATCTTGTTGTAAAAATCTCCTGAATAACTCCATTTTTTCTGCAGCTCTTATGCTTATTTATTTTACAATCTTATTAGGTTTCATTTGCAGGCCACCTCTAGGCATCCATCTTTGAGACGCTGGGTGTTATCAAGGTACAAGAAATTATGTGATTCCTGTAAACCTGCTGTGGTTTCAGAGGTGTCATCTTGTTTGAAAGTTTTGGGCTCGTTGTCAGAACCTGTTGAGGATACAAGTGACTTGGGTAATGAATCATCAGTGCTCGAGAAACTCGACAAAAATACCAGAGAAAATATGCAACCAGATGAATTAGTTTCTTCATCTGTGCAGGGAGCACTTTCAAAATCTGAGAACAAAGATAACTATGGAGATAACTCTTCACAGAACAAGAACATGGTTCATACTGAAAATAAGAAATCTGATTACTGCAAAGGAGTAAGTGTTATCTCTAATACAGCGCATCAAGGTACAAGATCTGATTTGCTTACGGCAAAGTCTGTGTATGATTCTGCTGGAGGATCTACATCACTTACTTCTCCAGGACAACATTTTCGGAAGGCAAACCATATATATTCTGAACCATTTGATATTTATGGTGCTTATGTTAAAAGGGATGTGATTTCAGTTTCGAAGGAACTTTGGGTTGGTTCGCTGGGAAATAGAGCTGCAGAGGCAATAGTCAGATCTAAGTTTGAGGAGTTTGGTCCATTAGCAAATTTTGTATTCTATCCATCCAAAGATTTTTCCTTAGTTGAATATACAAACATATTACATGCCGTGCATGCATGTGGATATATGCAGGGTTCCTCCATTTGGGGTGGTTTTCTTCAAATAAGGTATATAGATAGACTTATAGGTAGCAAAGGACATATTTGTGGTGTAGCTATTGGTGAAAGCCGTCATATTTTTGTTGCTAAAGTCAAGAACCAAAAGACAAAGACGAGGTGTTTGATGAATTGAAGGTGGCTGGGTTGAAGAGGCCATGTGGTGTTACTGATCTCTCTGGTGAAAATGCTTTGCTCCTTGAATTCGAGACGGCAGTTGATGCAGCTACAGCAAAAGTCTGTATTAGAAGCCAAGCTCCTGCAGATGTTTTTTCCAGGGATAAGAATACACCTGGTCATCCACTCTTGGTGCAAAATATAGACAACTCAGTTCCTGACATGGAATTAATCAATGCCTTCTCTCGATTTGGCGAGGTCATTAGATGCCAATTCAATAGGTCTGAGGGGAACTGCTTTGTAGTTTATAGATCACAAGATGCTGCTGCCTGTGCGAAATCACACTTGCATGGAGCACGATTTGGGCCGAAGTCAATTATTGTTGAATCAAGAACAAGTGCAGGATCTTTTCATGATAAAACAGTGTTGCCTGTTGCTCCATTATTAGGCCAGAGTTTTCCTGACAACAGCATCCACCAAGATATCAGGTCAGCTTAACTTCCCCCTAATTCTTATATTGATAAGACACTGGTGGAATTTATTGTTATTTTGCAATCTGGCTAGTGATATGATTATAGCTCCCAAACATGCTAAAGATATGCTTTGACCATGCAATTTTGGAATTATGCCATCATATGTATGAGCATAGTCAATTGCATTGGTTGCCATGACTTCTTGTTTTCATGATAAATAAAAGTAATATGCCGTTAAACATGTGTGCATTTGTGTTGGCTGTTGAGAATTTACTCTTTCCACATATGGCACTGATCTGTTAAGGGACATTTTTGTGTTTCCTATTTTGTTATGATTAGCATGTCATCCCCTGTGTTTCTAGATCCTTCTTTCTTTCTTTTTTGCGGATTTGCCTTTTGAATCTAAACATCCAACAGAATAGGCTAGGATGTTTTGTTTGCACAAAAGGCTACATGTTGTGAGCCATTTACTGTGCATGTGCACTTTTTAAGTAGATATAGCTGATATTAGCACATTGCAATCACACTATTCATATGGAAACAACATATAAGCACTACATGGCAATTCACAACATTTTTTTCTATTGTAATATTTGGTCCCACTAGATTTGATCAGAGCACTGCAGGTGCACAAAAATTGCATTTAGTCTTTACTCTTTACACGCATCGCGAAACAATAACATTTTTTCTATTGTAATATTTGGTCCCACCAGATTAACGTATCTGTTTTGAGAAGCAATAAGATGATGCCCATGCCAAGCTTCTTTTTCTTTTCCGCTTTCCTGTCATATTAAAATATGTTAATTCATGTGTGGCTAGGTAGAAGCTTAAACACTTTATATAACCCATATATACCTTTACCATTTTCCCCTCTTAACATCAATCAGATATGCTGTGCTACTTGTAATGTTTGCTTGTATCTCAAGAGTTTAAGTGCAGTACACGTACAGAAAAATTAGAAGTTCTGGAGGTTCGTTATTTGATTGAACCTACAATCCTGTAGGACTTCCAGGTCCAATTACTTGTTTATTTACACATCTCCAAAAAATACTGTAGCTGCTGATACCACATTATGTAATCTCCTACAACTTTTACATGCACCAAGGTAACATTTCTCGTTACTTATGTATTCTACTTTTGACATCTGCAGGAACCCAAGAGTTCCAGGATACCATGCAGGCTATGCACCACCAGGGGATCGACCTATTTATGGTAAGTCTAGTATTTCTGTAGTGGAACAGAAATCTTGCGAACTTGAGCATGATTAGTTTCCAATATAACAATGGCTTGCTTGATGTGCAGGTCCACCTCCAAATACAAACAGAGCTCCACATGGAATTCATCCTTGTCCTCCTTGTCCTCCTGTTTCCACACACCGTGGTTCTGTAATACCACCGCCACCTATTCAAACCTCCTTTGTTCGGCCTTTGTATCATGGTCCACGGAGTCCTTGGGAGAACACTACCCCCAATCCACCACCCTTCAGTCATGTTTCTCCTCGCATGATGCCTGGAAGTAATTTCCGTGTCAGTCCAGCACCTCTTCCTTTCCTGCCCTCTTCTGTTAATCCTATTGCACATCCTGTAGGTTCAGTGCAGCATTCTGAGAAAATGCCGCCGCCACCACCTCCACCAAATGTAGCTCCCCTACCATTTGCACCTCTAGATATGCCACCTCCACCTCCACTACCTATTTCCCAGCCGCCTTCAGTGCCACCACCCCCAAATTCTCCTCCTCCAGCTCAACCTATTGCTGACTCTTCTGACTTGCAAAAGCCATGTTCTCAGCCTCAATGGCAGGGTTTTCTTGCAAAAAGCAGCATGAATTATTGCAGAGTCTATGCAAGTAGAGTAGAGTTGGATGCCTGTAGATATGAAAATTCTGTTTCTGAACCGACAGAGTAAGATTTACATAAATTCATGCTACATAATATATTATTTCTATTATGAACACGGTAGTTTTCTTAAAATCATTTTGTTTGTACATTTCAGATGGCCTGAAAAACTAGATGTGACAAAGCGTACAGATTTCCAGCATGTGAAGACAACTTTCTCCAATACTCCACCCAGTAAAGTAAGTTTCCAGAAGACCATATTGCATTTCAGAAATATTTGCAGCCTAGTGTAGTTTTGACTTTTGAGTTTTATACTGTCTCAATACAATGGGAAAGGGTATTTTGTTCATGTGGTACTTAACACACGGATTTCTGTCCATGTAAAGTGTGCCTTAAGAACCGCATTTCATGTCCATGGTACTGGAAAATATAATTTAGTTGCTGAGATACTTAGTACTCCCTCCGGTTTGGTAAAGGAAGTCCTTTTGGACAAGATTTGAGTCAAACATTGGGAATATAAATCGTGAATAACTTTTAAGTCGTTGAGTTTGAAAATGTGAAAACTACATGAATAGATTTGTCTTGCAAAATACTTTCATAAAAGTGTACATATGTTAGTTTTTAATAAATATCTTTATAAAAATAAGAAGTCAGATTTGTACTTTGGAGACCGTGTCGCTGTCTTAAAGGACTTCCTTTGCCAAACTGGAGGGAGTACTAGTGTAAATTTGTTATATGTTATTTGCATATGGATATCTAGTTACTTTAGACTTGAGTTTAATTAATTCAATTAACATTCCCTTCGTCTGATTTGCACCTGAATGTTGGGATAAATCTATTGAGATTTGTGATGCAAACCTACATGGTTTCATGCTCCATGTCCTGTAGCTGATTATGGACCCTGCAGACACCTGCATGTTTTAATTTAGCTTTTGATGGAGTTCTTCATAACTGATTAGTTAATGGATAATGATATATGGTCATCACTGAACTTGTAGCCTTACAAATACCATCTTTTGGCACCTGGCTCAGCTCACTATTTTATGCAAAAGGGTAGATGGAGCAAGCACCACATGTAACAAGCCCTGTCTGAGTAGCTTGTTAATAACTCAAATAGTGCTGGTGAGGGTGAGGAATTGTAATAGCTGGACAGGAAATTTCTTGTTTTGCGCATCAACAAGGTTTTTGGTACCACATTTAATTACATTTTTGTATGTATCACAGCAACAAACAACAATGCCTTTTTGTATAAGCTTTATTTAAAACCGCAACAGTTGAAAGTACTTTTTATGACAAATCTAGTAATAACAGTCTGTGGCAAAGTTTAGTACTTTTGCGCTGCATATGTTACAACAACATTTGTTTGACAATGTAGGGATTAACTGTCAGGCTATTTACAATGATGTCTGATTTAATAAATTTATAAGATATGGTGCCTATGTTATAAGATGTGTAAGTTGAGACGGCAAGTCATAATTTTCTTTTACTCAAGCCAAATTACTTGGTGATCACTGAGTGTGCAGTCAATGCAAGTGTTAAGCTAATAATCTCGTTCAGTATGCCAGTGTGCACTTGATAAACTATGTAGTTTTAGGGTTATATATCACCTACAATTCATAGAAGAATTTATCTACTGTTTGCTTTCTGTGGGCTAAGTTGGAAGTACTTTAATATGTTAAGGGTAGATGCCAACAAAAATCCACATGGGCTTTTCACAATGGGGAAAATGACATTTTTTTAGAGGGACCATAATTTCTTGTTTTCCACTGTGCAGAGAGAAGTCTGCCGACTGTTGCCTTGTTCAGATGGTGATCAGAAAGGGGTATGATCTTATCGATACCCGAACCTAGTTTTTTTTTTATATACATCTATATCAATGACATAAGACCATCTGATACTTCGCTATGTGAATGCGATTACAATATTGTACTAAGCCTTAAGCAAACTGCAAATGAAACTATTCTTGTCTTTTTCTGGTACAATTTATTTAGGGAAAGTAGAAAAAAATTGGCATTTGTGACAGTATAAATTGTAATTTTTAGTTTGTAGGTGTGTCGTGCTTGTGTATGTCAACAGTTCATCTGACTACAATTGTAGGACCTTTTGTCTCTGCATATGTTTCATCACATAGATGACAGCAACATTGATATATTAATCACAAATTTCTGTTTCTAATGTCTGAAAAATATGCTATATAGTACGGAGTATATAGTAGTTGAAGGTTAGAAACCCAAGATATCATGCAATTGTTTCGAATTTTAGTTACCCGAGATCATGTAGAACATAATGATTTCAGGGTTGCGTTCTTTGATAACTGCTGGCCAATTGATTAATTAAAATGCCGTGTATCTTGCAGTTCCAGGATTTTATATCATATCTGAAAAACAGAGAATGCGCTGGTGTGATAAGGGTTCCTGCTGTGAATTCCATGTGGACAAGGCTACTATTCATCCTTCCCCCCACCCCTGAGGCTTGTGCCTTGGTAGCACTTCCACCTCATCCGTCTGACTGTATGATTGTTGTAATTTGTCCCAGGGAAACAACCGTCGAAGCGTCATGACAATTTTGCAGACTGCATGTATGTTAGCTTTGTCTTTGTTAGAGTTCCTGAGAGCTTTGAACCTGTAGGAGTTAAGTGAAAACTGTGCATAATCGTTGGTAACTATAGTGTTTTTTTCTTTTAAAAAAATGGCTACTATAGTATTGCTGCTGTTGCACAGTGTTTCAGTTCAGTTACCTGTGGACTATGGCAAACCTTTTGTCGATGTCTCGCTCTGCGGGAGGGAGCACGTGCGCCAATCGAGCATGGTCTGCAGGCGCTGAATTGCTGAAAGGCTCGCGGCTGTGCGCGTCGGGGCAGTCCAGCGCTCAACTAGACTACTACACCCGGTGGTCAGGTCAGGCCTCAGCCGCGCTGGCTAAGCGGCGCCTCCAGCTTTGCTGCACCGGGTTGCCCATTGTCCTTCAGGTGCGGCGAGGCGAGGCTAGTTGCACAACCTGCTCCGCGACCTCGGTTCGGACCGCTGGTGATGGCAATGCGCTAATGCCAGTCGCGCCTTCGTCGTCGTGGCTACCAGCCCGATGCCATGCGCCGGCCGGCCGCCTCCTGTGACGGGGCATCACACATGGCTCGGCGTCGTCCACCGCCGGGTGGCACCAGGCGGTTTCGTAGGATTTTGTCCTGAATAGAACCAGCAGTGCCATTGCAGGGCCCGTTTGCGCCGTTTGGATCCCAAATCAGCAGTGCTATAATAATCCCATTATCGTTTAGTAATTGCTCACAGCTCAATCTTTGATCTATGTACACGTTATTAACAATGTGCGGAGCCAAAAGTCGCACGAGTCACGGCTTGAATGTATGCCTGACGAACCAAACCATCGACGTGGACCCGTACGATGAATTTTGGCAGCAAGAAAATCCAGAGCGTCGCATCAACGCGACGCGGCACAACTACCTTTATCCAACGCAACGCGCGTCCCAGTCCCGGTCACTACTATTTCCCTCTTCCAATCGTGCCACGCGTATCGCATCATACACACCCGGCGCGTGCGATCGCAGCCGTCCTTCGTCAACCGTCACCAACACCACCAACAGCAACCCAGGTAGCCAAGCCCCGCCGCCGTTCGCCATGGAGCACGCGGCCGCCGCCCGTGACGTGTCCGCCTTCTCCGTGCGCCTGCTCCGCAACATCGCCTCCCGCGACGGCCCCCGCGCTGCCAACCTCTCCGTCTCCCCGCTCTCCCTCCACGCGGCGCTGGTGCTCCTCGGCGCTGGCGCGCGGGGCGCCACGCTCGACCAGATCGTCGCCTTCCTCGGCCCCGGCGGTGGCCCCGCCCACGCCGCGCTCGCCTCGCACGTTGCGCTGCACATGCTCTCTGGCGATCGCATCGCCGACGCCGCCGGCGGGCCCACGGTGCGGTTCGCCAACGGCATCTGGGTCGATCTCGCGCTCCGGCTCAAGGACGCCTACGCCCGCGTCACCGCTGAGCACTACCGCGCCGAAGCGAGCCCGGCGCCCTTCAAATCCAGAGTAAGCTCTCGATCCCCCATCAATTGACAATTGCCTCGAAATTTTCTCTTTACCTGCTGATTGGCACGACACGACCAACTCCCATCCCTCACAATCCTCTGATTCATTCCTCCAGCCAGATGAGGCGAGACTCCTGATCAACCGGTGGATCGAGAGCGCAACGACCGGCCGGATCAAGGACCTCCTCCCGCCAGGCTCCATCCACAGTGGCACGCCTGCGGTGCTTGCCAACGCGCTCTACTTCAAGGGCACCTGGGAGCGCAAGTTCGACGCCTCGCTCACGCAGGACGGCGCCTTCTACCTGCCCGCCGGCGGCCACGTCCGCGTGCCGTTCATGTCGAGCACACGCAAGCAGCGCATCGCCAGCCGCGCCGGCTACAAGGTCCTGCGGCTCCCCTACTCTCGCGGCGGCGCGGACCAGCCGGCGTTCTCCATGTACGTCTACCTCCCCGACGCGCGCGACGGCCTGTCGGCCCTTCTGCAGAGGCTGAGCTCCGACCCGTCGTCGGCGGCGCCGCGGCTCGAGAGCTCCGCGACTCTGGCGGACGAGGTCCCCGTGCGCGCGTTCAGGGTGCCCAGGTTCGCCGTGTCGTGCAACACGCGGGCCGCGGCGGCGTTGCGGGAGCTCGGGCTGGCCCTGCCGTTCGACCCCGTCCGCGCCGACTTCGGCGACATGGTGGAGTCGGCGCCGGAGCCGCTCGTCGTGTCGGAGGTCTACCACGAGTGCTTCGTCGAGGTGGACGAGGAGGGGACCGAGGCCGCCGCGGCGACCGCCACTGTTATGACCTTTGGCTGCGCATGCCCGCCTCCGCCGGAGGATTTCGTCGCCGACCACCCGTTCATGTTTTTGATCCAGGAGGACGTCACCGGCGTGGTGGTGTTCGCCGGCCAAGTGACCGACCCTTCGGTTTCACGCTAAATTCGATTTGGAAGCAGGCATGAAGTGCTCGATCTTGCTATTTGTAGTTGGCTGGTCCAAATCTCAGAGATGCTTTGAGAAAATGTTAGCGTGAGCTCCAGGTTGGGTCATGTGACACATGTTAGGCACGGATTGTACTAGTAAACTAAGTGCACTAGTTTGATCGTTTTGGAATCTGTATTGAGAATTTGGCAATTCAACTTTGCTAGTAGCTTTTCTACTGATTGAAACATAGTCACACCAAAGTTAGTTGTCACATGGCATGGCCGGATGCATAGTCGGTGATGACACCAGAGGCCACAGCTGCGTGGGTCCAGAGCAAGTTGGACACAGAAATACAATCCTTAGAAATGTACAAAATTGTAAATATGTCGCAGCAAGAAGATGAACGGGTGGTCGGCGACGAAGTCCGCCGGCGCAAACCACCACGCCGCTGAGGTCCTCCTTGATCAAGAACATGAACGGGTGGTCGGCGACGAAGTCCTCCGGCGGCGCCCTACGTGGCGGACATCCTATTGTCATGAAGGCGGTGGCTGCGGCGGCCTCGATGCCTCCCTTGTTCGCTTCGACGAAGCACGCGTGGTGCACCTTCGAGACGAAGAGCGGCAGCTCCGGGGGCGACGACGATTCCAAAATCTCCGAGAGCTCGGTTCTGGCAGGGTCGAACGGCAGGTCCAGCCCGAGGGCCTTCAGCATCTCCTTCGAGTCCGTCTCGCACGAGACGGTGAACTTGGGCACCATGAACGTGCCCACGGGGACTCTCCCCCCAACGGTTGCTGAGCTCTCGAGCAGCGCCGGGTTGGAGCTCAGGTTGTGCAGCAGGGCCGGAAGGCCGTAGTAATCGCCAGGGAGGTAGATGTACATGGAGAAGCTGCAGGCCGCCGGCCGGCGCCGGCCGCCGCCGGTGGCGTAGGGGAGCCGCAGGATGTAACACCCTTGGCTCTACCGTGGGCTAGAACATGAGAATCACAAGCGGAACAAGAATTCGGGGAAGAACGAGGAATGATTCCCCTTTTTGTTTTCTGTTTTCGATTTCAAAGATGAGTTGCTTCAGTCTGTTACAAACGATGGCTTATAAGCCTCGCCAACCTCTCACTGGCCTCGGGCCCACACACAAAGAAAGCAAAAGCAAAACGATAAACTAAACGTAGCTATGTCGGAGACGTATTTCCTGCGAAGACGCCATCGTCACCATGTTACGTCTTCTCCACTTCTTGTCTTGACCCCCTCTTGAAGTACACCTTGTCCCCAAGCTAATGCCGATGGAAATCTCTGTTTCAACACATAGAAATCTTTCCATGTTGCTGACGTCGGAGAGAAACCCGACCACTGGATAAACACCTGAGGAACTGATGTATTGCCTTTCTTCACCATACGTCTGCCAAGAATCCTCTCAGGTTCAGTTGAGTGTGCACTTAGATCCACCAATCTTGACACATCAGCAAAGACAGGTGAAAAATCAGGTGTATAGGGCTTCAACTGAGAAACGTGAAACACATTGTGCACTTTACTATCAATTGGAAGATCAAGTTTATATGCTGCTACGCCAACCTTGTCCAGAATTGTATACGGACCAAAGAATTTAAAAGCCAACTTAGGGAAGGGTATGTTGACCACAGAGGACTGAGCATATGGCTGAAGTTTCAAAAGAACTTGATCACCAACTTGAAAGACTCTATCCACTCTGTGTTTATCAGCTTGCAACTTCATTCTGTTGCGAGCTGCAGCCAATTGTTCCTTGAGCATTGTAGCATGAGCTTTCCTGTGTTGTATAAGCTCATCCATTGTCAAATTGGATTGATCAGAAGAAATAGGCACCAACCCCAAATTTGGTTCATAACCATATAAAGCTTTGAATGGAGAACAACCAATAGCTGTCTAGCTGAATGATATGAGGAGTTGTACCACAACTCAGCTAGAGGCAGCCATTTCTTCCAATCTGTAGGTGACTGTTGCACAGCACATCTCAAGTACATCTCAAGGCACTGATTGACATGCTCGGTCTGACCATCAGTCTGCGGATGATAGGCTGTACTATGTATAGGTTTAGTAATAGTACCCAACCGAGAGAACAAGATTTGCCATACCTCACTTAGGAAAATTCGGTCTCTGTCAGAAACCATGGTTTTAGGGACCCCATGTAACTTGACAACAGAATTTAGCAATAGGATAGCCACTTGTGATGCTGTAAAGGGATGCTTCAATGCAAGGAAATGGGCATATTTGGTAAATCTGTCCACTATCACCAGAATCACATTACTACCTTCAGACACATGTAGCCCTTCAATGAAATATAAGGTGATATCTTGCCAGGCACCTAAAGGAATGGTAGTGGCTGAAGCAACCTTGCTGGATTGGTGTGCTCATGTTTGGCTTGTTGACAGACAACACACTGTTTCACAAAGTCCTCCACTTCTTGTTTAATCCATTTCCAGTAGAAATGATGTTTGACTTTATGATAGGTAGCAGCCATACCAGAATGACCCCCAATAGGACTGGAATGCAAAGATGCAATTACTTTGGTTCTGAGGGCAGAATTATTACCAATCCAGACCAAGTTTTTGTTCTTAATCAATCCTTTCTCCAAATAATAACCTTGATCATCTGGTGATTTAATAACTAGGGACTGTAACTTAGCCCGAGCCTGTGGATCAGTGTGATAAGAGTTCTGGACCTCCTGAACCCATAAAGGTGTAGCTTCAGATACTGCCTGCAAAGTCATTAAGTGAGCCACCCTGGACAAAGCATCTACTGCAACATTCTCTTTGCCTTGCTTGTAGATCACTTTGAATTGTAAACCCATCAACCTAGTCATGGCCTTCCTTTGCAGGTCAGACTGTAAATTTTGCTCAGTAAGATAAGAAAGACTCTTATGGTCAGTCCTAATGATGAATTCTTGACGCTGCAAATAAGCTCTCCACTTTTCTACAGCCATGATTAAAGCCAAAATTTCTTTTTCATAAATGGAAAGATGTCGATGTTTAGGACCCAAAGCCTTACTTAGAAATGCTACAGGTCTGTGCTTCTGCATAAGGACTGCACCTATCCCTGTGGCACAAGCACCAGTCTCAACTTCAAATGGTACTGCAAAGTCTGGTATAGCAAGCACTAGAGTATAAGTCATCACACTCTTCAATTTCTTGAATGCTTGATCAGCTGCTGTTGTCCATAGAAATTGATTCTTCTTGAGCAATGAAGTCAATGGTTTTGCAAGAATACCATAATGCTGCACAAAACATCTGTAATAGCTAGTAAGTCCCAAGAAACCCCTTAATTTAGTGACATTGGATGGTGTTGGCCAATTCTGCATAGCCTCAATCTTCACTGAATCAGTGGCAACCCCTTCTCTAGAAATAATGTGGCCCGGGTATTCAATTTGTGACTGAGCAAAAGAACATTTAGAACTATTGAGATAGAACTGGTTCTTCCTGAGCTCTTGCAACACAGCCTTCAAGTGTTGAAGATGTGAGTCCAGAGAAGAACTATATATCATGATATCATCAAGAAAAACTAGAACAAATTTTCTCAAGAATGGCTGTAACATTTGATTCATCATGCACTGAAAAGTGGCAGGGGCATTGGTTAAGCCAAAAGGCATAACCCTGAACTGAAAGTGCCCTTGGTGTGTCTTGAAGGCAGTTTTAAATTCATCTTCTTCATGCATACGAATTTGATGATATCCAGATGTCATATCCAACTTTGTGAAGAATTGAGATCCAACTAACTCATCAAGGATTTCTTCTATGATAGGCATTGGAAACCTATTCTTCACTGTCATATCATTCAACCTTCGATAATCCACACAAAATCTCCAACTTCCATCTTTCTTCTGGACTAGCAATACAGGAGAAGCAAAAGGGCTAGTACTATGGGAGATCAGCCCAGCCAGAAGCAGTTCCTGAACTTGCCTCTCAATTTCATCCTTGTGCCTGGGTGAATATCTGTATGGCCTAGAGTTAACAGGAACATCACTTGGTAAAAGTGGAATAGTGTGATCATAAGTCCTCTGTGGAGGTAAAGGTGTAGGTTTACTAAAAACATCAGCAAATTCCTGAATGAGTGCTTCCACCTCAGATTGTACCACAGCAGGAGGTGGCTCTTCAAACTTTACCATGGCTAAAGCCCAGATATCATTACTTTTCTGCATCTTCACTAAACCTTGAGCAGACAGAGAACATAGACTTAAAGGAGTAGGAAGGATACCCTGCAACTTAATGTTCTTGCCCTTGTCTTGAAACTCAATGGTATGATCAGCTCAATGACAAGTCATGGGACTGTGTGGTTTAAGCCATTCATAACCCAAAATAGCATCATATGCTCCTAACTCCAACACTTGCATGCCAGTAGTCAAAGTGTGACCCTGACACAACCACTGCAACTGGGGAACCTTTTTGTCAGTAAGAAGAACCTGACCATTTGCCACTTTAACTCTCTTCGGGGACATAGATATAGGTTGAATTCCTGCCTTGTCCAGAAATGAGGCACTCACAAAATTATGAGAACTGCCACTATCTAACAGAATTAGCATCACCTTATTCTTGACTGTGGCCTTGTTCCTGAGTACCTCTCCTTCTGCAGTACCTGAGATTGCATTTAATGACAACTGCTGCAAATCCTCAGAAATGGCATCCTCTACTGCTAGTTGTGTCAAAACCTCTTCAGTTAATGGTTGATCAAGATCATTTACCACCAATGCTTGTACCTGAGCCTGAGGTCTTTTAGTGCAAGTGGCTGCATGGGCTTGATTATACTTGTCACCACAGTATATACACAACCCATTAGCTTTTCTGAAATCCCTGAGCTGTCTCTCCTTCCACAGCCCATTACCATTAGAAGATAAGGCACACTTGCCATCCCACTTTGGTACAACATTGGTGTTCTTACTATAATTTCTGCCAGACTTGAAATGCTTACTATCTTGCAGTTGCTGCTGTACTCTTGCTAGCATAATAGCTCTGAGCATGGTTTCAGGCACCTGGGCTTGTACACCAGCTGATATGTCTGGTTTAAGTCCTTTGGTAAACTGTGTGACAAAATACAGTTCATCTAACCCCCTGGTTGTGCATTTGGACTTGGTATTTTAAATCTACAAATGATGTATATATTCTTCCAGGTTCCATCTTGGGTCAAAGTTACCAAATCATTCAGTGCATCCCTATAATCATAAGACCCAAACTGTTTTTCTACTGCAGCAATGAAAGTACTCCAATCTGGCAAGCCATTTTGCAGTTTATAGACTTGCAACCAACGAGATGATTTCGCATCCATGTTCATGGAAGCAGAGGAGACCCACAAATTTTCAGGAATGTTGAATATGCGAAAGTAATTCAGGCATTTATCTTTCCAAATTCTAGAATTAGTTCCTGAAAATACTGGGAAGGACATTTTGGGCAACGAATACTTGTCCCTGCGCTGAGAATCAAAAGTATTGCGGGAAGGAGGAGGAGCTTGTGGTGAATGTACCTCGTCATCAGACACAGAACCACGGTGACCAGTTGGCGGAGCAGTTGGAACAGTACGGGAACTTCAGGTGGACGCTCTAGAGAAAGGCGTGCTACAGCTTGCCCTGTATTCTCAATCTGCCGAGCCAGAATCATCTGATCCTGCACCAGTTGCTCCAGAACCTGCGAACTAAGACTCATCTGGCCATGGTTCCCGAGCTCTCGAGAAGCGCCGGGTCGGAGCCCAGCTTGTGGCAAGCTCGGCAGGCCGCCGCGATCGTCCGGGAGGTAGATGTACATGGAGAACCTATTGCGATCGCTGCCGTGCGCGTAGGGAAGTCGAAGGACTTTGTAGCCGCTGCGGCGGACGACGTACTGGTCCCTGCTGCTCGACATGAACTGGACGCGGACTTTGGCGCTCGACATGAACGGAACGCCGGCGGTGCCGCCGGCGGCGGGCAGGAAGAAGTCGCCGTCCCGCGTGTCCCAGGAGGGAACTTGTGCAACCAGGCGCACTTGAAGTAGAGGGCGTTGGCAACGACCGCCACTGTCGCTGTTGATGGAGCCTGGGGACACGACTTCGTTCATCCGGCCGGCCGTCGCGGTGGCGACCCACTTGTCGATCTGACCCTGGTCTCCTCTGGCTGAATCATCAACAAAAGAAAAAAAAACGAGGGTGTAAAAGTGAGAGTTCGTATCAGCCGTTTAGGGGGAAGGGCTATTTGGTAGGCGCTGGAGACTTACATTGTGCCGAAAGGGCGCCTGGGCACGGTAGTGCTCGGCGACGACGCGCGAGTACGCGTCGTTGAGCCGCAGGTCGACGTCGACCCAGACGCTGTTGGCGAACCGCACCATGGCCCCGCCGCCAGAGTTGAGGCCGGAGCCGAAGCCGAAGAAGCAAGAGTTGGGGCCGAAGCCGCCCCCGCCTGAGTCGGGGCCGAAGCCGCCGCTATCGGCGAGCACGCGCAGAGCTACGTGCGACGCGAGCGCGGCGTGGGCGTGGGCGCCCGCGGGGCCGAGGAAGGCGACGATCTCGTCGAGCGTGGCGCCCCGCGCGCCGGCGCCGAGGAGCGCGAGCGCGGCGTGGAGGGAGAGCGGGGAGACGGCGAGGTTGGCGCTGGAGCCGGCGCGGCTGGCAGCACGCGCATGGAGAAGGCGGCCTCGTCCCGGGCGGCGTCAGCGTGGGCCATGGCTGGCGGCGCCGCGGCGGCGATGATTGCCTGGCTCAGATAGGCTTGGCAAAGAAACGGTTCGACCGGACGCCGGTTGAGAACCGATCTAGACTTTTCTTTTTGATGAAAGGGACCGGTCTAGAATTTATAGGTGTGCCAAGAAAATTTTTTTGGCGCAAGAAGATATTCCAAGGAAGGAATATATATTAGGAAAAGCTAACCAACACAAGTGTGTTTTGTTGTTCAGCCAACACACTTTTTTTTGACTGTTGATCTTCTCCTCTCCTCTCTGTGCCGTCCGATCTGAGCTCTTTTTTATTTTTTTCTCTTGTCGCCCCCACCTGTCAGTCCCTATATTGCTTTTACAGTTTTGCCGCTTTCTTCATTTATCCGTTGTCTGCTTCGCTCACGCTCTCTGCTTTCTGCGCCGCTTTCTTCTCTGCTTCGCTCACACTCTCCGCCGACCACGACCGCCGGTGGTGCCCGCCTCCCGAGCGCGTCGTGGGGCTGTCGTCTTCGTCTGGGATCGGCGACATCGCCATCGTGCCCGACGCCGCCGCGTCGTGGCGCAGCGCGAACTCCGCTCGCTGCTTCTCCGCTACTGCCTTCTGCTCGAGCGGTGTCTCCGTTGAGACGGTGAGGCGATTTCCTCGTTTGATTGTGTTTTTGTTCCCTGTTCCCAATCAATTTGTGCTGATGCTCCTGTATAATCGCGTCGAATCTGTAGGATTTTGGATTCTCTGTTCAATATGCTCGTATTTTGCATGTGTAATCGTTCGATTTTGGCGACTGGTTTTGCGTTTTCCTTTTGAGTTGTTGCGTTTCGTTTATAGCTTCTGATTCATGTTGATTTGTTTGCGCCGTTGCTGTGCGTTCACGGTCGCTGCGCTTCTGGATTTCTACTGTCCCCTTTTCCGCTGTTCATCGAATTTCTTCTGATTTTTCGGATCCGTACCTAGGGTTTCATGTTGGTGTTGTTCCTGTGAATCCATGTGATGTTGTTCTCGAAAGGGATCATCTAATTGCTTTTGACTTTCTCAGGGATTCGTGATTTTACTTTCTCTAATTTGCTGCTTCCGATTGTATTAGAGATTGTATGGGATGTTTCTGCGTTATTTGCCTGGCTCATGTTTGATTCTTTGAATTTGTCCCTGTATTTCGTGCTGTAGATCTCGCACCCCGAAGTAATTTTCTGATGTTTTCCTTCCTGAGTGGTTGTTCGATGCTTATTATCTGTTTTAATTTCGTATGTTTATCGTTATTAGTTGTTCCTTTTAAATAGCTTGATGTTTAGTGCAAATGGTAGTTGTTGTTGTTTATGATTATGTCTCAGCTTAGCTCATTGTCTCATTTTCTGTCCATTCGCCTGCTAGAATTATTATTTGAATTCATTTTGACATGTATATTGCCCTGACTCTATGGTATTGTATTGACCATTAAATTCTGTTTTTCATGTTTGATTTGCAGATGGGTCGTAAGAGACCTAGAGAACGCTCCTCTGAGTTTGAAACTGGAAGTGATAGTTCTAATTCTATCGATGAATTTGAAGTTGATACTCACCAGGTGGATGAAGTGATGTCAGATGCTGCAGTATTGGAGTCTGATGTTAGTTACTATTGTTACTTTATCATTTATCACCTTTTTATTTATAATCTTTTATATTAAGATTCTAATTTAATTTTTGTTTTCTTGTTCTTGCAGGATCTGTCCTCAAGTGATCATGATTTTTCAGAGAAGCTTATGTATAAGCATGTGCTTGATAAAGTAAGTAACTTGTTCATGCTTTCTTTTCATGTTTGTATATTTATTTTCATAGATTTAGTTCACCAGGTTTTACATGTTAGTCATGTTTAGTAGTAATTGTTTTTTCTTGTAATTAGTTTAATGGTTCATGTTCTTCTTGTTTCCTTTTACTTTTTTTTTATTTCTTTTGCATGCTTAGGATTTTTTTTTCATTGCAGTATAGAAAGTTTTCGAAGATGAAAAAAGATTTGAAGAGAAAACTGTTGCTTCAGGTTATCAATTTTTTCATTTATTATTATATCTTTTTAATGTTACACATGTCTATCTTTTTGAATTTGAATTTTAATTTTTTGTTGTGTTTTATTTTCAGTCAATGCGCAATAAGCATGTTCAGAATAAACCAAAATAAACTTTCTCTCGGTTTTCTGTGACATCCTTTTCAAAAGTTGTCCGCGCTGTTTCTGGTTCTAAGAGGGATGTAATTGAGTCTTATGGGTTTGGTTCTCTGCTTAGTTTCGACAAATGTTTTGTTCCTTGGAAGTTTGCTACGTGGATTGCTCAACAAGTTGATTACAAGTCAGGGGATCTGTTGTTTTCTGGCCAAGTCATTTCACTGACCCCAGCCTCTGTTAGTTCTGTTCTTGTCTTCCAGTTGGTGGCCTTCCCTTTCCTATTGATATAAATGCTAGGAAATCCATTATTTTACAGACGTTCAATAAGCAATCTCTTCCCTCAGTTATGTTTTTTGTTGACAAGTTAACTGAAGAGCTGGATATTCTTTCTGATGAACAAATCTTCATTTCTTTCTTGCTTGTTGCTCTGAACACTTTCCTCTGTCCGAATTCATCTCAAACTCCATCTCAGAAATACCTCGGCATGGTTAGTTCCTTCTGGATCATCTATTTTCTCTCCATTGATCTTACTGTTGCATTACAGCTACTGTTGTTGCTTTGTTTCCCAGCCATCTATGTTGCTTCCGCCAGCTCCAAATCTTCTGTAAAAATAAATGAATGGGGCTGTCATAATTGCTCTGGTAAACTGTCACCTAATATATTTTGGTATATTTGTGCAGTTTATTTCTTACTAGTGCTCTTGTTTCATGCTTTATAAATTTTACGATGATTTGTTGTCTTTGTCATCTTCACGGCAGCCCAGGCCACTTAGACTGATTTTGGGGATCTCAGTATCTGCGTCTAGACACTCTGCTGGATACTTAACTTTGCGAGTTCAGTAGCATTGTAAGGCCCTTGTATCACTTGTATTCCTTTGATATTTTTCTATTTGGTTCTATGACAGTTGTAGTTGATAATGTTCACAGGTAATCTTAGTTCAAATGCCAGTTCCAATTGAATTGTAAAATTGAAGGTCTGCTGCTGTCAAAACTGTTCAGGTACCCTGTCATTACTGCAATCTGTCATCTTCTTTTAGCTTTTACATCTTACAGGGTTTTCGAGCACCCAAATGAAATCTGTAATTTTACTAACTGTATAAAAATTTGTCAATCTTTCCTTTTAACTTTATATTTTTTTCCTTTTTTATTTGCTGTTTATAAGTTCAATCAATTCTATTTTGGTTTTCCTGTTGTTCAGTTTTGACATTTGGTTTCTATTTGCTTCTGATTGGCTCTTTTTTGGTTTATTTTGCAGCAGCACACACGGTTCATGGGAGGGATCATGTGGGTTGCATGGTGAGTTCCTTCTGACTCGTATCTTTTCCCTCATTCTTAAGTTTACTGTTGCATTACAGCTGCTTTTCTTATGTTTCCCAGCCAGCTTTGGTGGAAATGCCAGTTCAAATTCTTATGTAAAAAGCTAGGTATATTGCTGGCAAAATTGTTCAAATAAACTGTCATCACTTGGTATGTGCATTTTTTTATTTTATATTTTTTTCCTTCAAAAGAGACGATCACTTGTTCAATTGCTTTGTCAAATATTGTTTGCCTGTTTTTTCCCGAATTATTCTTTGATATCTGCTTATCTGTTATCTTTAGTGTTTTATTTCTTTTGACAAATTCAGTGTGTTGCCTTCATAACATATCACACTCTTTTTGGGTTTGTAGAAATCAGTGTGTTCAGTCTTGGCAAATTGCATAGGGAAAATCAGTGTGCTGCCTTTATAACAAAACACACCCATTTTTGTTTGCTATTATCTGTGTGTTTTTTTGCTCCCTGAACACACGTGTGTTGTCTGTATTATGAAACACACTCTTACCGCATAGACACTCCCATATATTCAAGAAAAAAGAAGAGAAGGGAGCCTAGAACTTTTATTCAAGTATGATCCATGCGAAATCGAGCTCGATTGTGCTCGGGAGTTTTCCTGTGGCATTGTGGGCTCGGCAGATCCATTAGCATTTGAAAATTTTAACCTTTGTCTACATATTTTTGTAGTGTCATAGTCTCAGTAGTTCATTTTTCCTACATGATCGAGATAGGTAATGTAGATACAAATTTAGAGGCTCTTTTATATTATTTTTATAATATTATTAGTGAATGATGGACAAAATTTACTAGATTAGTGATTAACATCATACTCCGGAATATTTTTGTAAGCGCATATGTGGTAATTTAGATATAGGTTTATGGCCGGGCTACTTTGGATTGTTTCATAAATAGTTAAAGACATTTCTTTTAATAACCAAAGATTTTTAAGTTTAATTTATTTCAATAGTTAGTGTACTACGTGACTGGCCGTTTTGTTTAACAATATTGGTTAGGGATTATTACTTGCTGATAGGTGCTCTCGCCGGCTACTAGCTAGCACAACTTGCTCTCAACCAGGAGACTCGGGTTCGAGCCAGTGTTTCCTTCTTAAATCAAAGCAGTCTGCCCTTCCTATCTCGTTTTTATTATTATTACTACTTGCTGATATCTTTTCATCATTGGGATTGTCCAAGGTAAACTACAAAATTCTCGGCCACTTCAGAAAAGAATTGTGAGGAAAACTGAATAACCTTCGGTCATTTGAGAGAGAAAAAAACACTCAAGATATGTTATAGTGAAAGTGTGAAACTCATGATGGGCAAATGAGCAACAAAAAAACGATAACAGCAGCATACTGATCAGATATCAGATAAACTAGAATCGAGAATACCACTGATTTGTTCATTACAATCATCTCTGGCCAGACCCACTGTCAAGCGTAGCCATCAGTACGAGAAACACAAGCACATGAGCACTAAAAGGAGTCAATACACATTTCACAGGGTTTCAAAAAACCAAACGTAATACTGAAGCTATTTTCAGGCAACGTTATTCCTAGCTTCTACAGCAGCCAAAAGCTTTGTGTTCTTGGGTAAACAACTAGGTGCTGTGCCCACACAGCTTTCCACCACACCGCAAAAGGAACCACATCTGGGGAAGTGTGCGCCATTGTCTTGCTCAAGGTGAAGTCACCTTGTTGCGGAGGCGGCTTGAGCGTCTCAATGGAGTCGGTGTCAATGGAGTTGGCGTCAATGGAACTGGTGCCGCATCCATCTTCTCTCCTTTTGCAGAGCTCTCCTGTTGAAGAAAATCATAAGGTAAGTGGACAGCTTGCTGCTGAACAAGTTGTGAATCAAAAGCGACAAAAATAATACTACCTATCATGGCAAATATAATAACTAGAGTGCTGAATGAACTACACAAATCAAACTAGGAAGGACTGGATTTACCTCTTTTCTTTCTCTTCGAACATTAGGGGTCTGAATGATGCTTGAATTCATCTGAATCTTGTCCACATCCTTTTTGGTCAACTCCTGAACTGCAACATCTCCACCATACTGATTCAAGCTCTTGATAGTCCTTCCTCTTGAGCTTTCTGCAAATGTAAACTCTCCTAGTAGTTCGACCACTGGTGGCTTGGAGCTGTCAACATTTCTTTGATTCAGAAAGTTATCATTTGAGGCCTTCATGTTGTTATCATCTCCATGATGCACAGGAACCTTGAGGCTGACAGATGTGTCTGTCTTGGGTAATGGCTCTTGCACACGATCCTTAAGGCTCACAAGTGGGTCAAGGTTGGGCAATGGCAAGCTGCCAGACAGCCTTTGTTTGGGAACTGTCAGCTGCTTGGGTTGCTCTGAAGGGTACACAGATAGCTGCACAGCTTGAGGTGAAGGAGGCACTGACAACTGTGCAGTTTGATGGGGAATTAACAGAGGAACTTCTGCAAGTGACTTCGAACTTGATCTTTGAAAGTACCTGAACATGCCCGCCACAAAACCGGCAACAGACAAGCATGCTAATATATGCAGGAAGTGAGGTTCCAATGCAGACCATATAAATTTAACAGTATAGCATAGTGCTTTTGCAGCTTCTGCTGTGTTCTCATAGTCCCATAGCTCAGAGCCAAGATTCAACTCCTCAGTTTCCAAACTCCTTCTGACGGCAGTGTGGTGAGACTCCATGGAGACGAACTGCATCACAAATTCATTTGAGTTATCCTCCCCTTCCTCTCTGCCCTCTTCCATATCAGCAGTGTAGGTTGTCGCTGCTTCCATCTCCAAGTTGGCATGTCAATTCTCCCAGTGGAACTTTCAGGCATATATCAGATAACCCCATCATACTAACAGCCACCAGGTTTTTTGAAGAAGCTCTGTGGTCATGCAAGTGAACAACATCTTCACTCTCCCCGTGCACAAATTCTTTTGTAGTTTCTTCCAGCACGTCCTCTGGACCCATCATATAAAATGGCCCTAGCAAACTCAGTGAATCTACTTCGTGATCCCCAGCATTGTACATGCCCCCAATTGGTCCGATGAAATCGACCCCATCTTCTGAAGGAACAGGGAAGGTTGCGGGATTCATACTGTGCATGTAGCAGATGGAACAGGCCACAGCGATGAGCAGAAGAAACAGCCGCCGCGCCCACCGGCCTCGACGCGGTTGGGCCACCTCCTCCTCCTCCTCCCCGTCGTCGTCGCTGTCCTCGAGCTCGGCCTCGGAGTCGCTCCTTTGCGCAGACGAGACGGGGGACGCCGCCGCCGCATCGTCCGAGGCGGCGGAACCACCGTCGTCCTCCGATGCTGCGGTGGCCGAGGCGGAGCTGGAGCAGTCGTCGTCCTCCACCTCCGCCGCGCGCGCCACCCGGAGGAGGATCTCGCGGCGGCGCTCGGGGTCGTAGCGCAGGAACTCCGGCCGCGGCGTGGTGTAGTTCGTCTTCGGGTCGTACGGCCCAGCGCCGCGGCCCGTGAGCGTGGGCGGGCTCGGAGCGGGCTTCGGCTGCTGCGGCGGCGGCGACTTGGCGACCTCCATGCCGGCGCCGTCGTTCCGCTCCCCCAGCACCTTCTTCCTCTGCAGCGACGCGGCCCCCGCCGGCACGGGACGCTTGGGGCTCGCGTTCTCGTCGGCCTCCGTGGCCGTTCCGGGCCTCATCGCCTTGGGGGTCCTTCCAGGGGAACCTGCGCGAGGAAAAAGCGAAGGGAATTGAGCACAGAACTGAAGTGAATTCAGGGATGATGGGTCAGATCCGGTCGGTGGGGACCTCACCTTGGGGAAGAGCTCGCTCTCGCTTGGGGAAATCCATGGCGGCGCGCGTCGAGGTGAGGCGGATTCGATCGCCGGCGGCGGTGTGGGGATTTGTGGAAGGCGGAGAGATGGAGAGGGGGCGGGCGGATGGGGACGGGTGGGAGCGTTTCGAAATTCGATCCGTTTGGTATCTGACCGTTGGGAGGCGGCGCCGGCGGGGCAGGTTTTATACGGCGCGACACGGGCTTTGGGCGCTTGCGATGGGCTAGCACCAGGATGGGAGTGGTCCGGTGGTGGGCTGGTGGCCCAGTACAGCGCCCGCCGCCCGCCGCCTGGTATTTTTCATCCGCCGGAGCTGGTTTCGCTTAATGCTCACATGTCAACGCTGCAACTTCAAGCCTGTAACTGGTGATTAGTACTTAAGTACTCCATAAGTTACTCTATATCGCTGGGAGGTTCGGCGCCCTCCCAGCGATCGGTGCACTGTAGCAAATATTTTTTTAATTTTTGTTTTTCTTTTATTTTTTTATTTTTCATTTTTTCCTTTTCATATATGAGTACTACTTTAATTTTGTCTCTAGCAAAAATAAGTACATCTATGTCAAAAAAGCATCGTCATCTTCATCTATAGTTGGTACATTCTTGCCTGCCACGTGGTTTCAAACTTTCAACGTTGCGCTTTACGTGTTGCTTCTTGGCATTGTCTTCAGAAGAAATAGGTACATCAATGTCGCCGAAAGAGTAAGTATATCTCTATAGCGCGGGGAGGTTTGCGCCCTCCCCAGCGCCTCTGGCACTATAGCGTTGCAGTCAGCTATAGTGCGCTACAATGCACTATTTTTTTTTGCCTTTTAAAACTTTTTTACAACATATTTCTTTTCGCTACAGTATGTCTATTTTTTCACACGAGTATCACGTATGGTGGTACCTCAGTATTATCTCTAGAAGAAATACATGCATCCATACCGGTAAAAAAATGCGTCCAACCAGAGTCGATGCGTCCTCGCCACATGATTCCAAATGAAATTGTGGTGCCCTTCATGCATTAAAGCTGTCGTTGCCTCCTCACGAAGTTTAGAACGTGACACAAATATTGCGCTCCTCGGCTGCTCGCACAATCTCTCGCATCACGTGTCAACTCGCCGCCTTTTTCCCTGCTCTTGAGCCCCAGTTTGGATCAGAGGTGGTGCAGCTGCCTCGGAGGGACATACCGTCCACCACGGGCTTACCAACCTTACATGTGAAGCTCACGACCACCGTTTCGTGAGACGAGTTCGCCGAACCGTGGTTCCTGTCCTCAAGTTGTCCTCTCCCCTCTCTTTCTTATTCGTCGGTCATCAGGCCAACAACGTCACATCGCGCCGCTTCAGTCCTCAGTTCCTACGAGCTCTAGCGCGGTAATGGCAAAAGGCCCTCATAACTGCGCACTCTATGTCAAGAAAACCATGCTCTCTATGGTCGATAACATATGCCTTACCGCCATCAAGTTTGTTGAGGAGTCATGCCAGCATGACACCATCACTGTTCATGATTGCTACTGTGTACGTACATTCCATGCATATTGTCTACTTCATTCAATATATGTGTGTTTTGTTTCATCCATGTAAGCATGTTGTGTTCTTAGTGATTAGAAAAATTAAAAAAATAGATGAAATAAAAAACCAACCACGACGATAACAAGTAATTCTAACAGGCGCGGCGGTAGCGCGCTGCCCTTCCTAGTACTCTACTTGTACTGCAGTTAGGCTACAATGCCGCTCCGAATTTATTATCAGACTTGAGCGATTTTATTAATCTCCATTTGGATCGGATAATTAAGCCCTCGACAAAAAAAGTGAAGCTTCCACACAGTTGGGTCCATCGGCCAAGGATAAACCAGAGCAAAACATTTGAAGCTGAAACATATACTCTGAGAAAAAAAAGCCGATATAGCAATCACCAGAGCCCGAGCATCTCCAAGAGTCTCTCTAAAAATCACTCTCTAAATCATCATTTAAAGAGTCATTTGCATAAAAATCGTTTTCTATATCTTCATGTTTTCCAACAGGTTCTCTATCTTGCATGCACTCTAGAGAGCTACTCTCTTTTCTATATTTTACTAGCGAGAAATCCGGAATAGAGAGTGACTATGTTTGAATAACCAAATAGAGAGGTTGTTGAAAGGTAACTTTTTAATCAAAATCTCTAAAATTAGCAATTAGAAATGATTTAGAGAGTCTCTTGTAGTTGCTAAGTCTGGTGCTGATAAATGTTGCGAACACTACGCAAATGAGATTTCGTGTTGCTAGCATACACTCTGCATATCTTCCGTACTAGGATTGCTTACATCCACTGGTGCTCCGTTACAACGTGGGATGAAAAGTCATGACACATGAAAACACTTGGCAGAGCTCTGGTGATTGCTTACCATGATACTAGGATTAATTTCAATAGCGTCATTCTATTTGATACAACATGAGGTTACAATTTGGGTACTACACCAACACCATCGCCATTTCGCCCACCGTCTAATTCGGGGATCCGACGTTGTCCGCCATCTGCTTGCCAACATATCTGTCTCTCGCGGCTGTGATCACAAGCATCAGCACTAGGAAGACTGTTACCACGACGCCGGTGAGTCCAAGTGCTGGCCCCAACGGCATGTTCGTGAAAGCGAGGACGGCAACGATGGCGAGGACGCAAAACAGCACCAGCAGGCTAACATTCTGCAAAAACAAATCCAAACAGAGCATTAGGGTCGTGTGAAGAGCGAATAATAAGACACAAACAGTTAGATTGAAAACGCTAAAGACCAGGAGTTGAAGGTCAGCGCGTGCAACATGAACAAACGGGACTTACCGCGCAGCACGTGACGGCGTCGACCGGCTCGGCATCCTCCGGATCCGCCTCGGGTCCATTGATCTCAAGGCCTTTCTCGAGATCGAGCTCCATGTCAGGGACAATGTCTCTCCCCAGATAGAGCTCCATTCCGCTTATGGTGTCCCGGCGCGCGCTGCCCGTGGCCGTGGTGGCGGTCTCGTTCTCTTCTCCTCACCAACAAAGGAGTAACTATCGCTGGTGCTCTTCCTGTTCTGACCGATGTGGCGGCGATCCCCCGCGGGCAAATTTATGGAGGCCCCTGCTTAGTGGTGGACACGGAGGAGTTCGAGTCCGATCCTGAACTCTAGCGGCGCTGGCTGAAGCCCAGCTCGGGACGGTATAGTTCTCCGAAGTCCGAATCCGAACTGCGGTCCTGTCATGTGCAGGACCAAACTACCCGAACTGCAGTCCTGAACGATCTAGTGATCTTTTTTTTTTTTGTGGAAAACTACGGCCTCATATCTTCTGTTGATGTTTGTGCTCATTCTCTGTTGAGCCCATGTGAAGACATATACGTGCACTGCATACGCCATCTGAAAGCGCTGCGAGCCATATGCATATCATTTGATATGGCACGATATCAATATAGGCATATGGCACAACCGCACAAGACGCAGGAGCAAATCAAGTGTCTGGCAGATGTGGCAGCAGCGGCTCTGGTTGGCATTTGCAGCGACGCAAATCGAGCCCATTTATTTCTGAGATCACGCATTGGCATTGGCAATGGGATGCAGAGGGCCCCTTGACATCCACAGGCTGGAAGAGTGCTCCTCTCGCCCCACAGTAATCCGATAACCAGCCAGATATGATCTGCAGTTCTGATTCTCTCAGGCTTACTAGCCAATCTGGATCTTGTCATCTTAGTGCAGAACAACATTTGATGGGAGTCAGAGAGAGAAAACCATATAGAAGCAGCCATCACAAAAACAACCTACGCATTTAGATATTTACTGGATAAAATTCCAAGGTGAGCTAGCCATTATTAATTCGACTTACCTCTTCTTTATAGAATTTAATCGCACCAAGAGGCAGTGTGTGCAAGCAATATTTATAATCATTATCAGGTCGACTTACTGTTTTAGTTTTTACCTTTAAAACTAAACTAGGAAGCGATAACAGTCTAAAACTAAGAAATCCAACTGGATTGCATATAACAGGTACCGGAGGTATAACAGGGACAGCAAAGTACCTAATGAAGCCACAATAACAATAACACTCTCAGATATGTTCTTCAGGACACTGCAATGTTATCATGGCAACAAAATGGCTTGGATCAAAAGACAAAATGAGGTGCAAGAGCAGGGCTCCCAGGAGAAATGTTGTAGAAGGAAGCAGAGTTCAACTGCCTACAAACATGCTAGGCCTCGTCTCGGCTGGTTCAGAAATGTGCCGCAAATTATATATGATGCACCAGCAGCCGTGATGATCATCCCGGATGATAAAAGCCCCATCCTCTACAATTCATATTCTCCCAGAAAGCACCATCGCCATTTCAGAAATCCCTCACTTGCCTGACCAAGGCAGTAAGTTTTGCTTACTGAACATTTCAGAGAAACTGCATCACATGCCGGTGAAGTGTGGAGCACACTTGAGCCAACAAGATTGTAGCACAACTAACAAAAGTTACACGGCCGCTTAATGAATATCATCAGAAGCTGCTGGTGTCTAAATCAACATCATCAGTAACTCTAAACGGACAAAAGAAGTGCGCAAGTACGACCAGCCTGCTGCTTCCTGCTGCTCGTGCTTGTGGTGGCGCGCCGTGCTCTTCAGGCCACCCGAAGGACGGTGAAGCTAGGCTTAGCACATCCCAGCCCAGAGGCGACGGAATGGTGCGCCCCCACGGCGAGCCTCGGCACCGGACGCAGAGGCTGGACGGTGCCGCCGGCCTGCGCGACGCCACGCGCGACCTGGCCGCCACGAACAGCCATCACGCCGCCTTGCGCGTGCTGGCGGCCGCCACGCCAAGCCTCCGCGCCGCCGCGCACGGGCTGCCCGCCACGAGAAGCCTCCGTGCCGCCGCGCACGGACTGCGCGCCACCGCCCCGGCGAGCAACCGCGCCGCCGCGCATGGGCTGCCCGCCACGGCGAGACACCGCGCCGCCGCGCACGGGATGGCCGCCAAGGGGAGCCTCCGCCTCCGCGGCGCCACGAACGGGCTGGCCGCCGACGGCCGCCAGCGCGACGCTCCCACCGCTCGCCACCACGACGTTGCCATCGCCGACAACGACGCTGGCGACGGCGGCACGCCCACGGAGAGGATCCTCGCGGGAAGGCGCGAGCTGCCCGTCTGGCAGTGCCACCCCGCCGACGCTCCCGCCCGCAGCGACGACGTTGACGCCATGAACGCTCGTCATGACCGTGACTCCCCCGTTCACCATGACGACGTTGGCGTTGCCGTCGATGAAGTGGCCGCCGGCACAAACCACACGGCGCTCCTCCGTGCGGCGCAGCACCTCCGCCTCCGCTCGCGTCGACGACGTCCACGCGTTCCCCGTTCACCACGACGTTGCCGTCGGTGACAACGATGCCGGCGACGGAGGAAGCCGCACGAAGACCCCCGCGGCGACGCACTGGCTCCCCTGCGCCCTGGACGAGCAGGTCGACGCCGGCCAAGCTCACCGCCCTCCCGCCTACGCGGATGGAAACGTTGCCGGCGACGACGCGGTGGCCGTTGCCGGCGACGGCGCCCGCCCCGCCCCCGCCGATGGTGAGGCCGCTGACACCGTAGCCTCCGGTCTGCAGGAAGGCACGGGGAAGAGCCGCAATCTCCTCTGCCATTGTGCTGCCCGACGGTGGGTGGAGATTGGGGTCTGGCCGGGAGAGGGGAAGAAAGCACAGAGCAACGGGAGGGAGAGCCGGAGATAAAGTGAAACTGAAGACACGAGAGGGAGAGGTGGGCAGTGACGAGCTCGCTGCTCTCGCAGTGAAAAGAAGCAGAGCGGATGAATGAATCCAAACTTGGAAAGAAGAAAGTGTTCGGACACGGACAGGCAGGCACGCCGCACGCAGCGGGCGCTCAGCGCGCAATAATTGTTCGTTTTATTACAGAAGTGTATTTATTTCAAAAACAAATACAGAAGTGTAGTACTACAGAACATACACATCCTGCATGTATTCATGGTCCGTGAGCTAGTGGTATGTTCATGGCCCTTGAGCGGTTAGTTTCATTGTTCATGCAGAAGATAAATCCAGCCTTTTGTAGTTCATATTAATCAAATGTTAGTAGATGGAAAGCATCGTCCACATGATATAATTCTAGGCAATGTTCGCCTAAACACGACGCGTTTAAACGGTAAACAGACGCCGTGCGTCTAGTTTAGGGCATAGTCGCCTAATTAAACGCTAAACACGTTTAAACGGTCAACTTGTCAAAAAAAACAATGTAAACGATGAAATTAAACGACAATTAAACTTGTCTAGACACTTAAACACATGTTTAGAATGCCATTTAGGCAATAAGGAATCTGCTCTAACAGGATAATTAAATGCAGGTCGGATAATATTGGGTCATAAGCTCTTTTGAGGAAGAAAAATATGAATCTTGAGCAGTGTGTATGTGGTTGTTAGGTACTATATAATAATTTTGTGCCATTATATGTTATGTTATAATGTAAGAAATGCAATTACTAAAAAAATAGTACCAAGTTATGATATTTTAATATATATTTACTGCTACAGTGTAAACCGTCTAATTTATTGTCTAAACTGTTTAAACGGTAGATGGTTAGGTGACCAGGTGGATGTAGTCGTAGTTCAAGTGCAACCGAAATAACCAGACCGGTTGTTAAAAGATTGAAAGAATCTCTCTACTGTGGCTGGTCTGCTGGCGGCGGCCGGCGCCCGGCGGGCACCGGGCAGGCGCTGCAAGGTGGCAGCTGGTCCGTCAAGGCTGACTGGAACTTATGTGCACGCCATGGTCATTGGGTACTTGCAGATCATTGGGGAAAGGTGGCTATCCAGAAATATGACATGTTCTTTTTGGACTGAAAATTGTTTTCGTTCATCTTGAGGCCGCCTCTTTGGTTGGTGTTGCTGGCGTCCCCTTTTCATTTTTCCGGCACGCTGCCATTTCCTTGTTTCTTCTAGCCTGCATCACAAATCCTAGCACGTCACCTCCAGTGCAAAGAGGAACAAAAATTCAGTAGGATTTAGATCTGAGAGGAGGGAGGAGGAACTTACACTTCCTGCACGCCATCACTACCGATACCTTGTTCTTGCAGATGAGGTTGAGGGACCAAAGAACGATGAGAGGGGAGAAGAGGCGCTGGGAAAGCGTGGAGAGTTGTTGACCCGCTGGTGAATGGTGGTGGCGGCGTGCAAGACGGCGACGCCATGGATTCTGCGCCCGTGAGGATGGCGGCGAGCCGCCGGCGCCCCTCTCCCGATTCCGTTTCTCTCGACCCCGTCGGCGGCGCGCAAGACGGCGACGCCATGGATGCTACGCCCGCGAGGATTGCGGCGTGCCGGCGGCGCTCCTCTCTCGATTCTCTTTCTCTCGATCCCGTCAACGGCGCCCCTGTATCGATCCCCTTTCTTTTTGCGGGCTTGCGGCGCCGCTGGGCCCCGTTGGCTGGCCCGCGTAACCCCGCTTCAATACGCGGGCTGAGGCGGGTTTGCCCAGCGGGCTTGCGGTGCGGGTTTGACCAGCGGGCTTGCGGCAAAACCCGCCCCGCTTGCATCTTTAACTGGAAGCAAAGCTGCCGCGGAGCCGTGAAGACGTTGCTTTTGCCCGGGTCACGGACTCACGGTCTCAAGGAGGCGTTGGTGATTTTTTGGAGAAGCGAGAAACGATACGATTGGTGAAAAGGTTAGGAGGCAACGCATGGATAGGATGGGTTTATTCAGATAAAAATCGAGCTCTATAGAAGGAGGAAATGTTGATCTTCAGCCGTTCTCTGGACGATGGGCAGGCGCTGTAGGGCGGCCAAGCGAGAGGAGAGCGGCACTCCGCTGCTTTGCATCATTTGAGCCTAAACACATGTTTCGCGAAATTTTTTTCGAGTATGTCGGGACACACATTTGAAGTATTAAATATAGACTAATTACAAAACTAATTACAGATTCTGTCAGTAAATCGCAAGATGAACCTAATGAGTCTAATTAATCCGTCATTAGCACATGTTTACTGTAGCAATTTATTGTCTAATCACGACCTAACTAGGCTCATTAGATTCGTCTCGCGAAATACGCTCCATCTATATAATGGGTTATTTTTTCGACTACATTTAATATGCCATGCATGTGAGAGAACATACTCGAAAAAAATTTCGCGAAACATCGAACAGGGCCCTGGAGCAAGCAAAAGCACACGACGATGCGCCCGGTCAAAAGAAAAAGAAGTTTATTTAAAAAAAGAAAAAGAAGAATAACGGCGTGCTCTCAGAAGCACGCACGGCGGCGTATGCTATGCTGATGCAGAGCACGGGCGTCGGGCGGTGCGGTACGCCGCGTGCTCGCTTGGCTGCAAAACCCAGCGCGAGCGTACAACGAGAGCTTTACTAAAAAAACGAGAGCTTCACCCGCTGTGGATTCTCTACGAAGTCACCGAAACACCATGACGGTGACTTTAGGTGCCTTGCCAGCCGTTTGTTCGCACATGGATGGATGAGGATTCCTGCTACAGCGGCACGCTACAGTGATATGTTGAACAGTAAAACTCGACTGCGCTACAGTGAATAACGCAAGGCCCTGCTGTGCTAGACTCATTTTACCGTGCCATTTTGTGACTTTCCTTCGGCACGGCAGAGAATCCACGCCGAGCTTCACCACGCCAACTGCTAGTGGCTGGCTGCTGCGGTCGCAAACTGTCTAACTGAACTCCATTGCCGAAAAACTAAAAGGGTACTAAGTCAGTGCTTACTTTTTTCTCTCTTTTATTTTTATAACTTGTACTACCTCCGTATCGAAATATTTGTCGCCGTTGACTTTTTTTGGAACGTTTGACCATTCGTCTTATTCAAAAGATTATACAAATATCATTTATTTTATTTATGACCTACTTTATTATCAAATGAATTTTGAGCTTGACTTATCTTTTTTATATTTACAATAATTTTTTGAATAAGACGAATGGTCAAAGTTTGCAAAAAAAAGTCAATGGCGACAAATATTTCGATACGGAAGGAGTACGATATATCCTTTTTTTTTTTGAAATAAAAGGCAGGAGCACTGCCATATCATATAAGAAGAAGAAGCAGTTGTACATAACGCGCCGAAGCGTACACCACCACACCAACAAACACACACAAACGCCACGCTACACCACCACCACCACCTGGGAGAGGGGTTCAAAGCAATCCGTCGAAAACTGCGCCGTCGTCGCCAACGCTGTGCCACGCCAGATGCCATAGCCCGCTGCAAGCCTCAACGGCTACCCGAACTCCTCCACCATGGGACCATCAAACTCAAGCCGCTCACCCACGATCGTCGATCCCTCTGCTCCAGTGATGCTTCAGTAAAGTACTCCCGTCACAACACCAATGAAACCCACTGATCCTGGCCACTCTGCGTGGGGGCCTCGCCTCTCCCACCGCCTCACTCCTCTGCCAAGGACTCAGATATCTGAAGTCATTATGAGAGCATTGCCTCCGCTCAGCCATAACAGAGATCACCACCGCACCATGTGTGCCAGCTCCAGCCCTCAGCACCCATGGACCCTCTACATCAACCTCGCCATCCACACAGACCAAGCGCACCTCCTATGCCGTTGCGCACAGACGCCACCACCAAAACACCCACCTCCACCACTGCCATAAGCTGCGCTGAGCCTCGAAAAAAACGACGCCCCCAAGGGGGACACGACGCCGATGGCGCCGTCGTCGCTTATCCAAGACAGGACAAAGTTTTCACCCCGAGGCTCCCGTGCATCAAGAGAAAAGTGCTTCATAGTGATGCCCCCAGCGGGGATATCGACGCCTGAAAGCCGCCGCCATCACTACCACCAGCGCAATACCGGTGTAGGCTTTCGCCCGAAATAGCACCTTGCCTGCTGCACAGTTGCAGACCATAGTAGGCAGCAGTAACCTGCCCCCCGTCTCTGTCACAACGTCTCCGCCGGAGAGACGACTCGGCATGTCCCGAAGTGCCACCATAGTACCAGAGGAACACGCCACAGCCACCCAGCCCCACCACCATGGCGGCACCGATCCTGCATCGCCATCACATCACAGAGAAAGGGAACGACGACCTCCTCACCTCCGCTCCCAGCGTCCGCGCGCAACAAGCCCCCAGCCGTACGTGCACCTCCAGTCCCCGTGTTGGGCTCCTAAGCCGTCCCGCACCGGCCGACCAGCCGCCGCCGCCAGCCGTAGCGACATACGCAGCAGCCATGTGCAGCCGCCACCGCACAGCAACCTGCCGCATCTGTCGCCGCACAGAGGCCCGCTGCAGCCGCCGCCGCACGGCAACACGCTGCAGCTGCACGACCGCACGCCGCCGCAAGACCGCCGCACGGTAGTCCACGGTCGCCGCCACCGCCGGAGCCCCGCGCCAGCCCATGCCGCCGGACCCCCAGCTTCCACACACCGCCAATCGCGCACCCCTGCCGCGCAACCACCGGATCTGGGCGGGGAAGGGCCGGATCCGTGGCCTTGAGTCCCCGCCGCCGCGGAGGCCGCCGGCGCCGGCGAGCGGCCGCACCCGCCGCGCCAACTCCGACCAGGGGAGGTGGCCGCGCCGCCCCCGTCCTTGGGCACCTCAAGGACTTCCCCCGAGGGCCCTCGGGCGGCGGCGCGACGGGAAGGTCGGAGGTGAGGGGGGAGGGCGGCGGCGGCGGCTAGGGTTCGCCCTCCCGTCGCCCGTGCGGGGGCGAGGGAAAGCGGAAGTACGATATATCCTATCTGGCTATTTTGTTCGGCATGTGTGCATGTTTTATTCACCCTGGCAGCCCCCTACCTCCACCTCGCCGGCCGCACCGCTCGCTTCCCCCGTCACGCCCGTCGTCGGAGCAGGCCGACCGATCATCGTACCTACTGGTTGTACGCCTGCCACCACCTCGCATGGAGCGGGGCCGCTGGCAGCCGCTGCCGCCGGTGCTCATCAGACATCGCCAGGAGCCCCAGAGGAGGATGGGCATATGGGGAAAAGGTGAAAAGAAAGGGCTGAAATCAGATTCTAGAATTTATTTTTTCAAACAGTTCCTCCAAATTTTGTCTACAATTCAAATTTTGCCCATCTATTCAAAATTCAAATTTTTAGAATCTGATTTTGCATCCAAACGGACGCTCCCCAGCTCTATTTCCTGTTAGACTGGCCTGCTCGTGTGTGGAGCTCACGGCAGATGGTAGAGGCCCATGTCCGCTTATGGGGAATTTTAGAAACAGCACCGGTTTCTTAGGGTGTTCAAGAAATACCTCTCTCACATTCACCTCTCTCTCATAGTGGTAAATCTGTTACCATCCACCCCTACATGATGGTAAAAAGTTAAGTGCTCCATTTTATTTGCGTCAGCGTTCATTGTTCGCAACGGTTCGCATTTCGTCTGGACAATCGATGGTTCGCCCCTCACGGTGGTCATGGTTCGCTCGTACCGAACCACGGTTCGCTTTTTCCATGCCACTGCGGGTGCTCTTAGGCGCGTGCCTACGGTTACACGCTCCTTTTCCAACCCCAGATAACACTGCGCTTCTGGCAAAGCAGAGACGTTAACAATAGTATGCACGCATCGGTACACCACAACCTCCAGAGCACTCAACAGACGGACCAGACTCTCGAAGCACACACACAGGCCGCACACGTTCCGAAATCACGCCGCGTATGCGCGCATGCCGACCCACGAGAAGAACAAACCGAAGAACGGCTTACAGTTACACGAACCAAAGTGGGGGCAAAGACAAACCCAACAACAACAACAACACAAAAGTCCTAGTAGTCCTGGCTCATCATGCGGTGGAAGTCGTGGAAGTCGAGCTCGCCGTCGCCGTCGTCGTCGTACGCGCGGATCATGGCCTCGCACTCGGCCACGGAGGGCTCGTCGCCGAGCTGGCTGAGCACGCGCTGCAGGCCGCGCGGCGTGATCCGGCCGGACCCCTTGACGGCCTCGAACGCCTCGAACGCGCGGCGCAGGTCCTCGCGCTCCTCCTCCTCGCCGCCGCTCTTGCTCTCCACGATGCGGACGAAGTCGTCGAACCCCAGCATCAGGTCGTCCCCGCCGCCTCCGGCGCCGCCGCCGTTGCCGTCTTCCAGCTCCCCGAGGCCCTGCCCCAGCGCCACGCCGCCGTCGCCCATGGACGCGAAGAGCTCGCGCAGCTCGCGCCCGGAGATGCGGCCGTCCATGTCGCGGTCCAGGTGGCGGAAGATCTCCCGGAGCTCCGCCGCGCGGTCGCGGCCGCGGGACGTGCCGGATGACGACGAGGCGGACGCCGATGCCGACGCGGACGACGACGACAGCGACCGCGCGCCGGAGCCGACGACGCCCGTGGGGGAGTCCGGCGGCGACGAGACCGACGTGGCCTTGCACTGGCCGCAGAACAGGCCGGGCAGGCTCAGCTTGAAGCTGCCGCTGCCGCTGCGCTTCGGGGACAGGCGCTTCGACTTGGACACCACCTCGATGCTCGCCATTTTCTGAGCGGTGGATCTCCTTTGTGTGTTGTGCGAGTGCGAGTGCGAGCTGAAGCTGCCGGCGAGGTGGTGAGCACTGTGGCTGTGGAAAGAGACAGTGAGGCCGGGTGAGCGCGTATATATAGGCGAGCAGAGGAGAGGAGGTCCACCGAGCAGGGGAGTATTTTACTGTAGGGCAGTGGGGGAAATTTCACGGGGGCTTTTTTGTTTTTTCGTGCTTTCTGTCGGAGCTCGGAAGGATCGATCCATCCAATGGTCCATTGTGAATTGGCGATCCAGATAAATTATCCTCTGCAAGCAGTGACACAGAAATGAAATCATGGGTCGCCAGTTGCTGCTTGCTGTTTGCTACACTGGCACTTCGAAATCACACAAGGGACAGTGAGAAAATACAGGCAACTTCCGGTACTGAGATTTGAGTTTGGTGGACAAGCTGTCATCTACGGATTTACGTTAAGGACAACGCTGTCATCTCCAGAGTAATGATTTTACATTGAAAAAACCTTGACCAATTTTGCAGGCGAGATGTCACACGAGTTACAACCAAAACATTGCTGATGTCAGCATATCACGCTAATTGTAAACTGAACTTAGGTATACTCGGGAGAACATCGTTGGTTAGACTGTTGGAACATGGAGAACATCGTCAGAAGCTAGCTCGGTGTTCCATTCTATATATGCAATCGTGCGTAGCTATGTTCAGATCCGTCTTGGTAAATACTACTGGAACTTTGCCCAGGGATATCCCCTGCCGCCAAAACTAAATGCTACTAGAACTTTGCTCCAGGGTCCTAGGCTCTCTGCTCTTGTCTCGTCACGGCGTTCGCAAGCGTTCCACCATGACATTGCACAATTGCATTGTTTTTCCTCTCAGCTTGTACAATGTTAGTAACTGCCAAACACTCCAACATGCGACAGCTATTGCCTATTGTCATCGATTAGTTTTTTTTTAATAATGGCTTCGCCGCGACACTGTTGCTGTCGCCTCTTGGAGTGTTTTCTTCGTTTGATTTGGACTATCTCAATAACTACTCGTCATCGGTTTAATTAGTTAACAGCTACTCGCATGTATGGTTCGCATCATGTTGATCGCATTTCTCGTGCCAATCGCGTCACCATCAGAGTTGGTTCCCGCTCCATTGCCAACTGCCGGCCCGGGTCTCATCTGCTCCTCACCAGTGGATGCGCTACAAGCCTACAAGAATCAGAGTTCAGAGTTCGTACCTGAACGCTTACGCACAGGGTCCTCGCATCATTCCTGCAAGTTGCGGGTCGCAACGGGGGGAACCAGACAAGTGTGTTCCCTCACCTGAACCACTCCCCGGAACGACGTCGAGAACTCTGCTCACGGTGGCGCAACTGGCCGGCGGGGATCACGTCAGGGGTTCGGCGCCGGACGAAGCTTCCCGCCGGCTTCGTCTCGGGATAAAAAGCAGCAAGCAGATGGTGGCCGATGCGAGATTGCGAGGCCACGGTTAATTTACTGGAGAACGCGCTCGTCTTTTGTGGCGCGAGGTGCGGTGCGGGCTGGCAGATAAGTTTTTCGCCCAGGATCCGTCACTGAGATCCTATAGGAGGCGTAGGCGTTTAGCTAAATCGGTCTTGGCCGAGGCCGAAAGGCGGGTGTTGATTGATCAGGGTCAGCTTCCATTCTCAGGAAACGAGCAAGCGGCCGTGGTCCACGTCCGGAGCACGGGAGGAAAAGAAAATTAAAGCTCGTCACGTCTCGTCGTCTAGGATACCAAAGCGACGGGGTTCCGGTGAGGTTTACCCGCGGCAGGAAGGCTTTACCCCAAGGCGAGCGAAAAAGCCTTGCTCGCTTTGTGGCCAAGCTTTGAGTTCTGAGAGGCCGCCGCGCGTGTGGCTTTCGAGTTTGGACTTTGGCGTGCGCGCGCGCATGGCCAGCGGAAACTGCGTGCGCGAACGGACATGGATGCGGGGGGCGAGTCGCGCTGGTTGGTCGACGAGGGCGTACGAGATCCCCCCAGTCGGTGCTTTTGTAAGTTTCGGCGCGCACAACGGCGCAAGAGAGGAGACCCTTTCCGGCGCGCTTCTGGCTTGGGTTGCTGGTGCCCATTGGCCGTTGGCGATTTTGATGCTTCAGCAGAGGCGCAGAGCTGAGCGTGCTCAAAGCCAAAGGAGAGCTGCCGCTGCGTGCTTTGTTGGGCTGCTAGTGGTCCAGTCCAAAAAACTTTGTGACGAACCAACGTGCACGTACACAATCGCCGTCTGCGTGCAGGTGCAGGTGCACACTGCAAAGCGAATTCGAGGCCCGTCGCATTAATTAATTAAGCAAAGGTCTGCTGCGTCCAGTGGCCACCGGATGATCAAGTTAATCATGATATTGCAAAGGTGTGATCAGATAAGCAAGTCCTGGCGCCAGTAGAAGATGGTTAAGTTGGAAATGATAAGCACTGCAAGTACACTTGTGTACTTCATCCCAACCTCATTACTATCTTACACTGAAGGGCCAAGAATCGGCATGATTCTAGACTAGGTGCTACTGTACAATAATATGATGTAAGTGAAAAAAATCTAGATTAGTTCGTTAAAAAAAATCTACTTACACTATAGTGCCAAGAATCGGCATGATTCTAGACTGGTGCTACTGTACAATAATATGATGTAAGTGAAAAAAAAATCTAGATTAGTTCGGTTAAAAAAATCTAGATTGCGTGATGAATTGTTGCACCAATATATTGTCCCAGCACACCACGTCAGGCTGTGCTGCGCAACCTTTTGTTCCATCTAGAAAGCTCTAGAATCGGGTGTCACATCATAATAGATATTCAGTTTTTGCGGACGGGCCCCACTGAGAAACCGTTCATTACTTTTACCCTGTAGCTCTGCGTGCAAGACCGTCCGATGGTGATTCGGCTGCCGACGCTTCCACCCCGTCTCTCTTTTTTTTAAAAAAAAACAGCGACTCCTCCTTCCCGATGCTTCTCGCCACGCCCATGTCCTCTCCCTCACGGCCTCACCGCCACCGGTGGTTCTGTGATCGATCTCCGACGCGGCCGTGCCGAGCGGGCAAGCCCTGCCGACCAGACCAAAGACAGGACCGAGCGGGAATCCGGGAGCGTCGGCGGCTCAAGCCGCAGCGGCGGCAAGCGGCACAGTCCGCCCCCTAATTCCCTGCTCCTCCCGCTCACCGACGCTATTCCATCCACCACCATCGCTGCTCCCCGCCCTGCATGTGACTGTATGGACGAATCGTGTTGTCCTCTTCCTCCCCCCTCCCTCCCCCCGGCGGCTACAGGAGCAGATGCGGTGTCCAGATTTGCAGGCGCCTGCGCTAGACGATGCGGCGCGGCAGCTACACCGGCCGGCGGGCCTTACCGGCAACAACGGCGCTTGAGGCACCATCGACCCCGGGTGCAAGCGCTTCCCTCATCTTCATCTTGCCCCAGCTTGGTGCTCCCAAATGTAACCTCGCCGCTGTCTTCGAGTGGATAGACAACGTCGAGTTTCATGTCCCCTTCTTCTCAGTCTGAATCTACGGTTCAATCTCTATGGGGTTGTTGCGGCCTTCTCGATTTGGTTAGCTTATGACTGACATCTTTGTAATTGTTTTTCCTGAGGCCCTGCAGCTTGCCAGGAACGCCACCGAGGATCCACATCGTTGTCACTAATAATGGTCAGTACAGATCTACCACTAATGATCCTTTCTCCTCCCTTCAAATTTGTAAATATAGGCTGCTCAAACCGATTAGAAAATAATCTTAATAATTAAATGATCTGGGAACCCACTATTAATTTTCAAAACTTTTCCTTCAGGTTCTTTTTGCTTTTCAAGCAGTACATCTACTTTATCACTTACATGGTTGTGATGGTTAGCTCTGAAAAAGAAGAGATGGTTCATGGATTGATTGCAGCATCGTCTATTCTTGGCTGTATGAGAAGCATCTCTATTTAATGCCTTCGACCTGCTGAACCTATGGATATAAATCTACATATTTAAATATTTAAGTGCTTCCTATTATACTAGCTGATTTATTTTTCCAGATGGAAAGTGACTTATCAATCTCCTTATGGATGTTGGATTTCCTACACCTTAAAATGCAGACATGTCACATGGCGCTTAGTATTTCTGTCGTTTTTATTTATTTGCACGTTTTTGTTCTACATCCATTCGCCTATTTACAGCGCAGTTGCTAATCCTGTGATATAGCACCTCAATGTTCTAATCTTTTTTATACTACTTTATGTTTTCATGGTTCCCTCCATGCCTTTAGATTGGGGCATTATTTATGGAAATTGTATTGTGAACTCACCTTTATGTTGTTATGTATTAGTCAGATGTACATAGATTCTTTTTACAAATTCGCTTATCATGTTCAGAAATATGTAATCATATATTAGTCAGATGCACGTCGATTCTTTTTACAAATTTGTTCGTGTTTGCGTGTGACGTATACCTTGCAAGATAATCAATTGACATGGTGTATATCATGTGACATTCAGCCATGTTGCCTCAAACACAAGCAGCCTTTCACAATGTCACCTCTATGTTAATCATGCTCCATGTGCTTCTTCTGCTTGCCTTACAGAATTACTTACCTTTAGATTTTATATTTATTTGCAGGGACAGTTACTCATTTGATGGGAATTCCATTGGCACGCTCTATATGTTGTCTCCTACCTGCTCACCATTCCACTCCATTCCTCTTCTGTCCAAACAAGCCCGTAGCAATTTTGATGTTTGATTATGTCTCTTCCTGAATGTTTTGTTTGCTGCTATCTCACATAAATGTGTTATAAAATCCAGCGTGTCCCTATTACTTAGTACAATTTGCAGCCAAGATAGCTTATTTTGTTTTGCTTTGCTTATCTTTTCCTATGACATTTGCAGTCTATACCTTGCTATATTCCTGTCCCTAATCAGAACTACAGATCTCGGTTGTAATAAATGGCTTAAAGTGCCATTTTTAGTTCAAATGACATTTTGCTTCATGCAACTCTGTTGATTCCAATACCATTGTTACATAAGACATTAAATACAGTGAATTCAAAAATGTTCTCCACTGTTTACAACTCCAGACTTAATATCCTGCCCGCGGCGAACCGTGGGGTGCCATCTAGTTAGAAAGGCCATGCTGCTACCTTTTTAAGCCAACAAAATACTACTTGCATTTATTTTTCACGATTTGGCTGCATAAAGGAAAAAAAATACTATAATATTCTCTCCTAATGTTGCAACTACATTTACGATTGATTCTATAATCATCAATCTTTTCTATTTTTATATGTGAAATGTACTTGCTAAAAGGGAAGACAAAAATGAAAAAGATCTCTTATCCAGTAATTAGAAAACAACATATTAAATTGCCAACAATTAGCATTTATTTTTCACGATTGACGAAGCAGTGGCTGCATAAAGGAAAAAAATACTATAATATTCTCTCCTAATGTTGCAACTACATTTACGATTGATTTTATAATCATCAATCTTTTCTATTTTATATGTGAAATGTACTTATAATCATCAATCTTTTCTATTTTTATATGTGAAATGTACTTGCTAAAGGGGAAGAGAAAAATGAAAAAGATCTCTTATCCAGTAATTAGAAAACAACATATTAAATTGCCAACAATTAGATAATAACACACAATCATTTGTTTGAAGATGTAGTCCATTTTGATTTGATTCAACATGTTATTTTAAGTATAGTTGAAGAAGTTTATAATTTTTTTATCACTTTGGATTAGCATCCAACTAAAAATAATTTAGTCTGACATCAAATTTGTATTAACTTATTTTGTAGAAGAAAGCGTTCCCTTTCGCCCTTCCCCGGAACGTCAGGATACATGTAAGATCTGTTCATTCATCCGATTTCTCTAAGATTTCTCTGAGCGTGGTCTCCTACTGTAACGATTTGGACATTCCCGGATCGATTATTTTTACCCTGATCGATTTTCTTCTTACTCGACTTGAGCAGCATGACCTGATAGAAGAAAAATTTTATATAGCAACGCACTTGATCCTGACCGGCTAAGCAAGTAACTTTTTGATGGAAAGGCCTGAGCTGTGTGGCCCACTTGTACGCTCCCCTCGCTAAAAGAGAAAGAAAAAAGGCTTGTTTACCTCCTTGGAGTATAGAACGGTCCGTATTTCCTTCCACGGTCCCACGACTTAAAAGGCATCCATTCGAACTTCTTAGACTCATAAAAGTATAAAACTGATTTTTCCACCCACAGTGGTTTTGACGACGGGTTCATATGACGTGGCCCCGGTCGCCCCTCCACTCTAGCAAAAGGGTCCCACATGTCATACTCCATCTCTCCTATTTCCGATTTTATTTGGTAACTTCACCAGGGGCCTCTGAACAAAAGTGGCAGAATGTCATGGCCGACAAGCGGACGAGGTCGACGGCAGCGGCGGCGCCAGGCAGCCGCCAGGATGCACACGAAACGCGCCGAATGGAGGCACCTTGTGCTCCCCTTCTATAGTATTCTGAATGGGCCAGGCACGATAAGAGGCACGAGGCACGACCCTAAAAACCATGACCCTAGGCACGATCGATAGTGCCAAGGGCTGGCCCAACCTGATAGGGTGTTAGTGGCTAGGCCGCCATCTTGGCGCATAGTGTCGGCCCGAGACACGGCCCGGTGGCCAGCCCGAGAACTTTTAGCTTGTTAAATGCCTAACTCCCCCACCGGCCCACCAAATCTCCTCAAACCCTAGCTCCCCAACCGGCCCACCACACCAACTCCCTCGCCGCCCACTCCCTGACTCCCTCACCGTGCCGCCCATCTGCTTTGCCACCCCTCTCACCCCGCCCCCTCGGCAACCTCACTCCACCGCAGCTGCTAGAGGCGCGCACCGGGCGCCAGGTGCCGCAGCCGCCGCCCGCCGGGGACATGAGCTCCAGGCGTTGCCCCTGCTTTGGCCTCTTCATCGCCGCCGGGTGACGGCCCCCCTCCTCCGTCATCGGATCTTCCCTGCCGCACTTCTTCCGGCCGCGCCGGGATCCGCCAGGGGGAGGGGGCGTGGCCGGGAGTCGCCGCTGCGCCTGCCCCCTCCTCCGGCGCCGGCGCGTGCCCCTTAGGCCACACTGCTGCGCCACCCCCCTTGCTTCGGACTTGCCAGGGCCGACAGGCTGACACCAACCCGATGGGCCGGCCGGGCCACTGTGCCGGCCCGGCACTATAAAATGGCCTTAGTGCCGGGCCTGCGCTGCTGGGTCGGCACGACGGCCCGACACCAGCCTGATGGGCCAGCCGGGCCACCATGCCGGCCCGGCACTATAAATGCCCTTAGTGTCGGGCCTGTGCCGCTGGGTCGGCACGACAGCCCGGCACGGTACTAAAATCCATCGAGCCTCGATATGGCCAGGCCGCGTCGGACTGGACCAAATCGGGCTAGTGTTGGGCTAGGGCCAGGCCGCCCATTTGGAGTACTATATCCCCCTTCTCGCCATCGCAGAGCTTTCTTGCGTGCGTCGCACTGGGTGGCCTAAAGCAAAGCGGTGGGAGCTCTTGCCCACCGTCCCCTCTATTAGATGCTTAGATTGAGATTAAATCCAATCAATTGTTAAATAAATGAGGCAATCCATCCGAACAAAATTGAGGAGCAGAAAGAGAATGAAAGGGGAAAGCTCAGGTCATTGGTCTCCTCTGTTCTTGTCTTCAGCTGAGCGGCACGTTGGTTGATCTCCGGCTGCCGACCACCCCAGTTCAATTAAGTCCAAGGTAAGCATCTGCACGTCCGTCTCGACCTTGTGAAAGACACTTCCCCCATCAATCGCTTCCTGATTCCACGCAAAGCCACACCTTTCTCCCCAGTCCCCACCCGCCGAGTCGCCGCTACGCCCGCCCGAGGTAAGTGGATATCGGAGATATCCACGTCAGCCTCCATGACGGGTCCAAAACTCAAGACTCCTCGATTCTTATGTCAATGAAGGAGACCATGGCCATGGCCAAGCTCGAGACCAAGAGAGATGAACGAGAAGTTTTTTTAGAGTGAACAAGCATGTGTGTGTGGGGTGGGGGTGTTCCACCACTCATATTGGCACCTAGCCCCTAGGATGGTTGACATAGAACCACATCACACAAAACTGGGGTGGATTCACGTCTGGGTGGTTTATGCCCAGTTTTAGGAGATTGATGAGTCGTAAACTCGTAATAGAAGAGTCTGCAAAGGGGCTCACGGTGCAGTGGCAAAGGCCACTGGCTGGAGAGCCCCCACCCAGGGTTCAATTCCTGGGTGATGCACAATTTGTAGAAAATAAAAAAATTCCCTCGCTGGTTCCGTGTGCCGAAGCACTAGTCAAGAGACGGTCCAGGTCGGCCTGAGGACCGTGTATGGCCCAGGTAGGAGTCTCACGGGTTACGTATCCTAGTGTCTGGGCGAGGCCGAGGTTCGAGGATTTTCTCGGCCTGTGTGAGAAGGCCTTATTCTTACGTACAATGCCCGGGGGCGGCTTGCCCCTCGCAGCTCGAGTTTTTATAATAGATGAGTCTCGGGAGCAAACATTGACTCATCCAATACTTTAGGGAGGTAAAAAGGACTTTTTTTTCCAAAGAAAACCCCATACGAGTCGCTCTGCATGTTGGGCGTTGCAGTAAATCGTGAACGAGGAGAACGAAAGTTTGTTTCTGCTCGTTGGCGGACTGGAATCGGAGACGTGTCGGCCGCCAATTGTCCGAGGTTCCCGAGTTCGGACTTCCGACTGGCCCGCGACGTGCCGAAACAACCAGAAACTCCAAGTCGGAAGGAGCCCCCATCTTCCATCGATAAATATTCGCCACGCCAACCACGATCCGCACACACAGCTTCACCTGAAGACCACCCACGCGCGCGTCCACCGCCTGAAGCCCTGCCTGAATCAGCACCCTGACCCCCCGTGATCCCGGTCGTGTTCACAGTCCGCCCCGCGTGCGCAAGATGTCGTCGTTCCAGCCGCAGGAGCGCGCTGCCGCTCCGCCGCCGTGCCCGTGCGCCGCCGGCTGCGGCTTCTTCGGCAGCCCAGCCAACCAGGGCATGTGCTCCGTCTGCTACAAGAAGCAGCACTGCACCGTCGTCATCACCGACGTTCCGGCCGCCTCCGCCTCCGCCACGGCGACCGACAGGCCCGTCCCGCGATCCGCAGTCGCCGCGAATCCAGCGGTGGCGGCGGCGCCCACCGCCAGCGTCTCTTTCGCGCCCGCTAAACCCGCCGCTGAGCCCGCCGTGGCGTCCGAGGCGGCGAAGGCAAGGCGCAGCCGAGCCGGTGCCCGGCGTGCTACAAGAAGGTGGGGCTGACGGGGTTCGTGTGCCGGTGCGGGAAGACGTACTGCGGGAGGCACCGGTACGCGGAGGAGCACGGCTGCGCCTTCGACTTCAAGGCCGCCGGCCGCGGCGCCATCGCCCGTAGCAACCCCCTCATCAAGGGAGACAAGCTGGCCGGCAAGATCTGATCACCCCGCTTGACGCCCGTGCAATTTGGTTCAGATGCCAGACATGTCAGGGATGGGATGCCACGTTCTCTGAGCCTGGCCGTCGCAAACTTCGCATCAGCTTGTCTCTGGTGGACGTCCCCCAAGGGCCAAGGCTCATCGAAGCTTACTTCCGTGCGTAGTACGCACTGTTTGTAACTAGTTGATGTCCGAGAACATGATCGGCATTCATATGAATCTGTGTTTCTTCTTCTTGTTGTCAGATCAAAGCTCTGGATCTGGTTTGCTTTTGTAAGACAAATACCAAGTAGTATAACTAGTCCACACCTCGCACACTAGATGATTCCCTTCGTTGAAAATTGTAACAAATATTGTTTTTATTCAGTACTAGCTTTGTGTCAAACAGGTGCAGCAATGTTTTCGCTTGATCTTGTTTCTCGAGCCTCTGGCAGCTCAACATTGCCTCCCCACACCCGTATTCTCTCTTCTGCTAACATAGCCTGCAGAGAATGTTTCAGATAAGGATCAAGAGTAAAATAATAAAATTAAAAACAAAGAGAGAATCGAGCTAGTACTGTACTCCTACCTCTTTCTGCCACTTGGTTCTGACGAGGATCACGATCAGAATCACAGTCTGTAACACCGTTCCAATCAACACGCCCACCCAAATCCCCTGCAACAACATACAAAATCAGCGAGTCGCTTTTGAGGAAGATCACTAAACAGCAACGCTAGATCTTCCAGTTCCAAGCTTGTCTTACGGTCGCATTGAGCTTCAGCTTGAAGCCAAACACCGCTGCGAGGGGCAGGCCGACGAGGTAGTAGCAACCGATGTTGACGAACGCGACCAACGACTGCCACCCTGCGCCGATCGCCACCCCTGCAACCATCAAAGACAGAAGATGAAACAACTGGGTGCATCAGTGTTTATGTTTTCTCTGAACAATCTGAAATTGTCAATGTGCGATATGCAGATTCTAGTACCTGACAGCACCGGCTGGATGCTATTGAGGAATATGGTGGTGGCCAGGAGGTACCCCAGCTTGGCGGTCTCCTTGACGACCGCACCGTCGTCTGTGAAAAGCCAAGGCATCTGCTTCCTCGCTGCCAGAGCGATGGCCGTGAAGATCAGCCCAATGGCGGCCGATGTGGTCGTGGCGACGACCACGGAGAACCTGGCCGCCTTCGGATGGTTGGCGCCAAGCTCGTTTGAGACGCGAACACTGACGAGGAACGAGACAGAATGGAAGAGCCATGTATGTCAGTACTGCCAACAGGTGAGAGCTCAGTGATCTCTTCAGAAATAGTGCAAGAAAGGTGCGGAGAAGCACCAGCAATGTTGGAAATTACCTTACTGCAGCGTTGAAGCCAAGAGCAACCATCAGTGTCCAAAGCTGATAGTTCATGCTGTTAAAACAACAAAAAAATTTATAAAAATTTAAATCATCACGATTAACAGGGCGCACAGCTCTGCGGCCTGCCAACGTGTTCTCAGAGAGATGCATAGGCAGACACCACAAGAACAGGAAGAGCTGAAACAAATTCGGTGGCACTGACCATATGGAAATCGCTCCAACTTGAATCTCTGGGTTCTTCAGGCACCCCACCAGGATGAGCACTGCAGTGTAATACCACATCTCTAGGCTGTACGCCAACCAGATACGTGTCAAAAAATTTCAACGCAGTGATTAGTGAAATCTCAAGGAAGATGGAAGAAGGCGTCGGCTTAATGGCTTATTAGGATACGAACCACAGCATGATAGCCGACGCGATGGAGAGCCTGAGGAAGCCACCGAGGTTCGCGAACGCCTTGCGGGAGAACCCCGTCCACGCCTCGGGGAACGACCCGCCGACGAGGTACGCGAACTGCGCGGCGTTGAGCAGCCACCACGATACATCCCCAACGATGGCGGCGCCGACCATCCCACGGCCGAGCCTGGCCACGACGAGCCAGTTGAGGAGCGCGTGCGCGGCGAGCACGGCGGCCGAGATGGCCGCCATGGCCCACACCCTGCTCTGCGCCTGGTAGAACTTCTGGATGGGGAAGTTGACGGCGTACGCGAACAGCTGCGGCGCGCACCACCGCGCGTACCTTCCCGACGCCGCGGAGATGGCCGGCGACTGCCGGAGGAGGCGGAGCACCGGGGACGCGAGGAGGTAGAGCGGGAGCAGGAGCAGCGACGTGGCCAGGCAGATGATCCACGAGCGCTGCATGTAGATGCCAAGCATCTGGCGCTGCCCGGCGCCCACCGCCTGCCCGCACAGCGTCTCCAGCGCACTCCCCATGCCCAGCTGCAGAAGCGAGAGCGATAGGCTTAGCTTGTTACATGGCTGATCAGGCACGCGACGAAGTGATTGGTGATCGTGACCACTTACAAGGAGGCCGAAGGCGAGGCCCTCGATGACGCCGTTGACGATGGAGACGGCGGCGAGCTCGACCTGGCCGATGTGGCCGACGAAGGCCGCGGTGACGAAGGCGATGAGGAACTGGAAGACGGAGGCCAGGATGACGGGCCCCGCGACGCGCCACAGGTTCTTACACTCGCCTGACCAGTTCGTGCGCCCGGACATCGCGGCCGGCGCCGGCGCCATCTCCGCTCCTACTCTGCCTGCGCACGCACGAGCTACGCTCCTAGTCCTAGATGGTGCGCACGTACACGCAGCGGGGAAGGGACTCATTTTGTACGTACAGGCCGTTTTTTTCTTTTTGATACTGTACAGGCCGGTTAAGGTTGGGGTCCAAGTTCGCAGCTGAGCTGACCGCGCGTCCCGCATGGATGCGGACACCGAGCGGAGCTAGAGCTACGGCTGCTGGCTTCATTGCGCGCGACGTGGACCGAGGGGTTGGTGCCCGCAGCCATTGTGGATAGAGCTCGCGCGGCTCCGGAACTCGAGCCGGCTCTTATCCTACGACGACGACGCCCCGATGCGGAGCTGGCCTGCTGCGGCAGCCCGATTTGAGGTATGGACTCTGAACAAAAAGAGGGTTGCGGCGGCTGTGGCAGTGTGTCTCGTTTGCGGTTCAGGTGTACGGTCTGTGAGCGTGACGGTGCGAGTCAGAATGCGTCGGCGGAAGTGGAGTGACTTCCCAGGATTCTCCTCTGCTTCAAGGGGTGGTTGCGTCGTTCCAGTATGATCGCAGACTTTTGAGGTTCCATGCAACCAGTTGGCCTGGCACCAACCAACCAACCAACCATACGTCCACTTGAACATTTCATCAGCGTGCGTCGCAGCATCCATAGTGCGATGGCCCAAGCTCGATCAGCTGAAATCAAATTCATCATCTAGCCACATTCGGGTTTGGACTGAAACCACATCTAGACAATTTGGGTTTGGACGATATTCAGCTAACAATTCAAACCCCCCAACCGGATGGTGTCAAGTGTTTACCTCCACTGCCTCTTCTACTATGAAAATTCTATACACATCTTCAGAAATCAGAACTGGTGCTAGCATTATGGCCCCGGCAAAAACAAGTCCACTGTGTAATCTGGAGGCTAATCAAAGCTACACAAATCAGTACCAGCTGGGATTTCACTCCATCACAAAAACAGGTCACTTAACAAATGTGAAACAGAAGGAACCTGAATTAAGGACAATTAAAAGAAGCACAATGCCTACTGCAGTGTCACTGTCAACATCACGAAGCAGTTGCAGAAAAATCTTAAGAGTTTATATGGACTGGAGCGGAGCTTCATGCCTCAATGTTTATGGATATGCTTTCACATAATACTGGTTCAGTATGAGCAGCATACAAACAGAATCGCCATATCTCAAAGCATTCTGGAGCATAAACAAGTTGTGTGAGCTCCAATGGCCTAAACAAACTAGAGAAGGAATAAATCATGTACAGTATCACATAACATTTTCTACTAGCCAACCCTGATTCATGCTTGAACTGCATCACTACCGGAAACATTGAACAACATGGTTATTCATCATAGCAAGTCCATGGCATAGAACATAAACATCAGAGATGGCCATCAGACACACTACCGGAAACTTTTATGCCACTCATTGCACCACTATTCACTGGAAAATATTTAAGTTATACCTCTCAAGTCTCAAGTGCTGCAGGGAGATATTTAATCAACAAGCTGGATAATTCAGCACTTAGAATAAAGAAAGAAATGATTCAGGGTCCTGTCACTATTGATTTAACATTCACAAAATAGATAGACTCTGGATGCCCATCATATACAACACCACAGCTTGAAATCTTTAGACCATTCCATGAGATGATTTTCAGACAATAGAAATTTATGCTTTTTCATTCCGTTAATGTTAGTTTTTAGCATCGGTAAAGTACATCAAGTCCATAACACAGATTGGTACAGGGCGTATCTAGTTTGAGGAAAGAGTAGTCCGTCACTTGTCATTAATGACATTTTGTTTTAGCTTAGGGGACGGAACATGATGATCCATCACCATCTCATCCCCAGAAGCACATGATTAGCTTAATAGAGTAATTAAGATTGACGAATGGATTCATCCCACCAAATTTTATAAGATCAACTCTCTGAAGGACCATTCCATTCAAGATGACATGACTCCGCACACAAAAAATCCCATTAATTTTTGTAACGAATCTACAAAAACTGAATGCCAAGTAAGGAAATGTTAGGGCCTGTTGGGTGCCCCAGATTCAATACTGCTCACTATGAATCAGGCAGGAGGTATATTTTGATATTGGAGTATTGGACATTTGGACTTTATATCCACCATTATACAAGAAATATAAGCTTTATCCAAAGAAAAAAAAATAAATGATGCAAAGTATGGATAAATTAGAAAGCCTATAGACAATGCCCAGAGGTTACAGTTTACGTTGACGCCATCTTTTAATTCGGTAATAGGTGGAACTGCAAATTGGAAGTTGGAACACAAGGAATGATGTATTTCTACCTCCGAATAAGCAATAAGGATTCATATATATGACTTAAATAATGCAGGAGAAATTGTATGCAATGGTTAGAGCTCATAGTTTGCCAATACATTAACCAAGCAGTAAATAGTAACAGAATAAACATGGAAAAAGATGGGTACATAAGGTAGTACATTCTCTCTTTTTTTGGTAAACTTCATTGAAAAATATGAACATGTTCAAAGTTTAAGGCAAGAACACAACAATTGCACCTATAAACTTCGATGGCAACTTTACATGACGAAAATACCTGCTGCCACCGATTATCACAAGTACTATAACCAGCCGATGCAGCATTCTACTACTTCTCTCCAGTCTCCACACAGATATCAAACCATGGGAGCTATCTATGATGCAATCCTGCTTGAACTAACATGCACACTGACAAGGATCAGAAATATCTCCAGCAGCGCATGATCTAAAACGCGATCAGGCTGGCAATTACAAGCACACCAACTACCAGAAGCAGCACCTTCAAGTACACATCAACCTGCTGGCCTTGCGGCGCCTGGCGTGGGAAGCCATACCCACCATGCCACCCATGGAAAGAATGTCCATAGCCATAAGGAAACCCTGCAGCAGGCCCATAGGCAGTAGCCTGTGGGAAACCATGCACCTGGAAGCTCAGCAGAGGAAACAGCCCTCCAATGGCGGCCGAGAAGGTGTAATTTCCCCACCTACCGCCAGCCACAGGGGCGCCACCAGCAGGTCCAGGTCCAGCACCCATGAACCACGGGTTCTGCTGCTGGTAATGGTTGGTGTGATCAGGCTGTGGGGCGGTGGATGGCCGCTGCCCGGTCGGCCTGCTGGGGATCTGAACGCCAGCCACGGACCTCGCCCGTGGAGCGGCGGAGGTGCCACCGCGGCCGTAGAGAGGGACGAGCTTCCCCTCCTCGACGACGGCCTTGCAGACGGGGCACTCCTGGGAGTGCGCGTGGACGTGGAGCCACTCGTAGAGGCAGGGCCAGCAGAAGAGGTGGCCGCAGAGGGTCACCACGGGGTCCTGCGCCAGGTCCAGGCAGATGTTGCACTCGAAGCTGCCCGAGTCCTTGCTCCCGCCGCCGCCGCCGCTGTTGGTCCTCGCCACAGGCTCGCTGGCGCGGCTCGCCATGCCGCTGGACTCCGATCTGCAGGATAGGAAGATCACTGACTCAAGCCACGATCCGACGAACAAGAGCCGAACAGGACATGGAACACTCGCCGCTGCCGCAAGCCCCGACACCTAAATGCCCGCCGCAATTTAGTAATCCTAATACTGGAGGGAATCAATTCCGATCCGACATTTCGATTCTACAGCTTGTGCCTTTTTTAACAAAAAAATTATAAAATTAAATCCACAAAACAACGCCAAAAAATCCGACAGAGATTGTCTAACCTAGGTTATTCCGAGATGCCTCCCCGCGCGCAGATCTTAGGAAACAGACCCGATTAATCGGCAATGGAGCGAAGAAGAATCGATAGAGAAACGTACTCAAATCCTTGCGAGGCGAGCGGCGACCACGCGTTACCGCCGGACATCACCGGAGGCCGACGAGGAGCCCGCCCACGGGAGCGAGGAACCGGCGCCCGGCGGCGAAGTTGGGGGAGGAAGGAAGTGATGGGAGGGAGGAAGCCGGGGATGAATTGCCCCAGCCGCCAACTCGGTGCGGGACGCCTCTCGAGGGCGAGCGGGCGGTGCGCGTGCGAGTGAACTGCTGCAAACGCCGTGCCCTCGCCGTTTCAGGTCGGGGGAAAGAGACACGAGCAGCACGGGTGTTGCTCCGTCCGATCTATATTGGACGGTCGGATGAGCGTGAGCCGGATCGGCCGTGGTTTTCGGTGGCGTGCTTTCTTCACCAACGCGTGGTTGGATTGGTTCGTGACAGCGCCGCTAGGCGTGTTTGTTCTAGGCTAGTGCACGGCCGCGGCTGGCCCGTCGAAACGTCGCGCTCTTTTCCACGTTTTTTCTTGCGATTGGCACTGCTCGATCTGGCATGCTTCACAAGAAAAAGAAAGTTGAGTGAAATTTCAGAGGCACTACCGCACTACTGTGAGGAATTAAAAAATGGCTGAAAATCCATTTCAGAGTCTTTAATCCTTCACGGTGAGTTGGTCATTAGGCGTTGCATTGTGGCTATCATAGTCAATGGGGCGAAAGAAAATGTTACTACAGGCTTGGTTACCTGCATAAGACGATCCAATACGATGCAATCCAGAATGTTTTCGCAGTCTATGATCATACTACATGCAAATTCACCATTTCACTCCATAGCTCATAGTAAACACTTGCACTAGTGCAAGCCCAGCTATATCTAAGCATAAAGTTTTTTAAATAAAACTAAGTATAAATATCTATAAAAACTTATGTATCCCAATTCTCAAAAGCATGGCTTAAAGAAAGGAGTTGCTTAGTTACTCAGCTGGAAGGGACCAAACACACCATGTGATTCCCTCGCTTCTCCCATGGATAAACTATAAAGTATCTTTTCAGGTTCATGTCATTTATTTATCATAGTCGTGGAAAATAGTTAGACTTATTTAATAACATAATCTTTCCTCCATCTAAATAGAGATATCTCTTTTCCGGTTCCACAGAGGAGAACATTGTTGCCAATGATCGCATCATTTACCACTACTAGTGTCGTGACTACTTCTAAATATTGTTTACGTAGAGATTTATTTATTGTAGTGCTTTTTAGAGGAACGGAAATGTAAAAAAAAAAATTACAACTCCCTTACATATGGACTGTTGTTTCAGGGTACAAGGAAAATCTTGATTGCACCAAAATCTCCACCAATGCGATTGAAAATTTCCGCTAGCTTACGTGACGATGAGTCGATGACAAATGGAAGCCTCGGTGACGATGACGATTGACGAGTCACCGAGGACCTGCACACGCCACATGGCGTGGCGCCAGTTGCTTCGGGCGGGGAGGGCATCAGAAAGCGGACGCACTGACTGACTGACGGGTACCCTAGTGTAGGAAAAAAATCCCAAGTCAAGTGCCCTTCCACATCAAATCATATTGATAAACGCAGAAAACCGTCGCTATAACACTGATGGGCACTCGCAAACAAAGCAGCGGCATTTTCTACCGAGGAAACGATAAAATTTTGTAAGGCCGCGCTCAGCGCCGAGAAATGTCGTGCACGCGCGGAGAAAAAAATTGCACGGCCCTTTTGTAGATAGGAACCGATCAGCAGGTTACAGCTAGCGTGTTGGGCATCCTCTGGAAGCAAAAGGAACGTCGCTCCATTTCGTGTGTAATGCAGAGCGTCAGGTCGATTGTCCGTTGGAAACTTGGAATCCTTGGCTTCCAGAACTACGCTTGCCGATGCATGTATATGCAAAAGCTTAACGCCCAAGTAAAAGGGTGATCTGCTTGCGAACATTGCGTTACTGTTGTAGGCTGTAGCATTTCAAAATCAAAAGCAACTGTCTACAGGCAGTCTAGCTGACGCCCGAGACCCCGAGTTCTACGTCTAGATAGCCATTGATGTTGCTGATTGCCTGCTTCCCGTGAGCTTTGCTGTCCTCTGGGCGCCGCCACATGTGCCCCACCTAGGCTTTGTTCGATAGAGGTGGAACAAAGGAAATAAAATCATCTCCAGCAATAGCCTCTACTTAGAGCCTCAAATTTATTGAGTAGGGGCCGGCCCCAACCTTTTGGGCTCTAATTTTACAATCAACTCCAGCAATAGCCCCAACTTTACAGCCCCAACTTTCACCTGACACGTGGAACCCGCTCGTCAGTGGGTCATATTTCTCCCCCCCAGCCTCTTCTTCCTCACACCTCTCTTCCACCCCTCGACCCTGACCTTCCTCTCTCTCGCGCGCTCGAGCACCCAAATCCAGCTACTGAAGTGCTCCCACAACTCGCGCCGGCGACCGCAGGAGAGCCCGAAGGCGCGGCGGCGGCGGAGTGCCGGGCGATCGCTGGGGGCCTCGATGGCGCGGCGGCGGCGGAAGTCCCGGCTGGCCGCGGGGGCTCGAGGGCCCGACGGTGGCGGACCCCGGCCAACCGCGAGGGCTCGAGGGCGCGGCGGCGGCGGAGCCCCGTAGCGGGCGTGTGGAGCAGCCCGAGCCCGGACACCCGTGCTTGCTTCCCTGGACTCGATTTGGCGAAGGAGCTCGAGCCCGAGCACCTGTGCTGCTCAGGGACGGCCGCCATGGCATCGAATCGACCGGATCTGGATAACCCTGGCACCAAATCAATATCTTCACGACTTCTCTTCCTCTCTCTGCTGCGGTTATCATCCTCCATCTCCACCTCAAATCAGCATTGCGCTCCCCCGCCATCTCCTGAGCGAGTGCCTCCATGGGAGCTCAAGCATTGAGCTTGAGTCGCCTTCCTTGTGCGCGGGATGGCTCCGACGAGCGAGCAGCACGAAACGGCGGCGGTCGTTTCCTCTTCGTGGCGCTCTATGAAAAACGACCAACCACCGAGTAGGGGCCTCCCTACACGCCTGTGGGAGTTGGGGCTCGGGAAGGGAAAGTAGGTGCTCCCTAGAATAAGGACCCGAGTTGGGGCTCTGCTGGAGTGTATTTTTTTTTCTCTCAGCCCCCACTTTTTGAGTTGGAGCTCAAGTAGGGGCTTTGTTGTAGTTGCTCTAAAGGATTGGATTGGACTTAAAATGAACTAATAATTTTCTCTACATTCCTTCATATTCCCCCTCAAATCACGAGTACCCAAACAAGATCTTAATGTGATGGGCTGAGATTTCACCGGAGATCCACATTGAGCTAGCTCCTACGCTAGTCCTTTCGACTCTTCCTACTATCTTCTCGCCATTAGTAGCTGCTACTGCTGCTATCGACCGAGAAGCTTGCCAGACTCTCAACCTCGATCCTAAATTCCTAATCTAATAATGCTTGAATCCCTCGAAGTAAGAAACTCCACCGTGTAGCAGAGCCCATAAATTCAGAGTGTACATTGGGGGGATTATTACGTTTCAAAACGAGGAAAAAACAGATAATCATCGGCATTAGCTGTGTTGTAAACTTTAGCTGCGGTTTCATGTTTTCATCCGTCCATTCTGAGGCCCAAGATCCCGATGCTCTAGATTTTCTGAATTGAAAACTGTGGGAAGTTTCCCACACCCAGTGTTCTAGATTGATCACTACAATATTTATCAACGTAGTCACTGCATATACCGTTTCAAACGGTACTTGTGGAAAATTTTCTGGCAAAAACGTCACACTCGCGCATAGTTTTCTTAACGATACATTACTCTCGTAGTTATCTTAGAATAATTTACACAGCAAGACAAGAAAGGGGGGAACAAGACAAGAAGTGGTGCGGTCTAGTAGATACTGCCTTGAACGAAGCTAGTCCTGCAATCTTTCGCCGGCAGGCAGGACGAGTACGCGTCGCATCCGCACGCACACCCGTCAGCGCGCGAAGACGCCGCCGCCCCCCGCCGCCGTGACGGCGCCGAACGCGGCGCGGCGCGGCGGCTTCGTCGAGGAGACGACAGCGCAGGCGCCGTCGGGGCCGAACTCGCACGGCTCGTCCTCGGCGATGGTGCCCATGGCCGCCGCGCCGCCCTTCTTCGTCGCCGGTGCCCAGATCTCCGGCGCCGCCGCGCTGACCACCAGGGCCGCGCCGACGCCGCCACCCTTCTTGCCGGCGGCCCCGTTGTAGTAGTAGCTGTAGCCTACGGCCTCCGCCTGCGGCTCGGCCGCGACGCGCCTCTGCCTCCCCGCGGCGCCGGCCTTCTTGTTGGCAGCAGCGTCGTAGTCTGCGCCGCCGTCCTCCGCCGGCTCGGCCGCGACGCGGCGCTGGTTGTAGCGCTTGGCCGCGGCGCGGACGAGGTCGTCGGCGCCGTCCGAGCTGACCCGCATGCGCAGGGACGCGGCGCCCGCGCCGCCGAACCCGCGGCCGACGACGCCGGCGGAGGAGCCCGACGGCACGCGGCGCGCGCACCCGGACATGCCGCGCACGTAGAGGTCGCAGGCCGAGCCGCACGCCCGCGACAGCGCCCGCATCGGCGCGCCCAGGCACCCGCCGCTGCCGCTCTTCTTCCTCATCGATCCCCGCGCGCGCGCGCTGCGTGGACTTGGCTTCCGATCCCAACGAGAGCGAGCGAGCGAGCGAGAAGCACGAAAGCACGAACACTACAAGCTAAGCTAGCGTGTCTATCAGACAAGGCGATGAGGCTGGCGGGATTTATAGAGAGGATGTCAACGCGATGGCCACGTCGCGTGTGGGGCCAGCCAGTGATGAGCATGGGTGGCCGGGTGTTTCCACGGGGCTGCCTCCTAAAACATTGTAGGAACTAGTCTGAACGCAGCAAATTCCTCCCATTTTTATTTTCTTAATGCTTGCTCTTTGAAGAGGTAGCACTCGTAGCAGTGATTTGCGTCGGCGATGATGGGTTTGTTCTTTGTTTAACGCTGGGTTCGCTTCGGCAGATGGTGTGGCCGCGTGGGGCCGGCGGTTTAGTACGAGCCGTGCAGGGAACTGGTCAGAATCTGGCCATATTCTGCTGGAAATGGTGGGGGATTTGTCCACGGTTTTTGGGATCGGGTCGACCCCCGATCTGGCAAGTTGGCCTGAGTTTGAGCCGGCCAGCGCGCGCGCGCGGCGCGGCGGCCATTGGTGCCCGGATGCACGCATGTGTCAGCCGAAGTTGATGGCTGCACTGCAAGTCGATCTGCAACAGAAGGGGACCCTGATATCAGTGCATCACTAATCACTGTGTCTATGTGCCGCCTGCAGCTCTTCTTCAACGGTGGCACGTAATTGTAAACGGAGTTGTCAAGTGTCAACCATGGAAAATCAGCGGCCCGGCTGTGCTGTACTAATCATGCCACAGCAGGAATCGCCGTGGATTGGCCGCTCGTTTCGGAATTTTGAAGCGAACGGGGAAGGCTGCAAAGACAAATGGCGCAGCCGCGGTCATGCGCGAGTGACTGCGGATAGTGATGGCGTTTGATTTTGATTGCCACGGGAGAGCCGACTTCTGTATCCGACAAACCACTTGAGTAACCAAAGGGACAGAGCCGACTTCGTTATATGATGATGATGACAAAAAAACTTGAAAACTCAGGGAGGGTGCTAATTCAGTGTTTGACAAGGAATCCAGAAACAAGGCCAAAACGCTTACATTGCTGCGTAATCCAATGAAAAACCTGCCTGATGTTCCTAAAAGTTTTCCATTTACTAGCAAGGGAAGTAATCCAATAAAAAACTTCCCTACTGTTGGGAACTTGAAAATTTCACCATTACATTTCCCGTCAGCATTTTACTTATACATGCATATGTTCGGATTTTGTAGCCTAAGTACAAGGCACACCGCTTTGTCTTGGATCTCAACGTCATGGCTTAAAATCATAAATATGAGTCCGAACTGTGTTCGGATTTCTTATTGCAGTACATGTTCTTTCGAGGTTCAATCCATATATTTATTAGTATGTGTGAACATACTTTTCATATTTTTTTACAAATAAACAACGTTATTTTTTATTGGTAGGTGTCGTGTTCCTAAATAGCGATGCTCCTATGCATTGTGATGATTTTGTCAATTTTAAGATTCGCTAGCTCGATTTGTGAAATGTTCTAATAGATTAAGGGTGTGTCTACATTCAGTGGCGGATCCAGGATCCCAAGCAAGGGGTGCTCATTTTCCTCCTCTTCTTCCTTTCACTTCTCTTTTTCTTCTTCTTTCTCCTCGTTTTCTTCCTCCTCCTCTTCATCTATGTCCAAAAATTGAGGGGGGGGGGGGGGGGGGGGGGGGGGGGGTTGAGGGGCTCCATGGAGTCCGTGGGGGTAGGGTGGGCTCCAGCCACCACGCTGGATCCGCCCCTGTCTACATTTGTAGGAATGATCACGCATGCTTATACATATAAGCGCACTGTATATTTGGGAAGTAAAGACATAAGCATATGCGAGCTCCTGATGCCCACAACTTGTTAAAGGGGCGGACCTACAGTACAGTGAGCAAGGGCGCAAGCCGTCACTTAAAATCTTGAACCCAAGTTATTTGATCTAATTTCATCATGTGTCGTATGAATTTAGCTTTTCTTGATGTGTGCCCTCACAGCCTCACTCATATTTTGTTCTAGGTCCACCCCTAGTTAAAACAAAGCTTTATAGAATAATCTGGCCGAAGAGAGGCATTCTTTTTTATTATTATTATTTTAGCTTCCAAAACATAAACAAAAGCACAAGCCCATTGCATGTTTTGAAAAGGCAGCTTATAGAATAAGCTGGCCTAATAGATGCCCCTCTCGACATAGTTCTAGCTTATGCTCTTTTGTGTATCCGGGTCCGAAGCTGTCTTGCTCACCTATGTATAAACTAAAATAAGAGCTATACAAAGAAATGTTTTACTACCTCCGTTTCAAATTAGATGTCGTTTTGGCTTTTCTAAGTTCATCATCTTTGTTATGCACCTAGATAAACGCTATGTCTAGGTTAATAGAAAAACTATGAATCTAGAAAAGCTAAAACGACCTATAATTTAAAACTATGCGCCTAGATAAACGCTATGTCTAGATTAATTTAGAAAAACTAACATGCATTTTCAAGGCATGGTTGATGGTATTGTATTTCGTAAAATCTACCCTTTTATGGGACTACTTTCATCAGAGCATCTCCAACAGTCTAGCTAAAAATTGATGTCCAAAATCTTGATTCAGCTATTATGTAAAACAAAAAAGCTACTAAAAAAGTGATCAAATCCAGCCTATGTATGAGTAGCTAGTGAGGTAGGCTATCTAAATTTAGAGAGCGAATGAGGTGGGATGAATAGCCACTAAATTTGAAGAGTCATATATAGAGTTTGTTGAAAACGTTTTTTTTTCAATAATAGCTATATTTAACTTTACAAAATGATTTGGCTAGTCTCTTGGAGAGCAGACTGGCCAAATTTAACCCTCCATATCTTCATTTGGCTATCTACTCCAAAAGATTCTCTCTCCATACTGCTGAGCACTCCAGCGGACTAGCCAAATCTCACCCTCCAAATCACAGTACCCTATATTTTCAGCATTCTCTGAAGTTTTTCCAAGTCCAGCATTGAGGTGAGTTTTGGCCAACTTTCAAGCCTTATAATTTTTAATTTCAAATATAACATTTCATAAACTTTGATCAAAATGGTTCCCTAATGTTTGAACTCGTGAATGATCATCTTCTTCATCAACTTTTGAGACCCTAATCATTTTAAATTTGCCTTGAAAGTGGGCCAAATCGAATAGCCTTTGAAATCTGAAAAGTACAGTTAATGTATTATTTTTGGCATACTTTTGGAGCTTATAACTTTCAAACGATCGAGTTTTGGAAACTCTTGTAATAACAAAAGTTGATCTCCTATGTCCTCTCGACAACTTTCCTTTTGGTCGTTTCAAAAGTTTCTAAACGAAATCTTGAGAAAATTCGAGTCGAATTCGTTGACTTCGGTGGGAGTTAACTGAAACTATCGGTTTGAGTGAGCTTCAGTGTCCGACCATGGACAGAGGAGCACCGTGCTCACTGGCCCCTGAGCACCAGCCCTCGCCGCCAATCCGTGACCAGATCGACGTGTCGACGCCGGGAAGCCCCTCCTGGATGCGAAGCCGTCCAAGTTCATGCCCTGCTCCTTTAAACCGGCGCTGCATTCTCCGTTTCTTCCTCCTTTGTCCTCTCCATTCTCCTCCACCTGACAGCACCGGCCGTCGGCCAAATACTCCGGCCCTGCTCCCTCCTTTCCAAATCCCCTCCGCCTAGTGCTGCTCCACCCCCTCGACTACCTCCCTGTCGTCTCCTCCCTCGGCTGGAAGAGCTCACCTGGATCTCGAAGAAGCCGGCGAGCATCAGCACCAATGGAGTAGTTCTCGTGGCCATGGGCTTCCAGCAGCGGGGAGCCGGGGACGCGGGAACGGAGGAAGGAGCGGACGCAGGAACGGAGAGACTCGCGATGGCGAGCCTGGAACACCCGCTACATTTGCCGAGAGTCGCCTCCGCGATGGCGGGTGAACAGGGATAGCGAGGAGCTTGGCGTAGCTGCTGGAGCATATATTTTTTTTTGTGTCCCGGTCAAATTTAGCGATAGCGAGGCAGATAGCGTGGCCTGCTGGAGATGCTCTTATGCGTTATCTAAGATGCAACTTTGACCATTAAACCTTTGCGAAATTGCGGCTACTAAAAACATAGTACAATTTGGGAACATATTTTTTCGAGTTATACCAAACGTGAAAGTTTGCTTGTCCTCGCAATTCACGCATAATGGTGGATCAAAAGAAAAAAATACTGCGGAACCATTCCAAAATCATACTCACCCATTAATCTCACCGCAAAAAGGCTTCGCATCATCTGGCGCCAGATCACGACCGTTGATTTTTCCCAATCCAATGTGCAACCGTGCCGAACACGCACTTCCTCGCATCCTATCCGGCCTACGCCGGCCGTCACGCTCCCCGTTCTCCGCCTATCCACTCCACCTACCGCCCCACCGTTCCTGTGCTCCGCCGCCCTCCACTGTCCAGTCCGCACGCACGGCGCGAGCACGACCTCGCCGCGATGTCATGGCTCGCGCGCTCCATCGCTGCCACCCTCTCCTCGGCCCACTCCGACGACGATGAATCCGAGTCCGCCTCCGGCGACCAGAGCCCGCCGCGCGCGTCTGACCCCACCAGCGCTGACGCCGGGGAGTCCGATGAGCAGCCGGACACCCCGAGCCGCGGCGTCAAGGGCGACATCTCGGAGCTGACCGAGACCCTCACCCGCCGGTTCTGGGGCGTCGCCTCCTTCCTCGCGCCACCGCCTGTTGAGGGCGAGGCCGAGGAGAGGGATGAGGAGGAGGAGGCAGCGGCAGCTGAAGAGGGGCCTCAGTCGCCTCGGATCGACGGGATCCGGAGCGACCTGGCGGAGATAGGCGGCAGGGTGAGGACCGGCATCTCCATGCTGTCCAACGCCGGCGCCGTGGCGGAGATCTCCAGGATCGCGTCGTCGTTCCTGCCATTTGGGCCCGGGCAGGAGGAGGGGCAGGAGGAGGGAGAGGCGGTCGGCGTGACGGAGGAGGTCGTGGTGTTCGTGAGTCACATCTCCAAGCATCCGAAGACGTGGCTTGATTTCCCCTTGTTCGTCGACGACCGGCACGCGGATGGTAAGAGCAAGTAGCATCCAGATTGGAGAGCTTAAGCAGTTTTGTTGTGTTGCTTTCGTTGTACCGATTCATCATCGTCAAACCGTTTGATTTTGCTAAGTGTGTGCTCATTTCATCGCTATAGTGGTGGGATAACTGAAGAATGGGAGGGTTGACTTTAGTAGCATATATAAGCCTTCTCAGTGATTAATCTTAATACTGAAATTATAGTTTCAGAGTGTAACCTAGTATATTCACCTTAAGTTTAGCATCTGAACTCTAGTCATCTATGCGCTGCATTTCCTCAGCTTTAGTGAGGGAGAGTACCAACCGTGAGTTCTCTTTGCTTACTGCCGATGATCATTGTTTATGTCGGAATCGATGCTTATGTTTACAATGGTTTTTTCAAGTAAGTGTTGACCAAGTTGTTTTTGCATCTGGTTGTGTAGATGTTAGTTGAACTGAACCGCAGGCAGTATCACATTGTAAAAGTTTAACATACTTTTACTCAAGGAAAAAGTCCATTTTTGACCATCTAACTCTTGCCTCAGTTTGGTTTTGGCCATCGAACTCCAAAACCGGGTATCTTTAGCCATCCAACTATAAAAACCGTTCAAATTTAGCCATCGGGCTGTTTTGATGGGTGGTTTCAATTTTTTAATTTACAATTTAGTCCTTAGATCTTAAAATGATTATTACTTTTTGCTCGTACCTCTGATTTAGGTGATTCTTGCGGTCACGCATTCATAACGGTGAGCTTTATCTTTTAAAATGTTATTTATACTATTTTATCACTATTTCTTATATTATTCTTATGTTGTTGTGTATAAACAACAATATAAGAAAAGTAAAACAAACATTTACGAAATAATATGTCCATGATTTTAAAAGATAAAGCTCATCGTTACGAACGTATGACCACAAGAATCACTTAAATCCGAGATACGAGAAAAAAATAGTAATCATTTTAAGATCCAAGGACTAGTTTGTCCTTGAATCTTAAAATGATTACTATTTTTAGTTCTTGAATCTTAAAATGATCACTATTTTTTTCTTGTATCTCTGATTTAAGTGATTCTAGTGGTCATGCGTTCGTAACAATGAGCTTTATCTTTTAAAATGTTGTTCATATTATTTTGTAATTGTTTGTTTTGTTTTTCTTATATTATTGTTTATACACAACAACATAAGAATAATATAACAAATAGTGATATTATAGTATAAATAGCATTTTAAAATATAAAGCTCACCGTTATGAATGTGTGACCGCAAGAATCACCTAAATCAGAGGTACGAGCAAAAAGTAATAATCATTTTAAGATCTAAGGACTAAATTGTAAATTAAAAAAATTGAAACCATCCATCAAAACAGCCCGATGGCCAAATTTGAACGGTTTTGATAGTTGAATGGCTAAAGATACCCGGTTTTGGAGTTCGATGGCCAAAACCAAACTGAGGCAAGAGTTGGATGGTCAAAAATGGACTTTTCCCTTTACTCAATCTTGCGTATTGGGTCAGCTGTTTTTGGAGCTGACAATTATAGGACCAACCTATATGAATTTAATGACTCAGTATATTTTGCGTGTCGTTCCACCATGGCGTCAATGTATGATGCGACATATTCTTCCTTACTGTACCAGATTGATTTACTCAGGTTCTTATATGCTTCTATGTTTTTAGATTTTGAACTGTCAGACGCACAGTATGGACATGCAGTGGCTATTGAGCATCTTGTGCCAAGCCTGTCATACCTCAGGACTGAGCTTTGCTCTACCAATATGAGTGAAGCATGCTTTTGGAAGATCTATTTTGTGCTTCTACATTCAAAACTCAACAAGCAAGATGCTGAAATTCTTTCGACGCCACAAGTATAGTCTCTCTCCCTTTTTTCTACATGTGGGATTTTCTTTTCTTAATTGAGTGATTATCATGTTTATCTATTGTGTGCAGCGGACTATGACTATCCTAAAGAAACATATGCTTATAAACTTGATTGCAAAGGCAACTTACATAGATCTTATCAGAAATCAAATTACTTGCTTATGGATTATGAACTGTTAAAACCACCAAGTATCGGTCTTTTAGATCTGAGATAATCTATCTGGAAACCATTTTCTACTCCCTATTGGTGACCATTTAATTGGGTGTCTGACCGTTTCTATGAACGAGTCCGTTGTGAGTAAGCTGAGCTCAAATTGATTGGTACAAAAATCTGAGGTTGGGCTTAATGAGTCAAATTATCTGTGCAAAATTGGCTAGCCTTCCTTTTATATACTGTATACAATCATACTGATTATTCAAGAACACTATCTGTAGAAAATTAGCTGTGGGTCTTGTGGCTGCAGGCTACTAGCTGCTGTTACCAACTATTGATGAATTCATACATCCAGCACGCATCATCACATTTACGCATTCTTGCCTGAAGCCTTAATAAATTGTTTATTACCCAGTTAATGGGAACACAGTAACAACTAAAGGTCGTATGCTGAACTAAGCCCAACAGTGACATCATAGTGTGATAGATGATGCAAGCACGTAAAACTTGCTAACTATTCGATGGTGTAGGCACCCAAAGGTTAATTATTGCTATTGACACAAATCTCTCCTTCATATTTGACCAAGAACAAGAACATTTTATATGTTCATTCCCAAGTTCCATCCATTATCAGATAGAGTGGGGTTTGGACATCTATGTTCAATATCGTAATTTCTTTTGGGCTGGTAGGGATAATTTTTATTTCTGAAAATTGAGGGAGATCCCAGTTTCTAAAATGAAGTAGCTCTATGCTGGACATCATTCAGTAATTACTTCTTTTTTCAACTAAATTAAATTCTCCAATCTAGTCAAATGTGTATATGATTCACAAAACCACTCAGAACTGCATTGTTAACGTAATGTTTTGATCTGTCCTACAACCCATATTCATCTGCCGACGACATATTCACATCATACTGCTGTTGGTATCATTTACATTCCTGTACAGTCAACAACTCAACATATACATACCGCCTATGGAAACTATACCGAGAACTTAATATACTGTATCTAATAATAGATGTGAACTTTGGAATTTAAGTTTTTTGTTGCATTTTAATGAATTAGGAACTATAAGTGTATGATTCTTGTTGGATCTGCCCTTCTAAAACCCTTCTATTTTGTACAGATCCTGGAAGCAAGGGAAGCATTATTGCAAAGCTCACCAACAAAGAGCAAACTATCATCACAAAACATGAGTGCTCCCTCTACGCAACCTGAAGATAGCACACTGTCTCCCTCGAACATCCAAAATGAGAGTGGGGTGTCTGTAGCACCATCAGTTCAAGAACCAGATCCAGTGCCAAATGTTGAGGCCGAAAAGCATCCAATTTCAACCACTGAGGCAGAAGTAGTTGACAAGACTGTAATTCAAGAAAAGCTGGTGGTGAAAAGTGAGGTGAAAAGTTTACCCACAGAGAAGTCATATCCCGCAGAAGATGATGATGAAAAAGAAGTAGATGATTGGCTACAAGATATGGATTCTGTGGATCCTGTGCCCAGCAAAACAGTGAACACTGCTTCAGCGGGGGAGGAAGATGTATCCTTCAGTGATTTTGAGGATGACTAAGGCGCTGCTCTTATGCAATCACTAGTGGAGCTAGATGGTGGGTTCAGCTAGATGGTGGGTTCATGACACTGGCTGCTACCTAAAAATAGTTAAATTCGTACCTTGTTGTTGGATTGAAATAGCAGCAACGCAGAATCAGGTAAGGATGCGTTTGCCTCCGAGGCATCCTTGTTGTATGTTGATGATGCATCTATGAAGTCAGTCTTTCTCTGTACATAAAGTTCCACACGATGTTCTGCTTTCCTGCTGTATCACTGCCCCTGCAAACTGCTCTTGGTTTGGGATTCCAAATGTAATATATTAGAATCATCCATATAGCTGTTGAATATCGTATATCACTGTAGATGTTGATATGCATACAAAGCTCCTTTTTCCTCCCTCGGGTAGTTCGCAGCTGCTCCACTACTCGGAGGGAACAGTTACGCTCACAAAGCAATCGCAGTATTCAGCATCACATGAACCTAGGGAATAGCATTTCATCTTGAATTCTTGATCACTATTCACATGGATGATAACGGCCAGACCTGAACTGTCTCGTCGCGTTAGAACGATTTCACTTAAAAACTTTGGACGGCCAACCCGAACAACCTGAATGAACGCACAACTGCACCAGGCAGAATCCATCCTGCAGTGTGCTGTTGGACACGCTACTGATGCTGTTGGACATCCGAGGCTATTTCTAATTAGGTGTCGAGAACATATCATGGTTTGAAAATACTATAAGTAGCACAAAAGTGCACGCAAATTCACAACGGAATGCAACCTGTTCTTATCTGTGCATTTCACATTAATATTGTAGTAAAGTTGAATTCACATGAACATGCAGAAAAAAAAAATCACTGTTCTAAATAGGGCTGGATTAATCTAGAGCATACACTGATATATTATCTTGACAAACCTAAAGCATTTCCACTGATACAGATTATCCAAAGTGCTCACAAGCGTGCCGTGCATGAGATTGTTCATCAAGAATGCCCTTCCTTGGCCACACCATATTCCTCAACAAGCTTCGTCACGAGTCCCATCAGATCAACAAATGCGCTGAATGATGCACGCAGAAACCGGGCCTCTACTGCCGCGAAGTGCCTGAATTCACAAATAAGAGGAGTTCAGTTAGCCTTGGTACAGCGATTCATACCAGTCAGAGATGCCAGAACGGATATACTAACACGACAAGCTTGCTGCCTGATAGAGTCATCTCCCTCTTGACCTTGTCAGGCTGCAACTGCAATACAAAGCCACAAAGTCGTCAGTTGAGTTCTTAAACACAGATGGTCATTTGTTGATAAGTGTTAGTAGAACATTGCTACTTTACCTCCTTGTCAACTGCTAACGTTTTGTAGACTATGGAGGCATGCTCCTCAGACCCATAATCAACTTCAAGGTTACTGCAAAACTATAATATGTCAGTGTTGCACTGTGCACTCTACCCATGCAAAGTAGGGATCATATTTGCATAAAATAATTGCAATTTTGTGACAGAACAGTAAAAATCATCTCAATTATTATCAGAGCAAGGTGTTGAAGGACCAATCTGGAAACCAAGCAAGTTACTGATACTGATATTAAGTCATCTCCTAGTCCCTCGCTATTCATAATAAAGATGGGCTTGCCAATCTAGATCTACGAACAACCCATACATGGTTTCCTTTGTAATACATGTAGGAGGAACTACATAGTTGCTTGGCAGAAATATGCACCCAACTTTGCATCGAAGAGTAATACAAATCTGCTTGATCAGGAATCAGCAAAAAGAACTTCCAAAGAAAATGGTACATAAATCTGTTTATTCTCTGTTGCCTTAGCACTACTGTTGATTGCTTCATATACTTCAGTTAGCATCTTAACAGTTATGAAACGGAACTATGACCAGTGATCTAACATATGGCTTTTTCATAGAGTCCACGGTGATCAGCTGCTCCTGCTATGGCACTTCAGGTCCTATATATTAAAGCTCCAAGAATTGGAGCAATCCTAGGCTAGGTGCTACTATTCATGGGTCCCACGGGACCCACCATGCGTGGGACCCACGTGACACGCGTGTGTGGGGCCCACATGACCCGCATATGTGGGACCCGCATACCCGTACGTGGGACCCACGGACCACTATATGTGGGGCCCACCATTTTTTTTTTGCAAAACAGGACTTACAATTTTTGAAAAATATTATATCGTGCTTAAAGAACCAATACAACATAAATGCCTAATAATTATCAAATTCTCAATCACGAAAATTATTGTATGGCGCTCAGACTCAAATAACCAATGATGTAAGGTATAACTATTTTGGGATAAATTTATATTCTAATACTGATCAATTAAATTTTTAATTATTTTAATTGATTTTTTGATTTAATAATCAATACAATGTTACTACTAACACAATACAAGCAATATATGTTATTTTATTAATATTTCAGAACATAAAATCACGAAAATTATTGTATGGCGCTCAGACTCAAATAACCAATGATTTTGGGATGAATTTATATTCTAATAGTGATCAATTAAATTTTTAATTATTTTAATTGATTTCTTGATTTAATAATCAATACAATGTTACTACCAACACAATACAAGCAATATATGTTATTTTATTAATATTTCAGAACATAAAAAAATTTTATAGTAGCGCGCATAGCGCGCTAATCTGACTAGTATAGTATACTCCTGCCAGTGCTCGGTTATGTGCTGATACCTTTAGATCCCAGAGCGTCATTTTCTGCCTAAGCATGAGGTTACTTTCTTTGAGGACATCCGTCGAGCACAAAACAAGCGGGGAAACAGAATCACTCTGCAGGGCAGCACAGGGCAGAGGCGCACAGCAACCAAGTGGTCAGCAGTAGTGGCACTGTAAATTGCCTGAGCAAGGAAGCTACGATGGTTCGCGAATCTGACTGCATCGACTCCCGGCTGGCTAAGGCTACAAAGGAGGGACGACTGGGAGAGAGCGGCAGGGGAGGGAGGACTCACCAGGTGAAGTCCCAGCCGCCGGAGGAAGATGCTGGCGGAACGGGAGCGGCAGCCATCGGGGCAGCGAGCGGTGGGTGGTATGTAGAGCGAGACGTCCACACGCGGCACGCCGGCCGGACGTCTGGGCGCAGCGCGCGAGATGAGTTTTCGAGGGGGAGGCGGAGGCGGCGCTTGGAGTTGAGGTCGCGAAGCCAGCGGCGAGCGTCGTCGTGTATCGTGTGTGGTGGGCCGGGCTACTGTTCCCTTATTTGAGCCTTCCAGCCTTCAGGCCCGGCCTGCCTTGCATCACCCACGAGCAACATATCAAAATATCGCATATCTCTTCAAAAAAAAAAAAAAAAAATCAATATCGCATATCTGCAATTCAGAATCGTCATCGCACAGGAAAATCACGCTGATTACTAGTCCCACATGGGCTGTAGCTGTAGACTGTTGCGACATTGAAACGAATCCCAGATCCTCAAGCCTAGTTGCCCTTTTTTCCCACTCTCAAAAATGCAGATGGGAAAGATAAAAGAAACAGTAATATCATACTTCAAATAGGTTAGTATTCCTCCCATAAACCATAGTTGCCCTCTTGCATTCACAATTGATACAGATTCATAAATAACGCAAAACATCTTCGTTTGCTGGGTTCACTTCACAGGGCAAAATGTCCTATCCAGAAGTGCTACGACACAAAACGAACAGGTATGACAGTCAGGGTTTTTTTCCCCGACCGCTACCGGTCCGGATACCGCGGTAACCGGTCCGGACCGGTAGCGGTACCGGCCGGTTGGAAACCAGCCAAATTTAAAATTTAAATTTTGAATTTAAAAAATTGAAAAATTAAAAAAATACTTTAAGGTGAGTAGATTGTAATGGTGTCAAATTTTTTTCAAATATTAGTTCATTTAGTATCTTTTTGTTTGTATTAGAAGTTCAAACAGCCTACTAAATCAGCACGTTAAACTTCTAATGCCCGCAAAATATATTAAATGCATTAATATTTGAAAATTTTTGACACCATTAGATTCTACGCACCTTAAACTATTTTTAGGATTTTTTTAGAAATTTTCTTTTCATTTTAATTTTTAATTAAAATTCGAAAATTTGTCAAACCGCTCAAACCGGCCGACTAACTGTTGAAACCGGCCAGCTTACCGGTCAAACCAGCCGGCTTACCGGTCGAAACCGGTTGAACTGCGGATTTAATTTAGTTTTTAAATTTGTCCAGTTTCTACCGGTTTCCGGTCAAACCGGTCCGGCTAACCGCTACCGCCGGCCGGCGGTTTGGCCTCTCCGGTCGGGAAAAAAAAACCCTGATCACAGTATCAGTAATTCAATATGCATTCGTAGCAATTGACCAAATTACAAGGACCCCAACAGTATCTCCCTTTGAAGGTAAACTGTCAAGTAAGCTAGAATAACACATCTAACCACTGAAGAAGATTCTTACAAAAGAATTAGGCCCCCAGGCCTTTCACAATCCAGAGTTCCAGAGCCATATATCTACATTCTACAGTTCCACGTTTCACCATTTCAGTATCCCTTACGAACTATAACCCCTCGTAATCCGAATCAAATCTTCTCGTGTAGTCGTGTACTCGTGTATGCATCCAGTCACGAACCATGCTGCCCTTCACCTGAAGTGCTCTTTGTTGGCGTGACCCACTCCCATCAAAAAATAATATCCATCACTCTTCTTATATCACTCGACTTGTTCCCCGATTAGATCAAGACCAACAACCAAGAATGAGACCCCTTGGAACAGAAGGAAATAGAAATGTATGCCTTGGACCGAAAGCAGGCTCCGAGCTGCGGCTGTTAAGAGAAGGAAGGAGAGTGCCAGCTCCTTCCTGTATATCCTATTGTGTTTCTTTTTCCTCAAGTCCTTTTTGATATTCGATGACTCCTTTGTTAGGGAGTCAAGGTTGGGTGCAGATCCTACTCTTTGTTGCTTAGATTGCTTCTCGACAAGGGCAACAAGATCGCCCTCGGAAGAACGGCCTGATTTCTTGGTGACAACCCACTCATAGGCACTCCCGAGCTGGAACAAGCCAGAAATCATGGCATTGAATTTTGTTACTGACATGGTATTCTCAAATAGAAGATAGGGAACGATAAATGGAAAGGATTTGGGGGCTGGTAGGATGTTCAACAAGGACATGGTTGCTGGAATGTAGCACACAACCCAAGCAGGAAGCTCAGCTTCAGGAATAAACATTGTCATGGGGAGGATGATGCAGAAAAGAGTGAAGGAGTAGAAGGGTAAAATAAGTTTGCGAAGGAGAAAGAAAAGAAATATCAGGTTGAACTTCTTCCAAAAACCAATCTGCAACAAACAGAAGAAAGGTCAGTCCCCAGCCCAATGATCCAAAAATAGCTACATAAAAGATTGGGCAAAAACCATCCTGATTAAATGCTGAAAATATAATGACAGAGAACTGAGTCCTTCAAAAATTACTGATTAGCTTCGTATTTCAGTATTATTTCTTTCATACAAGTGCAGCGTGCACGAGCCTAGTTTGTATTTTTATTCATGTAAATTCAGTTTACCAAAGCTTTACTTGTAGAAAACTAAATAACTTCGCTACAACATTGGATATAAGCAGGAATACATAAATGGTGAACCTCGAAAGGAGAGGAACGCAGCAAACAAGAATGTGAAATTGGAAATCTAGTTGCATGTTGAGCCAGAAAAAAATGGAAGCCGCCACTGCCATATGAAATAATCTACACAACAGATTTGTTTGTCTATATCACTATTCTATCTCTGCAACGTAATTCAAGGTTTCAAATGAGGGCTTCAAATTGTGAGGGACTAAGATAAAGACCATTGCAAAGTTCAACCGACATAAGGAATCAGTTCAGTCTCGAGAAACCCATTTTGAGCCCACCATGCTAAATTATCACATCGAATGTAGTTAAAATATTCTTAAACACGACAAAAACAATTAATAGGTGATCCGAAACCATTACCATGTGTTGGAAAGGGCTCGTTAGCATTTGATATTAAGCTGAGCAATACAAGAAAAGGTTGATACCTTAGATTTAATAATATCCACAAAGCAGAGTCTGAACAACTGCATGGGACCAGAATGCCATCGATGTTGCTGTTTTCTATATGCTTCATATGACTCCGGCAATTCACACTGGCACTGAAAGGATAATAGCGTAACAGAATGTTAATTCTAATCACAAATCCAAACACAAAATAAAATATTCATAAAGCAATTTAGGCAGGTACCTCAACATCGTTAAGGAACAGAAACTTCCAGCCTTTGAGGTGTGCCCGGACAGCAATATCCATGTCCTCCACTGTTGTCCTCTCCATCCATCCACCAGAATCCTCAAGTGCCTTAATTCTCCACACTCCTGCCGTTCCATTGAACCCAAAGAAATTGAGGAAGATCCCATTAACCTGCTGCTCCACCTCAAAGTGGAAGCACAGGTTTATGTTTTGCAGTCTAGTTAACAAGTTCTCATCCTTGTTCACAAAAGACCACCTTGCCTGAACTAATCCAACATCCTCATTTCCCTGGAAGTCCCACACGCAGCTGATTCAGACAACAGAATCCACATGCTCATCCTTGGATTAAAAAAAGAGAAATGAAAAAAAATTGTCCGCCAAACCTTGAAATGGGGGACAGTTCGCTTCAGGAAGTCAGGTTGGGGTTGAAAATCAGCATCAAAGATAACAACAAACTCATAATCTTTTACATAGCTGCAGTTCATGGCTGACTTGAGATTTCCAGCCTTGTAGCCATCACGGATCACCCGGTGTCGGTACAATATGCGAACACCTTCGCGTTGCCACTTCTCCACCTCCTCCTTAATAAGGGCTGAAGTGGCAGCATCATCAGAATCATCTAGCACCTGAACCAAGAAGTTTGACCTTGGCCAGTCGAGACTGCAAACAGCACCAATAGATTGCTGGTACACCTGCAAACATCAAAATCGGAGGAATGGAATATTTTGTTAGAGTTCCAAAAATAACTGCACTAGTTAGCCGATAATTCCCTGCTTCAAGATTGTTCAAAATGTATTTAGTCTTAGCCTCTTCTTAAGTATATTAAAACATAAAAAGAGCTAATATAATATAACCAATACAGTTTCCTCCTCCAAGCCTAAGAACAGTCCAATGTCTGGAACTCCTCCAGACAAGACAGACACAAGTGTATGCGTATTTTAGAATCACTCCAGTCCCCCATCCAACAAACTGACCTTTTTTTTTCCTTGACCACAAACTCGAATCCCATAATCGAATCTCTAATGGTTTAACACACCAAACACTTTACAACTGAAAAACCCTCACCAAAATGTCGGTAGTAAGCATGTATGGTGCTTTCAGAGTTGTTGCCAGAAATCGAAACAGTTTCATTCCATTTCTAAGCATCACTCCAATCCCCAAATGATACCTAGAACCCTATATTTTTTTGTTAGTGGCCCGAATCTTTCGGTCTCTGCAACCACTAATGCGGCTAGGGCACTCAACGCCCAATCCCAAATGCGACCCTAAACACATCTCAACAATGGAATCAGTCAGAGAATCGAAATTTTTGTTTGCTCTTCCAGCTCACCTCCTTCTCGTTGCACATTGGAATTTGCACGAGCACCATGGGGAACTCCCCGGCGCCGGCCTCGACGTCGTCCGAACTTTTGCCGCCGGACTTGGCAACAGGCTTGATGCTCCTGAGCTTAATCCAGAGGCAGCCGAGGCACAGGATAAGGCGGTCGGCGCTCTGGATCAAGAAGAGCACGACGCACGCGTTCGCCAGGAACTGCAGCGCCGGCGCGAGGTACTCGAGGCGGATGCGCACCCAGGAGGCGTACCCGGCGGCGAAGAGCCCCTCGACGGCGAGCAGGTCGGGGACGTCGACGGCCAGGTGCCAGCCCTGGAGGTGCGCGGCGACGTCGACGGCGAGGAGGAGCACGGACAGGAGGAGGAAGCCGCGGAGGCAGCCGTAGAACCTGGTGCGCAGCGCGGGGCTCTCCCCGGGAGGCGCGGCGCCGGCGTCGTCGTCGCCGTCGGTCCGCCCCGCCGCCACGCGCCGCCGCGCGGCGGCGGCCACGGACAGCGCGGCGGACGCCGCGCCCGTCAGCTTCCCCGCGGCGCGGTGCGCCTTGAGGAGCAGCACCCACGTGATCTGGCGCGCGTTCTTGCCGCGCCCCGCCTTGCCGCCCGCCGCCGCCGCCTCCGACCGCGGGACGATGGCCCAGTCCGGGCTCTCCATCTTCACCACCACCGACGTCCCGCCACCACCCCGCGCCTCCCGCCCCCACCACTGCGCCATTGGCAGCACCTCGCGGCACGAACCCGCCCCCGACGCCGCCGCCGCCGCTTCTGAGCTCCCCCTCCCCGTCGGCGCAACGCCTCAGCGCATCAACGAGACCACTTGTGGGCTGTGGCCGGGGTGGACGACGCCGACACACAGGGGAGGGAGGGGGCCGTAGATTAATACGAGCAGGGACGAGGAGGGAAATGCTGGTGAGGTAGGAGGCGGCCGGCCGGACACGACCCCACGAAGAGAGGGGAGAAGCGGAGACGGGGCAGCAGAGCGAGGAAGAAACGAGGTGGTGCTCACCACGTCGCGGCGGGGCGGGGCGGATCTCCAATCCGCCTGAGCTCGGACAAGTCCAACCTTTATGAGCCCCTATGATTACCGCGACCACCACCTCCTAAATCCTAACGATCAATTTAAAACCCCAGCCTTTTCTTTTCCATCTTTTTCTAGTCACCTTCCGCTTACGCAGTTCTTCCAGGCTCCAGCTGGAGAGCAAGGACGGGTGCCGTGTGCTAATCAGGTCAGTCAATTAACTAATCCGCCACAGGATGAGCGATTAGATTAGCCATGGGAAGACGGTGGTCTCGGGATCCGGCAAGTGTCAGTTCGGCGGCCAGGGCCGCAGGCCCCTTCCGGTTCTTCCTGTCCCAGGCTCCCGGCCTCGGCTCGGGCAGCGACGACACGGAGCGCAACCAAACCAACCGCGCACCGGCAGCAGGGCACGTGAGGTGCGGGCGAATGATTCGTCGCGTGGAGGTGGAGCCCGGACGGCCGGACGGGGGCTGTCGGTGGCGACCCCAACTCTTCCCTGCCCCAGCCGGCCGGCAGCTGGTAGCTGCTGACTGCGCTGCACGACGATGTTACGGCCGCGCGGTTGGGCTGGTCTCTCACCAACCGCCGTCTACCCGTCCAGGAAACCCCGGGTCTGTCGGTCGTGCCAGCGCCTGTGCGGTGCGGGCTCCCGGAGGCCCCGGCGAGCGGCGTGGCCGTGGCGCAAGCAGACGCGGGTGCTCGGGCCTCCGGGCTCCGTCCTCGTCGGCGCTTCACGTGCTGGGAACTCGGCAGATCGGATGGGGATCAAACGCGTACCCGCCGGACATGAGTCAGCAAGCTCCAAATCTGGGGTGTGGTTCGTGCGCTCTCGGTGGATCGCGGCGGGAACGGTCTGGCCCGGGTAACTTCTGCTACCAAATGCGCATCAATGATTTGGGCCGGCGGATCGCCGAAGTTACGTCGCGGCATTCGCGGTAGTACTGCAAGTCTGCAACTGCAAGCCAGGTACGACAGCATAATAGCGGATCAAAGTTGCAGGCGAGTTAAAGCCGGGATGGCAGTGGCAGTGGTAATGACTGATGGCCTCCTACGGATGTTTCTTCCACACACTGTGCGCGGCACTGCAGGAGCACAGCAAACCAGAACTGCCGCTGTGTGGGTGTGGGCTGTACAAAACCGATGCTGACTGGTGTAAATGACTGCGGAGCAGGCAGGCAATAGGGTACATACCAGACCCACACTGCAGGCAATGGTGAGATTTACTCAGGCTGAAGGTGATTCAGCCGGTGTCAGTTGCCTGTTCTGTTTGGGTAGTTTGGTGTCAACTGTCAAGGCCACGGACAGGTGATCCCGCCCGTCGAATCATGAATTTACTGTATCCTGCTAAAAGAATTGTTCAACATTTTAGCACTGAACCTTCACAGACATGTTTGCACGATTCAAAACGAAATTGACTCTACAGAAATTTTGTACATGTTTGATTTTCTGAACGGTCAAAACAACGATTCGGCAATTTGAACCTGCAGTTGAACAGTAAGTACCTACCGCTAACGCTTACTGTCCATTAAACATGCAGGCTAAAGCGACGTCACCTGCGCCCCTGGAATCGAACTCCTGGAACTGCTTTGACGAACTCCTCCATCATGGCGTCGTCATCCACCGAGCGGATACCACCCGGTGGCCGTCTCGAGCCCGTGCACCGCCTCCCGCGTCTCGCGCGTGAGCTTCTCGAAAGCCTCCGACGTGCACGCGCCCCTCGATGGCTCGATGTCGACGGTTTCATGGATTCTCATACTTTTTTTAACAAAAGCGTTTAGACATAAGCCTAATCAACGCAGCTCAACTAACCATGCTCGCACCCAGCCCCTTCCGATTTCAATGCAGTCAATCAAGAAGATGCAGCTCGGAGTTCAGATAATACTACTACAACTTGTACTGAAGGTTGAGGCAATTGTCAGAGAAAAAGATGCAGCTCGGAGTTCTATCTGCTCCAATTGAGATGCAACTGCAAGCTGAAGCCCTTCCGTCTTCTTCAAATCAGAGCAAGCTGCTTGGTCCTATAAATCTTCATCAGATTTAGAGGCTCCGAGGCATATAGGATTTCTAAAGAAAACAAATAAATAGATAAATGGAGTTAAAATAATACTACCTCCGTTCCTAATTATAGTTCGTTTTGGCTTTTATAGGTTCATCATCTTTGTTATGCACCTAGATAAACGCTATGTCTAAATTCATAGCAAAATTTATGAATCTAGAAAAGCCAAAACGACCTATAATTTGAAATGGAGGAAGTACGTATACAAGAAAAGATGCGCTAACTTTTTGATAGTAAGACAAACAAGAGATGTTTAGACAACAGAAGAGCTCAAAATCAACTTTACATGGTAGAGAGGAGACTGGATTTAATAATCTTCAAGTGGTCGAATAGAATAGAGGATGAATTTAATAATCCTCAAGACATCCAATCAGGGAAACAAGATCAAACATGGGATCCGTCCAGGACATGGTTTCAGGAAACGGAGCAAAAAGAATTGTTTAGCTCTTTCCCAAAACGAATATAGTAACGCGAATCCGTTGATTGACCACTTGGCTGGACTGGAGATGTTGCATGGCTATACATGCTCAGTTTATTGACCTTTTAGAGATCAAATTTGGAAGATATCATCCTTTTTTTCAGTCAATCTCAGGCAGCAGCACATTGCTGGATCCATGTGGCGCCGTTCCTGAATGTTTGAGGCCCTCCAGGTAGATCGAGGTAGCAGAGGGACCAGCTTTTTTCCATCAATTTTGTTTGTAATGCAAAGAGGACCATCTTAGCAATTACTCCCTCAGTCCCATAAAGAGTGCAATTCTGGCGTTTGAAAAAAAATCTCACAAAGAATGCAATCCTAAAAATTGGATCACAACTACCTTCCGGATTAGGTGGCCAGATTTGATTTGCATGCCAAATCTAACACTTTAGGTGAAAAACTGAGGGTAGGGAGTCTTTTTGTACCACCACTAATCTGTCTGAAAAAACTAGAATTGCACTGTTTATGGGACGGAGGGAGTACAAACAAAATGACAATCCGATCGAAGTGCAGAGAGCTGTTTCGTACGCAGAGAACCTACAATTGTAATGCAGGAATCAATGACCATCGGATTGTAATGCAGGAATCTACAATTGTTTCAGCGACTGGTTCCTCCTCTCTTCATGAAAATGACAATCCGATCGAAGTGCAGAGAGCTGTTTCGTACGCTAGAACATCTCATCGATTTCTCCTCGAATTCAAAGACGAAAACATTATAAAAAGAGAGATAAATATTCTCCAGCTAAAGGAAAATTACGATTTCATGCGTCATCTCACTCTATCTCCGAAAGGCTGAAAATGATGAGCCAAAAATGTAGTAGAAACAAGCCACCAAGATTGGATCTTGCAGGTGATCCGCTGTGTCCAGGCAGCGACAAATTCCCCCTTGCCCCCCATGGACAGCACCCATGCCTCCATGCTCCATGATAGAACAAAGGAGACGGCAATCGGCCGGGGGGCCAATCCTGCCACGACACCAACTCTTGGATCACTAGTTCTTCATTGATTCCACTTCCACCTGGTAGCTAGATCCATGGCCCATCGGCCTTCGTTTGGTACGCACAGCAAGCTGGGCATTGCCTCCGGGTGCAGCGAGCCGTGCGTGCATGCAGGCTGTCATGGTCTTTTGTGGAGCCTGAATGCCCGTGGACGAATATACGGTGTGGGCGCGTACTTGGCCAGGCCAGTTTCAGACTTGCATCATATCACATACGCATGCAGTTTCGTCCAATTCATCGGGCAAGGAGTGAGAAATGGTCAGGTTTCATCTACTTCCAGGCATGTCAAAATGTTCATCTGCAATCTACAGAGGTTGTGTGGCTGCAGACCCTGATCACGGTACTGCTTTCTTAGAGCCTGACCAATGATGCAAATAATGACACATTATACCGACGGTACCGTGATCATATACACCCATGCAATTGCCAGAGTGCCTGACTTTTTCTTTCTTGCTTTCTTTTCCTAGGAAAAGTCTCTGACCAATATCTTTACAGCCTCTAATAAGCTTCTCTCGTAAGTTGATCTGAATCGTACGTACGCGGTGCCACAAAGATGAAGCTAGCTTATTGACACGATGATTTCTTTTGTTTATTTACACATTATAAAACACGTCAGAATTAGTTCTTCTGAATTTTATGCACGGACCTGTCGTAGCTCCCGGGATCAGCAGGCGCGCTGCAATCACAGGGAAACACAAGCACACCTGAGTAGGGGCGTAGGGCAGCATCGCCAGCGGAGCAGGCACGCATCAGATCCAGATACGCTCGAATCCATCGATGATCACGTACGCTGAACGTGATCGTACCGGTACCTTGCTTGCACGTAGCCATGCCAGGGTCCATCTATGGTTGCCACTCCTGCTGTTGTAATGATCACTACGAGAAACACACGGTTTGCCGTGTGCTAAGGGCACACGGCGAAGCCTGAAGGGCACACGGCAAAGCTGTTTGCCGTGTGCCACGTGTCTTTGCCGTGTGCCGTGTCTGGCACATGGCAAAATAAAGTAACTGACGGTGGACACCTGAAAAACGGTTGTTTGTCGTATGCCACGTGGCTGACACACGGCAAACATCAGGCTGTTTGTCGTGTGCCGTGACCTTTGCACACGGCAAACACCAGGCTGTTTGCCGTGTGCCGTGACCTTTGCACACGGCAAACATCCTTCCTCCGCCCAAATTTTTGCTGTTTTTGCTTTTAAATGTCCCCAAACAACAAAAACAATCACATGCAAACATTTTCTGCCTAAAAAAAAATTAAAAAATATCAAACAGATTCAAAAAATAACCAAATTTGGGCATGAACCTGTTTAAGGTATATGAAGACTATAAAAATTGAGTTTCGTGGTAAAACAAAATTTGAATTGTCACGTTGTTTTAAATCACAACATCTCATTCAAAACTCTTAGGATCTTCTCCCGAGAAGCTTCGTTTGTAAAGAGGCAATGCGTCAATTTGCTCAAAACCTTCTACATTTTTTACCATAGCCTCTACGTATGAAAACATGACATCACGCCAAAATTTATAATGTTTTGACCTTTTTTGTATTTTATAAAATTTTTAAACGAACCGAGCCCAAATGCGGGCACACGGTAAGCGAGCAATATATTCAAAATTTGATTCCATCTAATGGACATGGCATCATATTAGTCTTAAGAATCCGAATAACATTTTTCTGAACATTACATTACATTATTCGAAACACTTACAGTTCAAATTTACCGTATCGGCAAAATTAAAAATAATGATATAAATGATTAAATATAGCAAATAGACCGGAAAACATGCACAAAAATAACATGGAATAATATATGGACAAAAAAGTTAGCAAAAAAATTTTGAAGGCAAAATTCGAATTTTTTGCAGCCTGTTTGCCGTGTGCCTGTGTGTGGCACACGGCAAACAGGCTGCTTTGCCGTGAGCGGCCTGTTTGCCATGTGCCACGTGGCAAGGGCACACGGCAAGCAGCTAGGCTTTGCCGTGTGCCTCAACATGGCGCACGTCAAAGCTAACGGCCGAGCCAACGGCCGTTTGGGGCGGCATGTTTGCCGTGTGCAGGTCGTTAGGCACACGGCAAACAGGCCTGTTTGCCGTGTGCCATCTGTATGCCGTGTGCCACGTGTCAGGCACACGTCAAACAGGTGGCTTTGCCGTGTGCCTGTCTGGGTCCACCGTGTGCCACGGCTTTACCGTGTGCCACGTGGACAGGCACACGACAAACAGGCTTGTTTGCCGTGTGCCCACGAAGAAGGCACACGGCAACCACGGCAAACAACCGATTTCTCATAGTGGATGCACACGTACGACGGTACGAGCAGCAGCAAGCAATGTTTGCATTTGGGGCGTCCTTTTGATTCGGGTCGACTGATCTGGCGCTAATCCTGGCTCAATTCAGAAGGTACACGGGAGGAATATGTCCGTCTGCACACTTCATGGTCATCACCTATCGCTGGACTTATCGGGCGTGTTTAGTTCGGAGAGAGAGTGAAAAGTACTATCTGTATTTGTATGGAATTCGGGATCTGGCTTCCGATCTCGATGGTACGTACGTGCTCAGCTGGGGCAATGTGCATCTGCCAACACGAATGATATTTGTGGCAGTGGGCGTTGTCTCTGTTTTTTTTTTTAAAAAAAAGGAGTATTTGTCTCTCGGAACGGGTCTCATGCGTGTCTCCCTACTTCTCAACCACCTCTATTTTATTTATGTATTGTACCTACCAATTTATTTTATACATAGATGATAATAATTACGACTATTATTTACATAATGATTATATTTGCAACAATTAATTTTTAATGGCATATACAATACCAAAACTGAATTTAAAATTAATCAATATTAGAAAAGCAATTGCAAAATAAAAAAACTGCTGCTTTCTTTCTTTCTGTATCTCTCTGTCGTTGACTCGTTGCTCGCTGCTTCTCTTTGCCATCTGCTCTGTATCTCTCTCTCTCAGTCGCTCTCTGCTTTGTCTGTCTGTGCCACAAGATGCAAAATGGAATCTTGGATACTTGAACTATCACCATGAAAAATCTGGATGGAATTAGACAATGTTTGCTATTTTATTGGAGCCTCCCAATATTGATCGATTACACTGAAACGCATGGACTCGAAGAAGTCTGATAAAGCTGTTGAAGGCCGAGTTTTTCAGTCACATTCAGAGATCAATTTCGGTCGATTGGTTGATCCTTCGGCCAAACGATCTATACAAGAATTGAAGCCCTATACACCAGATCAAAGTTTCACTAAAGAGTCGAGATGAGTTTCTGTTTGGACTTGAGAGAAATCAAGAGAAGAATGAAGGGCGGCTGGAGGACATGGACGAGCTCGAGCACTTTCAGAGCAGCTCAGCGCCGCCGCCGTCGAGCCGTCTGGGCTCGATTCCGCTGCCGTCGTGCCGTATGGGCTCGATTCCAGCCACCAGCGCCACTGTGACCACCTAGCCAACGCCCCCAAACCTTTCAACTCCGACGAGCTGCACCTGTTCGCCGTCGCCGACCATCCCCTGTTCCGCCGCCTGCCTTTGCAGATGGGTGCATCCCTCGACTCGGAAGTTTCCGAGCCATGGCGCGCTTCCTGGCAGTTGCTCCTGCGACCGGATGAGAGCTCGAGTAGGAGCTCCTCCAAGTAGGAGTCCGGAGCAACGGATGAGAGTCCAGATGAGAGTCGGGGTTGAGTTGAGGTATCGGTTGGAGACGATTTTTTCGCTTAAAACTCTCAAAACCGGGATGAGAGTCCTAATGAGGCGTCGGTTGGAGTTGCTCTTACCTCCCGGCACGCAACGGGCCGGGCAAAGTCGCAAGCACAAGAAACAAAGACTCGATCCACCGGCGTGCCATGGAAACCGGACGTGTTCCTGGTTAATTGGTTCCTGATACTCCCTGCTCCCCAAGAACGAGCCGTGTGTGCGCGCCCCCTGCTCGGCATATATCCAAGCCGCTCCGGCCGCCGCCCGATCGAGCTGCTTTGCTGCCGTGCGCGCCGGCGTCCCACTCCCTGTGCTATCGCCGCACGAGTCCGCTGGGAGGACACCGTGTTGCCGCCGCTCCTCCGGCCCGGCCTACTGCTGAAGTAGAACCCTACCCCGATGGAGGTTTTAGACGGCCGGAGGCGAGCACCAGGTCAGAGAGGCGAGCAGCGGCGTCGTTTTGGCCAGAGGAGGTCGGAGGAGGAAGAAGGAAAACGAAGGGCCGACTTGGGCCGTCGCTACAGCGTGGTGGTTAAGTGAAAAAAGGCCCATAGCCCAAAATAACATTGGCCCAGGCGCCCAGCGAGAAACAACACCCACGGCAAACCATCGCTCGCTCTCGCTCTATCCCGTATCGCCCCGTCCCGTTCCTAGCTGCGCCTGGCGCCTGACGGTCACCGGCGGCGCCGACGCCGAAACCCTAGCCCTAGCTGCCGGTCGCCGGAGCTGCCGCACACCGGCCCGCGGCCATTGCCGCCCGTTGCGTGCAGTGGCCAGTGTGTGGGGGATTTCATGCTGGGCGCGGCCGTGGAAGAGGGGTGGCACCGGAGCGGCGGAGCCGGAGCAGAGCACGGTCCCGGCCGGCTGGTGTGTGATCATCTTCGCGCTGGATTTGCTTTCTGCAGTCGGATGTGTGCCGGTTCCCGGCGGCAACCATGGTACTGCAGTTTCTTCCCCAATCCGCCAACAGCTTGTTTCCTCCACAATAGTGGCAGTCAAATCCCGTAGCAAATCTGGATTTCTTCACTGATTCGATAGATATGCACGATGATTCAATGGTAAGCATGATTACTCTGTACTCTCTTTTTTCAGTTGCTTATTATACAGATCTATCGAGAGAGGCACAGCAAAAGGTGGAAGCTTGATATACGAGTTTTCAATTGATTGTATTTCAGAGTTCTGCAAGTATTGTACAGAGGTCAGTTGGCTCTAGTTTATTCATCGAACCATTCTTGTGGAACAGTTACTCGATGAATGCCACTGTAATTACTTTCAAGTTCATTCTCGTGCAGCTTATTTAGTTATGTGAATTCAACTAATTTTGGATGCTCTCAAATCGCTGCAGTCTAGATGTAGCTAAATTGTCTATTCAAAGATCAGAAGCCTTTCTTATCCATATCATGGTCTTTTGCTATATTTCAAGCACATAAACCGAAATGTTTTGGGCTAGCTCCGCCGTTGGCACTTATATCATACTCGTCATGCGAGTCCGCCCCAGCTAAAATTTTAGGCTAGCTCCGCCGTTGATCGTGGACGAGCCGGGCGAGCAGCCCCGGCTTTGTTGGCATAGCGAACCGCGAACGACGGCTGGGTTGAGTTGCAATCCGGCTCCAGAGGGGAGAGGATCCGTGTCCGTTTTTCCTACCCAGATTGCGCTCGTTGTTAAATCGCGGTCCTCTGCATCCGCAGTTGCGCACTCGGCACCGGCACCCCCTTTCGAGATCGACGAATCATACTCGGCCTCGCCCTCTGCGTCTGGAGCTGGAGGTACTCCATCCATCGCCTCTCTCTCCCACGCCCATCATAATGTTTGATCTATTGTCCTGTCATGGTCGAATTGAGGCTGTGGATGGGGAATCCTGTGATTTCCCACTTGTAATCAGCTGTGGGGTTCATGAAGGTTTGAGCTGAGATAAGCAGAGGGGGGAGAGATTTAAGTACAGGAGGGGTTGGGAGATGAAAGAGACAGGAGATCCGAAGGGACAGGTTTCCCTCTTAATTCTAGGAACAATTTGTTTCGTGCTCTACAGCTTGGATTCTAGGGTTCTTTTCCAACCAAGTACAGCTGGTAGTCGAAAAATCGCAGCTTGCTGCACCCTATGGGATGGGATGCCTTGCAATAGAGTGCATCGACGCCGATCCAGTTGGGGGCCTTCTATTTTCGCCAGCACGTAGAGACACCGCGTATCTCTTTCCTTTTTGTTGGCATACCAAGTACGAAAATTACATTTGCTTGCACTAGTAGTTTAGCAATATTGGTTGTGGTTCTGGATTGATGAGTGGCTACATACATCTTTCAAACTAAATTTGCCTTTACAAAGTTGGATTACATGAAAGTCGTGCATGCCCTGACAGACTTCAGTAGTAGCACTTTTTCCCCTATCTTGTAACTTATTTGGAATACTCATCTGACTACTGAATCGTTACCTGGAGATTATCAGTTTCATGAAATTACTTTTTGCGGTGCTTGATATCCTTGTTCTTGTATGTACTGAACCGTAGGATAGCTCTTCATTAGTGAAAAAAGTAACCGGAGCATGATGAGGAATTCGGAACAATGCCCGCATGGGGCAATTGCTAAAAGAAGAAAAGTGCCAAAAATTTCCCTTTGCAATCTCCCAATGGTATGTGATATATTGTGTTTTCTCGAATTAATATGATTAATCATTTAGTGCAATGGTATTCATTTAGCTGACGGTGTTTGACACTAAAATTTAGTGTTATTTTCTACTGTAGGATATTTTATCGATGATCTTGTCGCTATTGCCCATAAATGATGCTGTAAGGACAAGTGTATTGTCAAAAAAATTGAAGCGTGTTTGGTGCAGCCACAGCAACCTAACCTTTGACAAAGGTACAATGAGGAAAACTTATTTCAGGCCCTCCACTGGTTATTATGGAGTCCTCAGGGCTAAGGAATTTATTACAAAGGTTGATGCAGTCCTGCATCAGCACAGTGGAATGGGGGTTGAGCATATGGAAATTAAGTTTGGATTGCACAGTAAGCACGCAGACCATATTGATAAATGGGTTAACTTTGCAATTGCGTCGAGAACAAAGGAATTTGTTATTAATTTATCAGGTCGGCCTAAGAGTACATATTTCGGAAAATTGTCATGTGGCAATAAGCGGATATCCAGCGAAGAGCCGTATAATTTGCCTTCACAGCTTTTCAGCACCAGTAATGGTTCGTACTTGCAGTGTCTGGAGCTTAGGACTGTGTGTCTGCAGCTGCCTTCTGATTTCAAAGGATTTCTGAACCTCAAGAGTCTTTCCTTAGTGGATGTGAGGATCACAGATGAAGATGTCCACTCTGTGCTATCCAAATGCAATCTTCTGGAGTTTTTTGAGATTGCCTATTGTAGAATGGTTACTAGGATACGAATGCTTCATTCATTGGACCGGCTTAAGCATTTGGTAGTGGATATCTGCCCAAAATTGCAAGAGATTGAGCTGAACTGTAGTCCAACAACAGTCAAGTACGTTGGCGCCTTCATTCCATTAATATCTGTTTCAACATCCAGGCTGACAAATATTAGTATGGTGTTCTTGACTTATCAATCTTCTCTTTCCTACATCGCCACTGGTTTCCCCAGTACTTCGCCAAGGCTTGAGACTCTAACCTTACTTTGTTACGAGCATGAGGTTCGTGGATATATCCTTTATGGTTCTATTCTATTCATATATAGCTAAGGTCAAGTTCACCATTTTATTTTTCATTTCTGTTGCAGAAAACTATTGTACCTGAAGGGCCTTTCAAATTTACTTATCTTCGGAATTTGAGGTTGGAGTTAGTTATCTCTGACTACGGAAAATTGATGTCCTTGATTATGCTTATCTCCTGAAGATTGCTCCTTTCATGGAAACACTGGAGTTGCCTGTAAGTTTATTTCACTGTGGGCTTGTGGCTTTCAAGTATAGATTTTGCATATGACAGTTTTGGTTGTGGAAAAAATACCGACAAAAACAAAAAGTTACAAGAATGTTGATTCGTTTATCTTGCCTGTTTAGCATCATATTGCTAGAAGTGCATAGTGAAATGCAGTAGTTTATTTGATTTTTTTTTTGTTAAATTGAATATATGATTCTGATGATTCTGTCTTTCTTGCATAGCATATCTAAAACTTAAATCACATTGAATTTAAGTCATCATTATGGTATTCAAAAGGGGAGAACTTTTGAAACAATTAAAGTTTGATTATTTAGGGTCCCCATTTGGAACACAGGAATGTCACGTGAAATTGTGAATTCATGTGTCCTGAAGGGGCCCTTAGTGCCTTTGCCTTAGAGTATGTATTATATTTTCACTCATTCCACAAACAGTATTGAGGCGTGTATTGACTCCATGTTTTAATGCATGTGTTGGTATTTTCCTTTAGATGTGGATGGTGGGCCGGAATCGGCCTTATTGCAAAGAGGATGGCGAGCTAAGGATTGGTCTTCCACACAAGCACACCCATCTCAAATCTGTCCGTATCAGTGGCTTTTTTGGCCACAAAGACCAGGTGGAGCTAGCACTTCACATCCTTCGCAGTTCTATTGCGCTCGAGAAGATGGAGATCACCCCAAAGCTAGAAATAAGTAACAATCTTGCATTACACGATTGTTGCTATGAGAAGCCGCATTACGTGGATGGCCATAGAATTGCCACTGAATTTGTTTGCAAAGCAGACTATCGCAATGTTGTTAATGTGGTAAAGGTGCCGTCTTCTTTGGAGCCCAGTGCGGCAGCCATGGAAGCATGAGGCCTCTACAATGGCAAGGTGGGCCGTCACGCCAACGTATCGTGTGTAGCAAGAGTGCCCTAAATCAAGGGAGCAAAGTAGACTTGTCTAGAATGTTTTGCTGTGACAGTGTCAAATTGGGTTAGACGTGCTCAGTTTGGTTTTTACTAGTGTGTAATCAAATGCAATTGTCACTGGTATAGTGGTATGACATGAAATATGGAAGATGATGAATTTGCCAAAGATAACCAGTATGTATGACGTTTGAGTGTAAGACCTAAATTATGTGTTTTGCATTCATAGTTTTAATGTAAGAATTATTAAATATTTTTAACGTTTAGACTTATTAATGCAAATTTTGAAGTGTGTTGGACCCAAATCTAAACACACCTTTATATTCAGTAAGTATGTGTGTGTGTATATATACACACATATATATATACCTATATGGGACGCATTTTTTCTACACGCGCGTGTAGCTACACCCTTCTGCTACCGGATTTGCCTGTGCAAGCACCACCCGCTATGGCTCAGCTAAGTTTTAGGATCGGGTGCCTGCTTGCATGCACACATGCAAGATGCAACTACCAGATTCAGTATATGTGTGTGTGTTTTTTTTGCGGGTATGAATGCATACATGTTTTTATCCTGGTATGAGTACATACATTTTTTTGGTACGAGTACATACATGTTTCTTTTTCGGGTATCAGTCCGGGTATGAGTGCATACATTTTTTTTAATCGGGAAGTACAATGATTAATCAGGGAGTATGCATACATACATTTATTAATCAGGAAGTACAACGATGATTAGGGTATGCCGATTGAGGATATATGAGTGAACGCCAAAGTATGGATACATGCATACCACACCATATAAAAAAGTGCCAGTGGGATATGAAGCCGTACTTTCTTAGAACGGTATGAACCCATACTTAATTAAGCACGGTCTAAAGGAGTATGGATACATACTCGTCAGAAATACCTTTCTAAATAAACATACAACATGATTTTGATCTTACAGTAGATTCAGAAGGAAAATGTATGTTCATTCGTTCCGTGCTATTTCGTCCTAACAAACTTCGGCCGTGGCTTGTTGGCGTGATGTGAACTGTCGTCACCGCCTATGAAGACGAGCCTTGATGGGTGTCTCTGATGCCGCGATGATGCTGCTGGTCCGTCGTGGCGATCACGAACGACGCTGCCGGTTGCCCGCGCCACCAGAATGGTTCTCGACCATACTACGATCGCTGAAAGAAAAAAAAAGTATCAAATGATACTAGAATTTGGAAAAGGTATCAAATGATACACAATCTGGATATGGGAATAAAAATTCCCAATCTTCATGCATTAATGAGGCTAGGGTTAATGATTAAAAAATCGATCACAGCAGGAAAGATCGTGCAAGTCTGCCAGATATTTGTTACCTCTCATCCATTGCATCTACGTTGTAGCACCTGATCAATGGTTATGGCCCTGCTGCCGTGCTGCGCGCGTTGTTTCCATCTAATAAATTGGAGTAGATTAGATTCACGTAAAGAAGCAGGAAGCATTTGTGAACATGAACGCATGTGCACATCACGGCATGCGAAGAATACTAAATATCTTACCTAGGAGATGATCACCAACGCCTATGTACGTACGTCCGCCTGCCATGCATCGCCGCCGCGCGCCGCAGGCCAGAGGTCTCTCGATGGTTGCACGTGTGGCGGAAGAATGAGGACCAACGAAGGGGGATTTGTTTTTTTATCCGGCTAATTGCCTGGAAACTCGGGAGGAGTTCCTGCGCCAGCGGCTTTACCCGATATTCACACAGAAAAGGATCGAATGAAGGGGGAGTAGCTACCCGCGCGTGTAGAAAGGATTTTCCCTATATGTATATATGTGTATATATATGTATAGGACATATATATATATACATACATACATATATATATATACATACATATATGCATACATATATATATACATACATATATACATACATATATACATACATACATATATACATACATATATACATACATACATATATACATATATATATATACAAATAAAAAAACATGGATCAGAAGACACTCAAAAGCATTTTTGTTTGCATAGACTAGAATTGTCATTTGGCAAAAACAAATGAATTACTAAATTACTATTTGTGGTTTCAGAAGTAAATTTAAAAATAGCATCATATACTCGACTTCGCGTTTCCTAATCTAATCCTTGTGTTCTTGTCTTTATATTAACAATTATATAAGTAATTTCTGTGCAGTAATGAGAGCAAACATCACAGGGAGTACCAACCATACACACGATTAAGCATATTCACTAGAATAATAACGGTTGAGGATATCAGTAGCATAGCACACATTGGACCCTGATGGAGCACTGATTGTAATAGCATATGCATAGGAAGACATGCCACTCCAGGAATTATTACTTCTACCGCATACCGGCTTGTCTCCTGCTGGCCAGGTAGGGGTGGGCGATTCATCCTCCTCGGCAACCTATTCCTCCAACCGCTGCTCACAAATCCTGCCTCGAGATTAGGCATTATCATATCCATGTATATCCTGCAAATTATGGACGACCAAACTAGGTCATTGTGCAATTCCAAGAGAACTAAAATCGAACAACAATGAAAGTAAACATCCTGACACCTGTATTGAGCTAATACCTGCACAAATCATCACATGTACATATAGATTCGAGCAAACTCTTGCACAGTGTGGTGCGAATCTGAGAAAACTCTACTCCGGGCTAGGCCCGATGGGCACCTTGCGCTGCGGCGATGTCCAAAGTTGAGAAGAAGAACCTGCAGCTGTCAAGATTGGCCGCCGAGCGGCGATGTCCAAAGTTGAGAAGAAGAACCTGCAGCTGTCGAGATTGGCCGCCGACTGCCGTATTCGCGTCCTGCGGGGGCGTGGAGACCGGATCCGGCGGCGAGGTCGTAGGGCGGGTACACCTGCGGGGCCTGCCAAATTGGGCGGCGGGCAGGGGGCGGCAATGGCGTCGGCGGGGGCTGCGCACCATAGGAACCAGATGCAGGCGGGGGAAGGGCGATGGACGGCGGCAGGAGCGAGGAGCAGCGGCGGGCGACGGCAAGAGCGAGGAGCGGCGGCGGGCGTACGCGAGGTCGAGAGCCGCCGGCGGGCGTGCGTGAGGTCGAGCCCCGGCGGCGGGGGGCGGTAGGAGCGAGGGGCGACGAGAACTGTCGGGGTAGATGGAAATCGTGGTGGGGGTGGGGGTGTTCAGGGTGAGCCGAAAAAAAAAACCGACGACAAAAACCGGTCGGGGGGCGAGGGATGGCTCGAGAGGGGGTGGAACGGTGCCGTCGATGGGCTCAGGTACGATATAGCTATTTCCTACCCAGGGTAGAGGATAGTTGGCCTCTGCTATTTGGTACCCAGGGTACCAAATACCTATTCAGTACCCGAGCCCAACAGCCGCCAGCGCCCATCACCCCGACGCCCACCCGGTTTGACGAGCGAAAGAACCCTCCCGGACAGTCACCCCCGACGATTCATCGTCGGGGGTGACTGTCCGGGAGGGTTCTTTCGCTCGTCAAACCGGGTGGGCGTCGGGGTGATGGGCGCTGGCGGCTGTTGGGCTCGGGTACTGAATAGGTATTTGGTACCCTGGGTACCAAATAGCAGAGGCCTATATAGTATACTACTATCCTCTACCCTGGGTAGGAAATAGCTATATCGTACCTGAGCCCATCGACGGCACCGTTCCACCCCCTCTCGAGCCATCCCTCGCCCCCCGACCGGTTTTTGTCGTCGGTTTTTTTTTCGGCTCACCCTGAACACCCCCACCCCCACCACGATTTCCATCTACCCCGACAGTTCTCGTCGCCCCTCGCTCCTACCGCCCCCCGCCGCCGAGGCTCGACCTCACGCACGCCCGCCGGCGGCTCTCGACCTCGCGTACGCCCGCCGCCGCTCCTCGCTCTTGCCGTCGCCCGCCGCTGCTCCTCGCTCCTGCCGCCGTCCATCGCCCTTCCCCCGCCTGCATCTGGTTCCTATGGTGCGCAGCCCCCGCCGACGCCATTGCCGCCCCCTGCCCGCCGCCCAATTTGGCAGGCCCCGCAGGTGTACCCGCCCTACGACCTCGCCGCCGGATCCGGTCTCCACGCCCCCGCAGGACGCGAATACGGCAGTCGGCGGCCAATCTCGACAGCTGCAGGTTCTTCTTCTCAACTTTGGACATCGCCGCTCGGCGGCCAATCTTGACAGCTGCAGGTTCTTCTTCTCAACTTTGGACATCGCCGCAGCGCAAGGTGCCCATCGGGCCTAGCCCGGAGTAGAGTTTTCTCAGATTCGCACCACACTGTGCAAGAGTTTGCTCGAATCTATATGTACATGTGATGATTTGTGCAGGTATTAGCTCAATACAGGTGTCAGGATGTTTACTTTCATTGTTGTTCGATTTTAGTTCTCTTGGAATTGCACAATGACCTAGTTTGGTCGTCCATAATTTGCAGGATATACATGGATATGATAATGCCTAATCTCGAGGCAGGATTTGTTTGGTCGGCTCTATATTTCTTCCACTTACACAAGGTGTTATGCTATTTACTCACACTTATTAATTGATTCCTTTGAAGTGAATCTCCTGCTTGCGAATGTTGCATTAGTCAATGAGCATTTAACAAAGTAGCTATTAATATGCATGATTGGCTATATATTTGGATGGATTAAACCAATACATGTCTGTCAGTAATCAGTCAGATGTGTGTCCCGTGTGCTGTAAAACAAAAGAAATTAAGTAGTCCTCATTTGTTCAGCAACTCCTTAAGCATTTAATTTTGGGTTGAGTAGTTTATTGCATCGTTTTCATTATTCACAGTTTATAGTGTTTAGTATTTTAGTGTGCCTCCGATTTTGCTGATCCATTGTGTTTAGTAGTACAATTATTATGTTAAGTATTCCGGCTGCATTGTGTTCAGTAATCAATCTTTTTTTTAAGTCCACTAGGCAACCTGTTTTTAGTAATGGGCGTATCCAATCGGCTTTAGTAGTCAATTCTTGGGGTTCAGTCTATCAATATGTATTCCCCTTTTCTCTTGGGGTTCACAATCTAGCTGCCTGGTACCTTTGCTTTTCTTGTCGTGGTGATACAAATAGTGGTGTGATTATTCTTGCACTACGACTTGATATTGTGCGTCCATTAGGTCTCTGACAAACAGCTTTTACACTAGCCAAAACTTCAATATTGGTGGCATTTGTGTTCGCAAAAGAATATTTGGATTTTTGACATAGTGAATAATGTGTCTGATCATTCAAAATCATTTTCATGTCTGGAAATCATAGATCATTTTTTTAGTTAACCAAGATTCTGAAAATTGTTTTGACATAGTGAATAATGTGTCTGATCATTCAAAATTATTTCTAAATTTCACAATAGGCAGTTTTTTGTGCAGATCTCTACAGAGCCATATGGTCATGTTCTGTTTTTGTGCTAATTCAATATAACATACAGACCCAAGGGTACGATATATATAATCAGGATCTTGCTTGATTCAATTAGAATATACTACTGACAGTTCTAATATTTTAAATTGAGCAGGCCTCGACATTTTCCATCCGTCTTAACCTTTCTTCTAATTAATTTTGCCTAGATTCGCCACACCTAGATGCTAGAAAAGATGTATTGTGGTTTTAAGTCTGTTCCGTGCAATTTGTGTGGCTGTCACAGAATTTAATTATAGATAGCCTAATGGCAGAAACATATCCCTAAATATGTTTGGTTGGTAATTTGTCATTTTCTACAAACCGAATATAAATGGTGGATCAGAGTGCCGATTCCATGGTTGCTGCATGAACTGGCCTTTGGTTAGTTTCCTGAAATCCTGTGGAATCCAGGTATACAGAGACCAACTACAGCCTAGTATTTTGATTTTGTAATATATTAAATGATTTGGTGATTCCTGGCTTCTAGATCGTTGTTGTTTGTAAATCAACAATTTGCCCAGACCTAATGATCCATATTAGAGCTCATGGAACGCTGGGATGCCCTCGCTTGACCATGCACTTCTGAAGAAGTAGGAAGCGAGCCATTGCAATACATGGGATGACACAGTTCAGTGGATCAGGCAGCCAGGTCCCAGGTGACTGCTCGTACAACCGCTATTACTTTTCTGTTGTGTCTCTGTTTTTGATTGATGAACTATAGGTGATGCTGATGCTCACTGTGTTTGAGTGAATGCCGTAGTGTTAATTCCCTCTGCATGGTTGGTTAAAGAACATATTTTTTTTAAGCGGTAGAATGATTCTAAAATTAAATTGTTCACGATATAGGCTGACCACTTACTCTGTGAAATTAAAATGAACTAAACCATTATATGAAGCGACCATTACCCACCAATTCGAGATCCGATCAATGTAAATCCAAACTGCTACGCCCAATTTTCACCCAAACCATTTCCAGCTTTACCTGGGGGGTAGGTTTGGGGTGAGGGTGTGTCGGCGCACCTGCTGGTGTTTTCAGTCAATTATCACTCGGTTCCCCCGCTTTGCTTGATTGCCTGAGTTAATAGACATAATTTGTGGTGATGGTTAGCAGTATGAATGAAAATCAAGCAAGGAGTTTATGCATTAGCTATTCTTTAAAACAACCATATTAACTACTGCTAATACCCTGTTCTTTCCCTATTGATTTTCTGCACCTGAACAAATTTTCTATCAACATTAGCATTTGGTATCCTAACGGAACTATCAGAGCTAGTTCCTTTGCATCGTACTGCCCGATATTGAGTCCAATTTGGTACTAGGTGCAGACCTGGTTTGCTTTGATTGCCTGATGCATATTAATATATTTGGATTAATATACCTTGATAATTCTTCCAAATAATTAGAAGCTTTGGAGTTGAAAATATTGTGGTTTGTGATACTATGCTTACGGCATGCATGTATTCTTTTGGTCGCTTTCCTTACAAAGACATGTCCTTTGCTGATTGATATTGCCCATCTTGCAGGTGAAAATGGGATTGAAGGCTTGCTGAAGAATTGGGCACAAGTTGCAGGTCAAACTGTTCCAAAAAAAAATTGCATGTCAAACTCAGTGGCTAACAGAGGCGTTGCTTCTTTGTAGCGTTGAGGCTACACAAGGCTATTCAGTCAAATCAAGAATACTACAATTTTCTATGCTCTCAGACACACTTTTTTTATGAAGAACCCAGGATTTGGTGCACCAGATGTTAGTGACCAATCGTGTTAAACGAATGTTCCTACATTTATTTAACTATTACTGATTTTCTCTTCCAATATGCTCATTTTTGATTTTATATGCCATTGTGGCGCAGCAGCAGCTTGTGGAGATATCAGCACCTGCATCGACAGGTTTGGGAGTACAAGGCTCCTGACAGAAAAGGGATTGGAGAAGCCCAAGGATCATGGAGTTCCTGAAAGCAGGTTCCACAGAGGCTTGACGTCCTTTGCCATAAATGTAAAGTCTTGTGGGTGCTCTGAAGAACGCTGCCTGCTTTAGCTCTTTATTCATGACCCTCAGCCTTTCAGATTGTGCATAGTGCTGCCCTCGCATGGATTGAGGTGAGGTGGTCCATCTCCTATTATGAATTCAACCAAGAAGTCAGCTGGATTAGCAGACCCTTGTTTAGTGATTGCTGAATGCTGAGCAAGCAATTCAGCTATGTTCTTATGCTTGATAAAGAGTTCAGCAACTATAGTTCAATGCTTTAAATGGATTGTACCAATGTTTTTGCACCTGTGTATCATTATTTACAATTACAGAAAACTTTTTCTGTCCACACGTGACACTAAATGCAACATTATGTTATCTGGTTGACTAGTTGTCTGGTTCTGTTGCAGGCTAGGGGAGGCAGTGAGCTGTGAGCAGGGCGAGATCACAAGCAAGTTTACACGAACAGAGAGAGCGGCGAGTGCTTCCGATCAGTAGTCACGAATTATTAGTTTAGTGTATAAATAGTTGTACTATTGTTTAGTTTGGTTGCAGTACGTGTACGAGTTGGTCATAAGGGAAATGAAACTGAAAGGCGGATGGGATGTGATCATAGAATGTATCTAAAGATTTAGATTTAATATTCAATTTGTACTTCTTGAGACACCTGGGTGGTTTCCTTCTCTCAGATTGAGGATTAGTGGTGACAAAAAATCACGTGCATAAAAAAGCCTATCCAAATCCAACTTAACATTTTTTTAACCAAATGATGATGCCTCCACCCACAGTAAAAAATGCCTCACACCAACCGTCAAAGAATAATTGATGCCTCCAAGGATACTGAATAGGGTATTTGGTACCCTGGGTGATGGTTTTGGCTTTGGTCAAAAAAAAAAAAAAAAAAAAAAAAAAAAAAAAAAAAAAAAAACTAAAACATGGGCCTGTCAATCGTCGGGGGTGACTGTCCGGGAGGGTTCTTTCGCTCGTCAAACCGGGTGGGCGTCGGGGTGATGGGCGCTGGCGGCTGTTGGGCTCGGGTACTGAATAGGTATTTGGTACCCTGGGTACCAAATAGCAGAGGCCTATATATATATATATATATATAGACACACACACTGAATCAAAATTAGTTTTTTCATCAGTAGTGCCGAAGGATCACGGTTGTAGTTTCAAAAGAGGAGAGAAGTTTCAACTGTAAAGGATTTACCGTTTTCCAATATAACACGGCCTTCAAGGCTACAATATTTACTACATCCAAACACCGCTTATCTTTTCAAAACCTAAGTACAATGTAAAATTACACTTCCTCCTTTTTGAATACATATACTGTTTGCCTTTGTCCTAAGCCATGTATTTAAAAATGTCACCTACTTTGTAAAGTATATAAAAAAGGGCACCTAGAACATTTCCAAAACTGTAAATTTTTTCCAAACAAAGCCTAAGCCTGAACCGAAGCTCACGAATGAACTGCCGTTCTGAGTCGCGAGAAGGGTGAAGCTAGCAATTCTGGAAGACTCATTCTGGAATCTCTTTCGCCGCCCACCCAGGGTTTTTTTTTCCCGACCGGTCTGGCCAAACCGCCGCCCACCGGTAGCGGTTAGCCGGACCGGTTTGACCGGAAACCGGTAGAAACCGGACAAATTAAAAAATCAAATTAAATCCGCAATTCAACCGGTTTCGAACGGTTAGCCAGCCGGTTTGAGCGGTTAGCCGGCCGGTTTGAGCGGTTTGACAAATTTTCGAATTTTAATTAAAAAATAAAAATAAAAGAAAATTTCTAAAAAATTCCTAAAAATAGTTTAAGGTGCGTAGAATCTAATGGTGTCAAAAAGAGAACATTTTTAATAAGTTTAAGTAGCGGTTTAAGCGCATTAGAAGTTTAACGTGTTGATTTAGTAGGCTATTTGAACTTCTAATAAAAACAAAAAATACTAAATGAACTAATATTTGAAAATTTTTGACACCATTACAATCTACTCACCTTAAAGTATTTTTCAAGTTGGGAGAACGATACAAGGCTTGGAGCAAATCCAAACATGGGAGGAAACTTAGAATTTAACTGTTTAACCTTTTCTCATTTTGAAATGTGACTAGTTTAACGACAAATATATGCCAATCCAACTCGACTACTCTATTAGATGCGGGCCACAAATATCGGCACATCCAACCCAGACCAAACAATTACATCAACATTCGATGTCCAGAGTACAGACAGGAAAGGGAGCAGATAAAAAGCCTCTACGGAGACGGAGAGGGAGCAGGGTACAGATGCATCTGGAAGGCGTCTGTAAGCAAGATAAACAGGTGCACCAGCGTGAATGAAGAAGCCGCTCTGTTTCCAGAGAAACAGGTGCACCAGCGTGAATGGCCCTCGGGTGTCTCCCTGAGGATCCACATAGTGCCACAGGGGTGCCTGAGGTGACACCCCCTTCTTGGCTGCACACGCTGGCTTGCACCGCTCCGTGCGAAGAACCCCATTAATGGCTGGAGGTGCTGGCCCGCGCTGCTCTGGGGGAAGAACTCCGTTCATCGTTGCAGGTGTTGTTGGCTGGCGCAGCTCCGGCTTAAGAACCCCATTCATGGCTGCAGGTGCTGGCTTGCACTGCTCCAGGTGAACATCCCCATTCATGCCTCCTTGAGCTTGTAAGATTGCAGGCGAGGCTGACTCGAACCGCTCTATGTGAAGATTGTCACCATTCATGGCCCTTGGAGCATGCATCACGTTGCCTTGTGGCTTAGCATGTTGCACCCTGGGAAGATCCTCGTCTTCGTCACTGTCTAGATTGATAACTTCCACTACTTTATCCATGACAACTACTTTATCCATGACAACTTGCTGTGAGTGGTCACTTTCCTCTCGGTCAACGTCCATGGTTTGAGTTGGGCTATCATCTACATTAACTTACAACATTAATTGTGGTTTGAGAAAAAGAGGGAAGTGGTAGAAAGTTAATGACAGAATTTAGAGTAGCATGCCATAGTGCATTCTCTTTACAGCAAACAGTTCATGCACATCTATTTATGAGGGTATGATCAAGACCAGTAAATCAGAATAACATTCCATGGTTTGAATGGGGGAGATGCAGAACAGAAACTGTATGCTTTCACAATGCCTAGTCACCTAAATTCTACTTGACACTTTAATCGGTATGACCAAACTTGAAATATTGAGAAACATGAGCCAAATATGCACACTGGCAAAAAGGGGTTGAGTAGCAAACCTTGAGTATCTTGCATTTGAGAATGCAGTGCAGAATCAAGAGTAACACCATTGAAAAAGGCTTGATGAGCTGCATGCATAAAATGAATGCATAAGGATCCAAAACAAGCAGTACTGGTTACATAGAATCTATATATCAGAAGAAATGATTTGATGGTTTAAACATGTCGAAGGGACAAGCAATGCATATAACAGATATGTCATCAGTCATAAGAAGACACACTATGCTCAATTTTCTATGACATTATACCCACATTGAAAACAAATTATATGCAAGGATGTATTACCTTATTACTGCTACTGAATGCAACATATGGAATTCTATCAGGGTTTCTTGGCATATCACACGGTACTAGTATCTAGTGATACCCCTGCTACCATGGTTTCAGTGTTCAAACAGTTTTAGAATTCCTGTTGCTCACTAAAGCATTTTTAAGACCAAATGCAGTTAGTGCTGCAAATAGAAGCATTTTTCCATGGGTAGTTCAACATTCCATCATTTATTTACATCGTCAACCAAGTTGTGATAAAAAAACATATGCAAGTAAAATATAATCTCGGACTGGTCCCACTATTTTTTAGAACATTTTGAGTTGATTAAAAACATAAATCAAAATGTTTGTCTGATATTGTTGGGAAGATATTAGGTGCAAACCAACCCCTCCATGCAATCATGCAAACGTCTAATATAAACCACATGATGTTGATCCAAGGGGCGTGGGGGGATTGGGTAATTTACCTAACCAATCCCTCCTTTAATCACACATTTGCAAATCCCCTCTTCCACCTCCCTCGTGATCTCCTTTGGATCAACATCACGTGGTTCAGATTAGAAGTTTGCATGATTGCACGGAGGGGTTGGTTTGCACCAGATATGTTCCCAATATTGTTAGTGTAGAGAGTTGGGAAAACACCGCACACCCTAAACCAGAGTCTCGGAATCAGCATCTAGAAGGCGAGATTGAAGTATACCTAAAGAGGAGTTCATGTGCGTAGAGGCACCAGTGTCCATCACCCAGGCGCCGCCGTTCAGCCTGCTACAGCGCCGCAAGGAGGCTGCCCGTGTCGAAGGAGTGCTGACCGCCTCCTTGATGAGCACCAACCGTGGTGTGGGCCTGGTGAGGGCTAGCCCCGAGAAGACCCGGACCGCCGTGTTGCTGTCCACCACTGCGTTGTCCCTTACCGCCGCAGTCGGAGCCGCCCGCCTGACCCTGCTGTTGTCCCCGCGGATTGATGCAATTCCATGTGCCATTAGGGTTAGGCGCGCGTGGCTGCTGCTGGTTCCCGCCGCCGCCATCCTTGCGATAGTAGCTCTTCTTCCGCTTCTGTTGGCCGCCACCTGGCTGTTGTTGCACCAGGAACTGCTGGGAGGAAGACGACGTAGAGGAGCAGCAGCAGGAACCGCAGCCGGAAGACGTCGAGGACGGAAGATGCCGCAGAGAGGACAGTAGAATTGACCATCTTGGTCTCCTCGTCCAATCGTAGCTCTTTGAGGGCGAGTAGATCGAGGGCGCCGGTGAAGGTCATGTTGGCATCTTCGGCGATGATGTCGCAGGTGGTGCGGAAGCGGGGGTTGGCGCCACGAAGGAGGTTGAGCACCATGAGGAATTAAACATAACAAGAAACAACAAAAGGGCAAGTGTTAACTTAATTTTTCAAAGTTGACAATTGTAGTCGATCAACCTACACCCGAACCATAGCATGTCGAATGCCATCCAAACCCTATCAGTAAGTTTTTGGAAAATAATTCCCAGATGCCCACTTAAATGTACTTTTATAAGGAAATATCAGAGAACTCAAGAGTTGAATTCGTCGAACAAGAAACCTCAAGAGTTGAAGCATTCAACATGAAAGGGCTGAAACATTGTTATTTAGATCTACCCACTTAAATTATTTCATGTTCTTTTATGTGAACCTATCAGCTTTAAGTGCGAAGTGTAAGGTAGTCAAAAGAAAGGTCCAAATCAGTTTCTTAAACATCAGCAACCCAAAACATCATAACTGAAAACTGAAACCAACCTTCTGATGATTCTTCATTCAGAACGTTCAATGAATCAGTTACTTGATCTCTTGCACCTGGAGAGAAGTAATGTAAGCAGATCCAAATATTAGATACAGAGGAGGCAATCCACCATTCAATGTGCTTCAGAAAGGGAAAATTGGTTATATACAATAGAAATTTGATCAATTTAGATTTCAACCACCCAAAGATGACAATTAATTTATATAGCATCAAAAGTTGTCTATGTTCGGCTGTTTAACACTCCATCTATTTATATTTCCTGCCATTAATAGTGGGCTGAAATGCTCCTGGCTAGGGTAGTTCAAAGTGAATTGGCACAAACCTGCCCAAACCAGATTGAGGATAAAATAAACTGATCATGAACAATAACGATTCATGATTAGTTAAATTTTCCCCACAATCAGGCTTGGGCCAGTTTGTACCAAACTGGTTTGATAAATCCTTACATCTCGTGTTCGATAAATCCTTACATCTCACCATTTTTCTGAAGCCTTGCATCCCACATTCAATCCCCTTCCAAACTAAAAGGTATCTCCACTTGCCTACTTACCGAAAACTTGTTTGAAGCCAAAATCAACATCCTATTGGCAGCGTTCAAGCTTCAAGGCAGTTGAGCCTCCACACTTGAACATCGTCATCAGTGAGGTTGCCTGGCCCACTAATAGCGACAAGCATACCACCAAAGTCTATGCGGAGCACTTCTATAAACGGCCTTTAGCAGACAACAGCTGATGGGGGGCTCTGCTCCAGACCAGTACAACAAACCATGCAGCTTCAGTGAAACCATCACCTAAAATTACGGTCAGAACCAATTAATTTGGGGGCATTAAGCTGAGAAACTTTGTGCTGCAAATGCACGAGTTGATGAAGTAATATGGTGTAGCAGTGACTTGTGCTCTTTTTGCTGCGTTTCTATTGTGTATATTGCCATGTAATGTTATAACTTATAAGATGGCAAATGCAATCTAATCTGAAATGTAACTGGGGGCTCCAATTCCAAAACTTAACAACGCAGCAAACTGAGTGGGATGAGGCAACATGTTTGGTACATGGAGAAGATTATAGCAAGTATACCCTTTAAATTGTACAGGAGGATGAGGCCGATGTGTGATTGCTCTGCTCCTCCGGATACCCATCTTAAAATGACCCCTCACACTCAATCATGATGCGGTTTCAGTTCAACCATAAGAAAATGGATAAGCGACAAAAATCTATGGTTCAACAAAAGGTAAAAAAGAGAAAAAGCTTTGGACGGTGTATAAATTTTGATGGTAAAACCTAGAGTGGTTAAGGGTGTGCTTGGTTGCCAGCCATAGCTGGCCACGCCACGCATGCCCGCGCCACAGGTTGTGGTGTGCTTTCTGGGCGCCACAGCTAACCACCGCTCCTCCTGTTAACTGCAGCAGGCCATGCCATGAGAGATCCCTTGGAGATGAGTAATGGAGAGCTTAGAGAATCACAATACAGTACCTTCAGAAGGAGCTTCACGAGTAGCATCACCTTGCTTAGAAGCAACTGATAGCAAATAAAATCACCAAAAAATAGCCATAGATAGAGGTTAGTTACATAAGGGAAGTTATAAGGTAAAAAAGGAAAACAGTAGAGTAATTTTACTAAACATTATAACTACCCTAAACATCATAACTGAAACACACCTTCTGATGATTCTTTGTTAAGAAGGTTCAAAGAGTCAGGTATTTGTCCTGTAGCACCTGGAAACAAGCACATCAGAAGGCCTAGTATTAGATGGAGAGCAAGAGACTCAATTAATAGTTCCACTTACTGCCGGAACAGTAATTCAAAATAAAAAGTAGAGGCACGGGATAGTAAATTATTAGATGGAACTCGTCATTTAATAAAGCCCCTTAAAGAATCAGTTAAATGGTCCCTGCATCTTTAGGAGAGCAAGGTAAGCAGAGCCTTGGCTCTGATTGGCATTAGAACATCTTTTTAAAAGCATTAATCTATTTCTTACTTTGGATGCAGTATATAGTTGATAGTATCTTTTGCGGAGCTTTCAACAGCATAGTCTTACTACAATTAGTCATGACTTCACTAAGTAGGAAGGGCCCTTAGCATAAAGTAGGAAGAGAACGAGACGTTAGTTCCATGTGACAGTAAAGGTTCACAATGGCAATGGCTTTAAAGGAAAAGGAGAGGAACAGATAATTGTAAATTAGTGGGAGTATGTGAGTGAGAGGTTAGAACGGAACCTTCAGTCCTCTCCATATGCGGTTCCTCATTATGAACATTCGAAGAATCAGCTAATTGATGTGTGCCAGTTGCAAACAAGCAAGACAAGCAAGTATTAGCATCAGAGAGTGATCAGGAAAATTGTCATTAGTTTCACTTTCGTCTAATGCCAGTACATGTACAACAAACCATGCAGCTTCAGTGAATCCATCACCTAAAATTACTGGTCGGAACCAATTAATTTGGGGGCAATAAGCTGAGAAACTTTGTGCTGCAGATGCACGAGTTGATGAAGTAATATGGTGTAGCCGTGACTTGTGCTCTTTTTGCTGTGTTTCTATTGTGTACATTGCCATGTAATGTTATAACTTATAAGATGGCAAATGCAATCTCAACTGAAATGTAACTGGGGGCTCCAATTCCAAAACTTAACAATGCAACAACCTGAGTGGGATGAGGCAACATGTTTGATACATGGAGAAGATTATAGCAAGTATCTCCCTTTAAATTGTACAGGAGGATGAGGCTGATGTGTGATTGCTCTGCTCCTCCGGATACCCATCATCAAATGACCCCTCACACTCAATCATGATGCGGTTTCAGTTCAACCACAAGAAAATGGATAAGCGACAAAAATCCAGGGTTCAACAAAAGATAAACTAAAAAAGAGAAAAGGCTTTGGATGGTATATAAATTTTGATGGTAAAACCTAGAGTGGATCAACTACTGATACTTATTAATATGACTGCAGTGGATCAACTACTGATGAAATTGGTAAACTATGAACAGATAATTTTCAAAGAAAAACCGTGAACAAGCCTAGAGAAAATAGTTTACATAGTGGTCCATCAAACAACCAAAGCAGTAGTGGACCGTGATGAGCAATCCTTGCAACATAAAAACACTGAGCTGGAAGAAGCCCCAATTTTGTGATTTGTATCTTAGCATGGATGCAAACACAACAAAAGCAAATCAAAAGAGTGTTGAAGATAGCCCTACATATGAGTGTGGAAGATAAAAGCAAAGACATGATGAGTGTGATCTTTTTCATTTATAACTCAAAGAACACACGACCAAAGAAACTAGGTATCAGCTTCGTGGTTGGATTTGTATGTTGGTGTGAAGCATGCAGTCAGTGCTAAGGATCCAACCTAGTTGGTCAGTCATAATGTATGATTGATTGTATTAGAGAAGAACAAAACAGAGAAGGAAACTAGAGTCCCACCATAACTGATGCATATTGAGTAGCGGTGTGTCATAGGACACAGTACATGACATAATAAAATAGAATTTGATTGACCAGGTATATGCTAATATATACTATAGACTCTATCAAAACAGTAGGCCATATGTTTAGACAGCTGACATGCAACGACCATAGACTATAAAAACAGTAGGACTATATTTAGATAGCCGAAACACTATGACCGTAGACTATCAAAACAGTAAGACCTTAGACAGGTGAAATGCTATATACAAAGACTTTTTCCTAAGACTTTATTGTCACTCAATTCGCCAAGTAAGGTTTTGGCTTGCATCATCAGTCCTGGTCAATAGGTCTGCCCCTTGCGATCCGCTGTGATTATTGTAAAACAACTGTTATAATCAACATTTTCATTAAAAATCATAACTGGCACAAGAATTCTAGGACTAGTTATCTACTAGTCACTCACCTGGCAGCATTGGAAGGCTTTCAAAGCGCACAAATTCTCCAGAACCACAGCCAAGGTGCGTAGGTTGCACTAGATACTTCTCTTCCAGTCCTGCAATTCCTTGGCGAAGGTCATTGGAAAGGTTCAGCAACAGATTGCGTTTCAGCATGTTGATGTCACTGTTCAGTTCAGCCAGCGCTCACTGTTTGAGCCTCTCACGGTCATTCACTTGTTCTGCGGAGCGGTAGCCATCTGGAGCAGGGCTGCCGGGGGAATACCCTTCCAGGATGAGACCTCTGAGCTGAGAAATGTGCTGCTCCAAATACCCCTCTTCAACCTCCTGCGATCCCAAACCAATTCAACTTCTAATCATCCCAAAACTCCAGAACAAATCCGAAATGCAATCCCGCCCCCAAATAGACCCGAATTACATCAGTTTTACCGAAATTGCGTGAATGTGCATCCTCTACATAAGATTCACCAAAATGGCATGAAATGTTCTCATCTACATTGTCCTAATTCTTGCGATTCCAAACCAATCGTCACCCAGCCATCCCAAAACAGATCTGAATTGCAAACCCCGCACCCCAATAGATCCGGATTGCAGCAAATTGACCAAAATTGCATGAAACGATCCTCTCTTCTACATGGTCTTCAACTTCCTGCGATTCCCGACCAATTCAACCCCCACTCGTCCCAAATAAATCCCAAAACAAATCGGAGTTGCAACATTTCCCATCCCCAAACAGATCTCAACCGCACAAAATTTACCAAAACCGTACAAAACGTACCTCGTCGGTGTCCATGCAAGCCGAAGGCCCCCGGAAGGCCTGGGGTTCGAAGGAGGCGGGAAGTCCGGGACCTCCAGCTTCAACCACATGTTGAAGACGGTTAGTCGACTGAGTCAAGGGGGCCAGCTTCGTGTCTGAGTTGTTCGCCAAACGCTTGAGCTCGTCCAGCTTCTGGTTCACGAAGCGGAAGGCGCCGTCCTCCGCCCCCTTCATGTTCATGGCGGACAACCTTCCAGATGCTTCGAGCTTGGTTGAGCGGGGTGTCATCCCTCACGTAGAACTCCAGCTCTTCGTGGGGCTCCGCATCCTTGATGATGGCGCGGACCTCGGCGATGGAGCCAACTTGGTGAATCGGCATGGCTGAAAGGGGTGGGCGACGGGGAGGGGAAGTCGGGAGGAGGTTAGGGTTTTAGCAAATTTTGAACGAAAAAGGGCGGAGGCCGCGGAGGAGGTCGGAGGAGGGGGTTGCGAAATTGAAAGTTTAGCAGAGGCAGGTGGCGACAACGATGAGGGGTTTGGGGTGATATATACTTAGGAGCGTCCGGCTATTTTGGGCCCTTCCTGAGGCCAAGCTAGCTGCTGGGCTACTAGGCCCACTTGGGCCTTCGACTGCCCCAGCAGCAGCAGCTAATCGTCTTAGCGTAAAAAAAAAAAAAAAAACCTCCAGGCTGAAGTTAATGCTACACACTAAGGGCGTGTTTGGGAGAGCTCCGCTCCAGAAAAAATAGCTCCGCTTCACTAACTCCATGTTTTCTCAACTCCACTCCACAAACTATAGAAAAATATGGAGTTGTTGTACGTGTTTGGCTGATTACGATGCTCCAGCTCTAAAAACATGAGATCTAATTGTGAAAAGTCTATTTTGCCCTTGTTAATGGGCCCCATGTGTCTGTCTCCCTGTTTCCTCCCCTTCTCTCTCCTTTGCGGGCGCACGGCAGGGTAAGGAGGAGCGCCGACGATAGTGGAATGGCCCGGCAAGCCAACGGAGAGCGGCATAGCGAGGCTCATGATGGGCAGCCTCGTGCGTGGTAGCCCATGGTGGAGGCGCGCCATGGACGAGTACATGCTTGATCCTACAGGCCAACCAACCTTCTCAATCGAGCAGAGTCTCGCCGTCGACCAAATCCTACTGCCCCACACCAAAATCCATCGATTCCTCGCACCCGCACCTCCTCAACTTCGCCATCTTCGACCTCTGCCACTCCTCACTGAGCTCCGATAACTAGCATGGCCACAACCATCTCCGGCAGTGGCGCAAGGGTGGGGCGGCGCGGTTCTGGCAGGCGGGTGCGCGAGGCCTAATGGGCGGGTGGCGTGGCCCCGGCGGCCGCGCAGGGGTAGGGCTGCGCGGCTCCGGCGGCGGCACAGGGGGGTAGGATGGCGCAGCTCCGGCGCCCTGCGCAGGGGTAGGGCGGCGCGGCTCCGGCGGCGGTGCCGGATAGGGCGACGCGGCTCCGGCAGAGGCGCAGGTGGGGCTACGCGGTCTTGCAGGCGGGGGATGGTGAGGCTCGACGGACGGGGCGGCGTGGCCATGGCCGGCCGGTGAAGGCATGTGTGACGAGGAAAGACGGGCAGGGGCGGCGTGAAACAGCGAGAGAGAAGAAAAACACCTTAGTGTAAAGAAAAAAATTAGAACGAAGGGGTAAGTTGTGTAACCAGTGGCAATGGTGGGTAATTTTACTCCAACTCCATGAGGATGTATATAACAAGTGTTTTTGGAGCACCCCTTGAGGTACTCCAAGAAAAACATGGAGTTGGCCCCCAACTCCACGTTTTTTCCTAGGAGTTTTTGGATCTGGAGTTCTTGGAGTTGGACGCGTTTGGCAGGAGCTTTGTGGAGCAGAGTTGCTAGAGTTGGAGTGGAGCTCTCCCAAACACGCCCTCTCCCAAACACGCCTTAATAATTGTAGTTCTCCAAATAGTGCAATTATTATTACGTGTTTGAATATATATAGTAACATGTATCTTCTAACCGGGTTGATTTTTCTATAGAAAAAATACATAAGATGTTTCATAGTAGTAAATATAGTGTTTTATAATCATCACTCGTAGCAACACATGGGCATTACTGCTAGTCTAATCCTAAGCTCCTTAAACCTGCTTGTTTGATGTTTCTCCCTCGACCCAACTATAACACTAATACTAGTTGCCTAAATTCCTAGCATCACATCGAATCTATTGTAAATGTTAAAAGGAAATCTATCAGGAGACCGGCCTCCCGTTAGCGGGGTGTTATTGGATGCGCGTTCGCCCGGAGGAGCAAGCAGCGAATGAAGATTGAAGGCCATCTATGCTGTTCTTCTTCCTCGGGGCAACTTCTTCTTTCTTCTTCCTCATGCGATGCACGTCACAGCGCCAAGCCAACCCGCCGCCGCCGACCTACACCACCGTCGCCGGAGCTCGCCGGCGCTGCCCTGCCCGTCTCCGGCAGCTCACGCCGCCGGAGCCGCCGCCGCCGTCTCGACCTCCCCCGCCCTAACTCGTCGTCGAAGCTCGCCCTCGCCGTCGGAACCTCACCGCCAGAGCTCGCCCCCGTCCCTTCCCTGCCCAACCGTCGTCCCCCAACGCCCGCCCGGTGGCGCCCTCTCCGCCCCCGCGCTCGCCACCACCGTCGGGCCGGCCGCTTAATGTTGTGCTGCGCCGGGGCTCATGTGAGCCCCGATAAACGCCGCCGCCATTGACATGTGGGCCCGGCGGCGGCGCCGCCGCCGTTGCTGGCTTAGGGTCTCGGGGTTGGGGGTTGCGGCGGCTCCGACGGCTTTAGAAGGGGTCTGGGGTGGCCGCCGGCCCGGCGGAGGTGGCGGGCGGCGGGCGGAGGGGCCGGCGGCGCCGCCGCCGGCCGGGGCAGTGGGAGACGGCGGTCGGGCGGTGGTCGCGGGGGGCGCTGCGGGAGGTCGATTAGCGGCGGCGGTGGTCGATGGGTGGCGGCGGAGGCGGCCGAGGCCGCCGGAGCCGAGGGCGGCGCCGGCGGCGGGGGCGGCGGGCCCACCTGCCATAGAGAGCTAAGTTTATAGGGGCTCACAGGAGCCGGGACTCACAACATCCGCGTCCCGGGCCGGCCTCCCGCCCCGAACCTTCCTCTACAGCCGGGAAACTCCGGCGAACCCCAGCAACCCCAAAAACATAAAGGCCGCCGGCCGCTCCGCCCAGTCTCCGCTCACAGCTTTCGTTCCGTCCTCCTCTTTTTCTCTTCGTTCGCCGGTACGGGTAGCGGCGCGCGCTCTGCATCATTTTCGGTGCTCGTCGAATCGATCGATGATCACGTACGCTGAACGTGATCGTACCGGTACCTTGCTTGCACGTAGCATTGCCAGGGCCCATCTATGATTTGCGGCTCCTGTTGGTGTAATGATGCAATGCACACGTACGAGCAGGCAGCAGCAATGTGTTGGGACTTGGGGGCCTTGGGGCGTCCTTATGATTCAGGTCGACTGATAATCTTGGTTCAGAAGGTACACGGGAGGAATCTGGCCGTCTGCAGAGTTCATGGCCATCGCCCATCGCTGCACTGGTCTGATTCTCTGGTCCTTAACCTGAATGCATCTCTGGGACGGATCCACGCATGACGCATCCGAGTCGCCAACGCGGTGGACGTTGTGTCAGCCGGAACGCCTCCGGCCAAGAGCGAGCAGCGAGCAGAGCGCGAGAAAGAAAGCGATGAACAGCTAGAGAATTTTGTGTCGCAACAACCAGCGACGTTTTCTGTCTATGATCTTATTTATAGCCAAGTGCTTACAGCAGAAATCAAAGGGAACGACAGAGCTTGGTCATGCCTTCCTGCATGCGCGCGCCACGATCTGCTACCGCGTGTGCCATCCCACAGTCCCACAAGCTAGAACGTGCCGCGCGACGGGCTCTTCACGGAAGACAACAAAGACGGCGATATTGCGGGCTTGTACGGCCTCACGCCGGCGTCTCTCCTCCTCGTGCACGACGCCGAGGCCAACGGCGGCGCGTGCCAGTCGCAGTTCGTGATCTCGGCCACCGCGCTGTCGGCCAACCTCACGGCGTACCTGCTGCTTGACGAGTGGTTCAAGAGCGCCGGCGGCGGAGACGCCGTTCATGATGGCGTACGGCATGGACTTCTGGGCCGCCAACGGCCGCGACGCGGAGCGGGTCGCGCGTTTCAACTGACCAAATGGGGTCCGAGAGCAGGCTGGTGGCGCGGGTGCTCGTGCGGGAGTGCGGCGAGGTGTTCCTCGAGGGGGTGGCGTCGCTGGTCGACGTCGGCGGAGGGGACGGCACGATGGCGAGGGCCATCGCGAGGGCGTTCCCGCACATCAGGTGCTCGACCTCCCCCACGTAGTGGAAAGCGTCTGCTGCTCCGCCGGCGGTGATGGCGGCGCCGTGGAGTTCGTCGCTGGCGACATGATGGACTCCATCCCGCCCGCGGATGCTGCGCTCCTCAAGGTACGCGCGTGTCGGTAGTACGTGCCCGTACGGATTAATAATAAGCTCGTACACTTACTTATTTATATATTTAAAAATAAAGTTGGATACACATGGCCGCAGTTTGTGCTGCATGACTGGGGCGACGAGGACTGCGTGAGGATCTTGAGACGATGCAGAGAGGCCATATCTGCTAATGGCCCGGAAGGGAAGGTGGTGATCATAGACATAGTGGTGGGAGCGTCATCCGTCAACGTCGACGACGACCAAAGATGTGTACGAAGCTCAACTGTTGATGGACATGTGCATTATGGTGCTGTCAACGGGTAAAGAACGAGATGAGGAAACATGGAGCAAGATCTTCATGGATGCAGGGTTTACTCGCTACAAGATTAGGCCCGTCTTAGGGGCACGATCGGTCATCGAGGTTTATCCGTAGCATGCTATGGTTGCAAACTTGTCTCTGATCTGTATTTTTTAAAGTTGTTATTGTGGTTGAGTACGATATCAAGTTCGTGGCGATTCACTCTACGACAGTCATTAGTGGTTCGTCACAGAAGTAAGGTTCGAAATGATTACATATGGCCATTTGTAACGTTTCCAATAATTATTGTAACCCAAAACTTTTTATGGATCAAAAAAATCTTGAATTGGTTTGCTCATATGTACCCTTTTAGTGTCATATAATAAATTGTTGAAAAGCACAGCAATGGCAAGTCGATCCGAAGCACATGTCACGTGTTTGTCACGTATTAGGACTAGAGTAAACTGTAAACCCAAAGACCCAACATCTTAGCTGGGCCGCCGGGGCTCACATCCGTTCGCTGCCTCCGTCAGTCCGTCGTCACTGGTGGGCGAGTGGTTAGTTCAGGAGCGCTGGCGAGTGGCGATGGCACGCACGTTCGTGATGGCGTATGGCACGGACACTGGTGGGGTCGCGTAGTGCGGGCTTCGATAAGAACAACGTGGTCCATTAGTCGTGCGCGAGGGCCACGGCCGAGGTGTATGTTGGAGGTGGCGTCGCAGGGACGGGAACGGCGCGATTTGGGCAGTCGAAAGCGCGCTTCCGCCCGTCAGGGTGCTCGGCGCTCGAGCTTGCACGTTGCACAACACGTGGCTGAGGAAATGTCGCCCGGCGATGTTTGTTCCATTCCATTGTTTCTGTACGGGGCAGCACGATCTGCCAGGCCGGCGCGGGGGATCCGTGCCATAGCGAAACATGCTGCTTTGGGACGGAAACCACAAACGTTCCCAGTCCCTGGCCGCGATTTGTGACGACTGACGAAGGCGCCAGCTATCGTGGTCGCTGTCCCAACTAAAGGCCCTCGACCACGACCGGCGGCGCACAAGCGTGCAAATCGCAAGCGTGCAGCCCAGATTTTTTTCCCTGGCTCGACGGCATGGATGACGCGACGCCGCTGCCAGTCTCTCCCCGCCGGCGCCTATGTGTGTCACGATCTTTGAACTATATCGTTTTTCCAACGGTGCTGACGGCCTCCCTGCTTTTGGATTACAAGCTCTTCGTCCGTCTTGTGACAATTTACTGGATTGCTCTTCTTTGCTGCTGCGAATATTGACAGTTTTAGTATTCAGAAGAGGTGTAGGCAGCAGGGAGCATCCAGAAGCCGGTCAATTTTCCAAGCAGAGAACACTGCCAAATTGACACTGCTGTATTGCATTTAAAAAAAGGCGAGTCAGTCGCAGCACGATTCACTATCAAATCAGCTGCTACGTTATTTCACTGGGAATCACAAATCTGACAACTTTGCATGATTAAGCCAATAACATGAGCGGGCTACAAATCACCTATTTCTAACACTGAAACAACTCAAGCAAGCAACTCAAAGGAGAATGCTAGCACACTTTTTGACAACGCACAGTTTGCTACGACCCATCGTCATTTCTACACCAACCTTGAAGCTATCAACCACTTTACACGTCGAAGCCATCTTGGGGATAAGAACACAAAAGAAACAACAGCGCCATCCAAAACAGCGCGCTGCTCCCAATACCCACACCATGCACACAACCAGAACGGTACCTCCCCGCCTCTACAACCTGAGAGGCCAGGGAATGATGAAGCTACTAGGGCTTTAAGGCGAAGTTGCTTGCAATACCACATATCCTCATGGGACAGGTAACTGTCAGCCTACAGTTAGCTGTGTTATTTATCATACGGGAAAGGTGATCACATCATGTGATGAGAAAGCGCCATAGCTTCTTTGCTGAAGATGCCTTCTCTTCCTCTTCACCTTCATCGTCGGAGTCCTCATTACGATCGTCCTTGTACTCAGCATCATCTCTGCTGAATGCTTCAGCTGCCGACTGGCAAGGCAGAAATATCAAACCAGTAAGATAAAAAAATGCTACAGAAGGCGTGCTCTGTATGACTAAATGCTGGATAATTCTCTAAACAATGCACGATAACTTACACTAGCACACCTTCACTTGGCACAAATTCCACTATGAAATCTAGCATCTATTTAACCCAAGAGGTATTTATCAGGGCTTCAATATAATAACAGTGTACAATTTTCCATACATGGCTTTGCAAGGGGTTCAAGGTCCTAAGAAATTGGCAACTCTTTTTACTATTTATCTTCATGTTTGGTGAAAAAATATTAGAATTCCATCTAGAAAAAACAAATCTATGTTCACACAAGCACATAGGTTTAGAATAAGGTGGAATGCTACAAGCCCACAGGGCTATTATCGAACTCAGCATTACCAGAAACATATGATGAGCATTAGACATTACCACTGAAATCTCCTCTGAAGGCTCATCGTCTTCAGGAATATCTGATTTCCCATTCACAAAGAGTACATCAGATGAAACCACTTCTCCTGTTCTTGGATAATGCAGTCCCTTCCCAGATAAACCAACAGGGACTGCATCATGTTCATTCTTAGAACATTTTTCTTCTAGAACTGATGGACTGCTGATATTAGACATGACAACACATCGTGAGAAAAATTTCCTAAATTTTAGCACAAAACTGAAGCAGCTAAGTAAAAAAATTACCAGTTAGAATCAATTTCCCCTCCTATCACTCTCCGAGTCAGAGTGCTGCTCCTCTGTTGCTTCCGTTTGGGCTCTAACATCTCACTCTGATCATGAGAGAGTGCTTGATTAAGCCTCTTTTTCCCGACTTTCAGACCATCGACAGAATGTGGTACTTCTCCAGCACCATTTTCCAGTTGACAAGCAAATAGCCCACCATTTTCCACTAAGCTAAAGGCATTGATGTTTCCCAATGTTGCATGTGCAGATCTATCACTATCATGATCTGCACTCTTCTCTGGAGAGCGTTTGAATATTACCTGAGCGCATTTCCGAACCCAAGAAATTGGTGATGAAACTGAGGGGGACACTTCTAATTTCTTTCCAAGAATGAGTTTTGGTGATGAGCACTTATTGGGAGTAGCATCTTGATCCTCATCAGGAGACAGGTGAACACCATTCTCTTTCACGTTTTCCACACCACCATGTTTTGATCTCCCACACTGTCTCAACGACAATTGCTTGTTCTCAGATTCAATCTTCAGCTCTTCTAATTCATTAAGCTGCTGGATTTGTTGTGTGATTGCAACTCGATCTGAATGAAGAAGTTTTCTTTGCTCTTGCAACTTCTCTCGTTGCTCGTTAAGGGCATCTATAGTGCTTTTCATTTCTGATAGCTCTTGCTCTCTCCGCTCGCGTTCCAGAATAGCTTCTTTACTCTCATCCTCAAGTTTCTGCAATTCAATCCTTGCATGTTCTAGTTTTGAGTTCATCACTTCTTTTTCAGAGTTGATGTACTCAAGATCCTTGGATTTTTTCTTCTCGAACTCCTCTTCCTTTTCCCTTAAATATGACTCTACTTCCATCTGCCTTGCCTTTGCAGAATTGAGTAACTCTGTTCTCTGGATATCCATGTCTCTCTTAAGATCTTCTCTTTCCTGTTGTATCCTGCTTAGCCAACTAGCATGCTCTTGATGCATCTTGTCCATGAACTCCTTACGTTCGCAAGCAAGGGATTCTGCACTATTTTTGAACTGAATACGAAGATTTTCCCTCTCTTGTTTGATGCCATCAAGTTCGTTCTTGAGACGCTCATCTACAACTCTCCTCTCTTCAGCAATCCTAGCTGCTTCCTTTTGTAGCTCGTCCTTTTTTTCATCAATAAGCTCCCACTCAATCTCAAATCTTTCTTTTTCTGCTAGCAGTCTTTCTGCATCAACCATAAGTTCAACTTTTTGGGCTCTCAGACTATCGATTTCTTCTATAAGTTTCGTCTGATAAATAAGCAAATCTTCTCTCTCATTCTGGGTTATTAGTAGTTTCTCCTGAGCTTGAATCGCTTGACGCTTCTCCTCTTCAAAGAAAGATTTTTCCTTCTCCAAATCCAATTTCATACTATGAATTTCCTCCCTTTCTTTTTGTATTTCAATGTGCACTGCTTCTCTGTGAGAGGAGAGCTTTCTCTCTTCTTCCTTTAACTCATATGATCTCTTCACCAAAGACTCTTCCTTGTTTGATAACTCTGCAAGCCTAAGGTCGAGATTTTGTTCTCTTTGTGCCACCACATCCTCCTGCTGACTAAGGGCATTTTCCCTCTGATCTAGCAAAGCTTTCTTCCCTATGAGCTCTTCCTCAAAAGAACTGAGCTTAATCTCCATCTCAGTGTCAAATTCCTTTCTTCTTCTCGCCAAGTCAATTTCTTGCTCCTGGCGCAGCCTTTCTATTTCAGCCTACATCACATATCAGAGCAATTCAGAAGTGTGCAACTCAAGATGTTAACTATGCAATCATCAACTATAATGACACTACAAAAATCATACCCTTTCTTTGCTTGCAATTGTCTCTTGCAAAACCAATAGTTCACTTTCACGCTTGTCAAGATGAGATTCCTTCTTCATTATAGCCTACAAAAAACAGAGCATTCTATGCGTCAGAAGCATAATTTCAGTAACAAAGTTCTCCTGCTAATAAAAGAATGAAAGGAATCTCTGTACATTAGGCACAATTTCAGTACAAAACCATGCTGCTAACAAAAGAAGGAAACTATACATACTTCCTCCCTAGAAATGATTGCCTGCATTTTCAAGTCCAGCTTATTCTTTTCTTCCATGAGAACCTTCCTTTCATTGTCGAGGTTCAGCTTTTCCTCCTCCAACCTTCTCTCTGAACGAGTTATGTATCCAAGCCTCTCAAGGATGTTGTCATCCCTCTGATTAAGAAGTGATTGTTCTTTCAATAATGCCTGCTCCTTTTCATGCAAAATTTTCTTGGTATCATCCAATAATTTCCTCTGGAAGCTAATCTCTTTCTCCTTTGATGCACTCCTGCAATAATATGCTTGATTTCAATAATCATAGGAAAAATGTTCCAACAAACAAAATCATCAATTCTAATAGAACACTAGAATGCACAGCTTCACAAATTACTAAAGCAGTAAAGAGATAAAATTGATACAGAACTCGAATTGAACCATTTCAGGTAGGAAAGCCAACTTAATTTCACGAGAAAGTGAGTGCATACTCCAGTTCAAAAGAAGTTTTATCTCTTCTTAGCTGATCTTCACGGTCTTCAATGTCTTGCAGGCTTCTCAATGAGGCATTGCGAGTTCGAATGCAATCTGCTTCCAAGGATTTTGCAGCAAGAAGTTTCTCTTCTGCTTCATCAAACTTTTTCTGCGCAGCCTTTATCCTTTGAAGAGCTTCTGCGTGTTTGGCTTCATATGAAACTTTTATCTCAGCTGTTTCGCCACGCATATCATGAACTGTCTTTTCAAGCTACATTGAATAGAAGATTAAGCTGTTAGACTAGTGAGACAGAGTACAATTCAAAAGTCCATGCAATCCTTATCTGAGGGAAATCAAGCAGGAGTTTTCTATTGCTCGAATCCTACAAAATTTCTTACATGCTACATTACATTTAATTACCTATATAACTTTTCAAAGGGAGTGAGAATATACAAAAAATTGTCACATTCTCGATTTAGATCTCGTTACATTTACATTAAAACTTGATTGATTGACGATCAAGTCAATACTAACTCTCTACTACTAACACATATTTTATCATTTTCAATTGTGGCGTGTACATGTTGAGTTGCTGACAAACCAACGGAGAACACCTTTTAGGTTTTACAGTGGAAGCAAAAGATTGAGATAGTAGAACAGCGAGATGATCAGTTGACATGGAACCTTACATTGGATACACACTCTTTCTGAATGCATAAACTCTTTTTTAGGCTCTCTTCTCTTTTCCTTGTTTCAGCCAAAGCTGACTGCTGCGTAGCTCGTTCACGCTTGAGCATGATCTCAGTGGCCTCAGAAGAAGCTTTGAGTTGCTCATATTTTGATGTCAACTCCTTCCGCTCCAATAAAATAAGCCCTAGATTGTGCTGATAATCATAAATCTGCATAGAGAGTTTTTTCACAGAAATTAAAAAATCAAAGAACTAATGTCAAACACAAGTTGCCACACTTACGAGAGATTAGGACATGCAACCCTAAAGAGTAAGCAACATCAACCAGTAAACCAATATAGGATACTATAAGACACTAGATTATTACTACTCTGGCGCAGATCAAGGGTCACTCGCAGTATGAATGGGAAAAACAACATTATATTCAGTTGTAACGTAAACAGGGTAAATTACCTGGTAACAGGAGCATCTACCATGCAGAAAATAAGTGCAAATGTTAACACAATAACTGTGGCACATTCATTATTTTAAACATCTCATCAAGCACTGTACAGAGCCCAAATGATCAGCTACATATATTTGGAGCTCACCACATAGGATTTGGGATGGAGGGAGTAATGGAGTATGTCCTATGAGCTAAACTCTAAAGCTCGACATTTCGCTATTTCCCATCAACAGAACACTATTCATACAACCTCTCTAAAATAAGGTAACAAAATATACATGAAGTAATCGAAAAAAGTCCACCCTAAAAAGTATGCACGATTTGCTGTTCCACAGCTATTTCGCGCGGCAGAAAAAGAAACATCAAGTCAATCAGCACAATTCATAACGGGTACTGATAAACTAAAAGATGCTTCAACAAATGGCAGTCATTGCTATCTTGTCGAGCTACCAAGAAACCATTTCTTGGACCCAACTTCCGTCACACCCTTGGCAGCAAAAGAACTCACCCCGTAAACAACGGTTGCAGCATGCTTAAAACAACCGAAACATCCTACCTAGCTCACTTGGCAGATTAGCTGGATTAAGCGGACTATCAAAGTGAATACAAAATAAAACCAGGAAAACATAAAGAAAAACAGCAGAGCTTGAGCAATTAACAAGCAGCAAACCAAACCGCAACAGCCAAAAAAGTATCATCCCGGATACAGCAATATCCATTACCAGTAACCAATCGCCAATCCAACAACGGCCTTTTCTTCATCAACTTCAACCACTCGTATGGAACCATAGTCGCCGCAATACCCAAGAAACGGGGAATAAACCGAGGCAGAAAGAAAAAACGCCAAGAAAAAAATCTTCCCTCCCCTCCCGACCGACGGAATCTCGCCATTGTTTCCCCAGATTCTTGACCGGACAGTTCTACCGAACTCCCAACAAAAGACCCCCCCCCCCCCCCCACTTAGGAACAAAGGCTACTCCGGGTAACCAAGAACCGCGCACCATATCGCCAAGAAACCAAAACCCCCCGCATCCGGCCGCAAGAGATTACCTCGGACTCGAGCCGCGAGATGTAGCCAATGAGCGCCGCCTTGTCCCGGCGCCTGACGGCGTCCTCGTCGAACCCGGCCTCGCGGAGCTTCATCCAGATCGCCTCGTCCCCCGCCACGCCGGCGCCGGCGCCGGCCGACCGCGGGGTCGCCATGGCGAGGGTCCCGCCTGCGCGGCCCGCCGGAACCCTACCAGATCCTGACCCTGCTACCCCGGCGAGGTCACGCGCTCCTTGCGGCGGTGAGTGGAGGTCTCTCTCTCCCCGGTCGTCTCTCGCCCCCTCTTCTTTTCTCGCACTCGCTTTTTTCCTCGCCCTCTTTTCGTGGGCAGCAGCGCGGCTGCGTCTGCCTGCTTGGGTTTTTACTCGGGTTCGGTGGGGAGGAGGGAGGGAGGGAGAAAAAAAAAGGGTTTCGTCGGATTTTGATGGGTGGACGTGGACGAGAGGGGATCGAAATCGGAGTGGCGTTGTACTCCGTGGACCGGGTGCACGGAGGCGAGGTGTTGAATACGGGGCAATGCCAACTGGGATGATCTGTGTGATACCGTGACCTTCTGTATGGTAGGGATTCTATTCCCTATTCCCATATTTAGCCCGTGTTTAGTTCCCGAAAAGATTTTGGTGAAAAGATTTCGGGTTTAGATTTTACCAATTTAGGAGTATTAAATGTAGACGAAAAGGGTGGAAAGTTATATGAATAGGTTAGAAATCTCGAGACGAATCTAACGATGGTAATTAGAGCGTAATTAATCCATAATTAGCGGATGGTTACTGTAGCATCACTGTTGCAAATCATGGACTAAGTAGGCTCATTAGATTCGTCTCGCGATTTACAGCCTATCCATATTACTTTTCACATTTTTCGTATATGTTTAATACTCCATGCATCTAAGATTCTTCTTTGATGTGATTGGTGAAAAGATTTCATTTTGCAACTAACAAGGGCTTACTTCTGTACTAGCTGATGCTGTAGCCTTTTTTAAGGTCAAAGCTACATTTTTATTCACTATTTAAAAAATAAAGGTACTAGCTTTTTTTTTGAACCAGCAAACAATGCATTGCTCTGTCGTCATTTCCATTTTTTATAAGAATTTGGATAGTTAAACAAGAAATGAAATGTACACAAGATGCTAAAACGTGACCCTTGTGAGAGCATATAGTTTTACCTTTTCCATATTCATGCATTGACCTTCCTTAATAATAATATAAAAAAGAAGCACCATTTTCATTGATGTTGCCATTTTCAAGCCAACGACGACGCTCTTTTCATATTCTTGGATTCTATAATTGTGTAGCCAACTCAAGCTTGCCAAAAGCCTCATAGCTTGGCACAAATTCAGTCATGCCCGAATGTCAACTTTAATCCTAACGTGGTGAATATGGAAGTGACTTTTTAGAGGCAGTCTCAACTCAGACTCTACACATAGAGCCCATATGTTCAAGACTCTACTATAAGAAACCATAGCCTCCAATGCAGATTTTGTATCTTGAAGTCTATCCAATCTCATGGCCCGCTTGTCTCTCTCACAGATGGTCTTGATTTGCGTGAAGACTTGATTTCTTAGTTAGACTTGGTTTCTTCATTTTTTCCCCCTCTCTCTTCAATAAATGTTCTGCCACATCAGCAATTTGCTTACATGGCAGCATAATTAATGACTTTAGACTCTACGGTAGAGTCTGCATTGGGGCTGCCCTTATGTGTTTCAAGCCTCCAACGAGCTTTATCAATCATGAAGAAACCATCCTCCCCCAATGCAAAATTTAGTAGTGTCTAGTGCATAGGTTCTCGTGTAGAAACTTGGTCTCATGTAAGACCTAGTTTCTTCCTCTCTCTACTCTTTTTCTTATTTAATATAGTGCCACCTAAGCCAAAAGTCCTATGTGGCAATCCAATTAATTCTATGGAAACTATCCTATTTGGAGGGTTGGGACTGCCCTTAGGGCCTGTTTAGTTCCACCTAAAACGAAAAATGTTTTCACCTAGAGAACCGTAACATTTTATTTTTTTCTCTCTATGCGCCCAATCCAATGCAAAACCTCAGTTCGTTTCGCCGGGCTGGGCTCTAAAGTTTGAGAGGAGAATAATCCGCAAGGCTAGTTTAGTATTTTATGAGAAGAATAATTCGCTGGGCTGTGATGATAATCCCAAACGAACAGGGCGAAAGTTTTCACCATTTTCACCCCAACTAAATATGCTCTTGTATTATAGAAAAAAATTGATGTGATTCTTGCTTGTCCAAAAGACTAGGATAGTAGTAAAATGGAAGGGACAAAAGGATGGTTCCTCCCCTAATTCAGTGGCACACTGTCACTACATTTTTCAGATTTAATCTCATGATTCACAAGGTAGTGCTCTGGTTCGAATTACAGGGTACATATTTTTTAGATTTCTCGACCTATAGTCCTCGTGGAAAAAACAAACATAGGCTTTCTTTTTTTTTGAAGAAAACAAACATGGGCTTTCTATTGTACCGTTGGTCCCGTTTGTAACCTCCACCCTGGTAGTCTTGGTCCACAGAAGCATCCGAGGAGGAGATCTTTCCGGCAGCATTTAAAAAAGCGCCAAACCCGGGTGGGTTGAATACTCGAATGAGCAAGCCCGACGTGCGGGGTCCAACGTCGTGTGGCCCGCACGTCAGTGACACCTGAGCTACTGAGCGTGGCGGCTGTGTCCGAGCCCACCAACGACTGTCCAACGCTCCGCAGCTGGAAAAGCTCGCCTTTATTACTGGCTACTGTTGCCGCTTTTGAAGTTGGAGCGATAGAAAATGCTCCGCCCACGCTGCTTCCCCTGCAAGCTACATGTCGGTCACTGCGCACGGGACCCGGGCAGTCCCGCCCATGTTGAAAGCGGCACGGCAAGGCGGAAAGCGGACCGCACGCAACTGATTTTTTCTCGAAAATTTTTTTTCGAGTCCGTGGGCACATATTGAAGTATTAAATATAAATTAATTAACAAACAATTACAGATTCTGTAGAGTACAAAGTCGCAAGACGAACCTAATGAGCCTAATTAACGTCATTAGCAAATGTTTTACTGTAAACATTTATGTCCTAATCAGACCTAACTAGCTCATTAGATTCGTCTCGCAGATTAAACTCCATCCAGAAATTAATTTATTTTTTTTCGACTACATTTAATATGCCATGCATGAAAGAACGCTCAAAAGATTCGCGAAACATCTGAACAGGCAGTGGCTGTGTAAGAGAACGTACTCAAAAGTTTCGCGAAACATCTGGCTGTGGTCCATGTGCCCGCTGCGTTTGAGCTGTGATGGCGGAAAGGGCCAAAGGGAGCCGAGCAAATTGCCTGACCGGTGTGGCTGTGGTGGTGCCCACAGCAGAGTGGATTGGGTTGGACTGTGGCTATGGCCGTGTGTAGACGGGCTTGTAAATTTTTTCCACCCATCACATCAAAGAGAATCTTATATGTATAAAGTACTAAATGTAGACGAAAAAATAATCCATTACATGGATGGAGTGTATGTCGCGAGACGAGTCTAACGAGCCTACTTAATCCACGATTTTCAACAGCAATGCTACAGTAACCGTTCGCTAATTCTTAATTAATTACCCTCTAATTACCCGTTATTAGATTTGTCTCGCGATTTGCTGGCTAGATCTGTAATTAGTTTTACCAATAGTTTACGTTTACTACTCGTAAATGGTAAATTTCCTTTGACGTGACATCCAAAAAATTTTCACCATCCCATCTAAACACCACCTATCTGGGCGAGAGAGAGACAGGGAGAGCCCACGGCAGAGTGGATTGGGTTGGACTGTGGCTATCTGGGTGAGAGAGAGACAGGGAGAGGGAGAGCTCCCGCTGCTTTGCTCGGTAGTGGCGCAGGGCCGCCGCTCGCATCCGAGGGAGGTGAGAGGTTTGACATTGACGGCTCCCCGGGCCTACAGGCCCGTGGCGGCTCGTCATTTTTTATTCCCACGTCCCGCCTCTCGACAACAAAATTTTTAATATGGCTCGTAGAGACGCATGTACAACCGTACACGTACACATTGCTATTCTCGCAAAAAAAAAACGTACGCGTCATTATAACATTTTTTAAAGAAAATATATTATGTTTTCTAAATTTACAGACCACATATCACATCAACCTATTCTCAGCGCGGTACACCACTGCGAAAGCGTCATTTACATTATCCAGTGCTTTTCTGACCTCACCAGCCATGATGTACATGCACTGCATAGGCCATCTGAAAGCGTTGCGAGCCGTATGCATATCATTGATATGGCACGATATCAATACGGGCATATGGCACAAGACGCAGGAGCAAACCAAGTGTCTGACCAACACGAAGATCTTCATTCTTCATGACGCTGTGGCAGCAGCGGCAGCGGCTCTCCTTGGCATTTGCAGCGACGCAAATCGAGCCCATTTATTTCCGAGAACGCATTGGCATGGCAAGCGTAATTCCTTAGGATGCAGAGGGGGCCTTGACAGCCACGGGCTGGAAGAGTGCTCCTCTCGCCCCATAGTACTCCGATAACCAGCCAGATATGATCTTCAGTTCTGATTCTCTCAGGCTTACCAGCCAATCTGGATCTTCTGGAGTTGCGGGGCGCAAATCAATGTGATGTGCTCCTGGGTGCAAATCAAAACCATGACAGTCATCTTAGTGCAGATCAACATTTGATGGGACTTGGGAGACAGAGAGAGGAAACCATATACAAGCAGCCATCATAAAAACACGCTACACATTTAGATATTTACTGGATAAAATTCCAAGGTGAGCCAGCCATTATTAATTCGAGTTACCTCTTATTTATAGAATTTAATCGCACCAAGAGGCAGCGTATGCAAGCAATGTTTATAATCATTATATCAGGTCGACATACTGTTTTAGTTTGTACTTTTAAAACTAAACTAGGTAGCGATATCAGATTGCGATAACAGTCTAAAACTAAGAAATCCAATTGGATTGCATAAACAAGTACTGGAGGTATAACAGGGACAGCAAAGTACCTAATGGAGCCACAATAGCAATGACACTCTCAGATATGTTCTTCAGGACACTGCAATGTTATCATGGCAGCAAAATCAAGTCGATGAAACGGCTTGGATCAAAAGACAAAATGATGTTTGCTCACCCTCCACCACTCCACGGATCAAGAAGACCGTTAAAGAATATGATGTTACTACCAAACTTTTCCAAGACTCTAGTAACATTCTGGAATAGAAAAAAACCCATTAGACAAAGTCACAGAACTCTCATGTCTATTATGTTCAACCAAAATAGTAAAGGAATTTTGCAGGAATTTGCATAGCAGAGCCAGTGTACAAAACTTGTGCAATATATAGCAAGTGTATACTGATCTCTCATGCAATTACTCCCTCCGTTCCAAATTGTAGCTCGTTTTGGTGTATACTGGCCAAGGCCAAGAACATCCTAATTAGGTTTGAAATATACTTATTAAAGACATTACAAGTATTTATATAAGTTTATATTTTTGACAGTAAAGTATGGGACAATTGGGTAAACATCACTAGCATGTTTTCATCTAAACAAGATTCATACTTTTTCATTAAAGATCAGTTATTCAAGAAGCTAGCTGGGAGGGTAACCAAAAGAACCCCTTTGTTCTACGATAATCTGGCAATTACTGAACACAATAACTCACATGGCCACCAAATTCTGTAGTAATCCACCGAGGCCTTGGCCTGACACCATAGGTTTTTATGCAATCCTCAGCATAGGAAGCATAGTCAAATTTATATGGTGGATACATGCTCCTGTCTTCACTGTAAGACATTGGCATTACCATCTCAGTGCAGGCCTGTTTGAATAAGGAATGGGCCATTATATAGTAGCTCAGCATAGATAAAAGAAACCAATAGAAACAGATTAAAACTGTGGTTTCCGAACCTGCCAATCCCATCCACCCATTCCGTGGGGATCATCATTTAGATCAAAGCAGCCAACAGTACCAGTATAGTTGTAGTATACATTTACTCCTGCATATATACGTTCCAGAATACTGGTACCCTCAGGTTGACTGTCGATATTTCTGCAAACCTGAAACAAAGAAAGGGTAATCTAGTAAGTAGTGACAACATTAATAAAATAGAACATGACAATTTTACAGAGTGTAAGCAGCTACACACAGCAAGACAGGGTTATCATAATTCCTCTGCTGACTTCTTCTGATTATTGGCCTATTGGGACGTAATACTTTAAACAAAACAACTGAATAGTACTAGCACATTTTAAAGCTGTACTGAAGATTGATTATTTATGCATTGTTTTAAATTGAAGCATAAGCATAAATATGCAATACAATCTATAGCGATTTGGTGTGCAAGAACTAACTTCTTTAATAGGATTGGCTGGCAAAGGCATGAGAAATTCTGATGGCAGTGGGTAATCGACCATGGCCAGATAACTGTATGCTGAGCTCAACCAATCTGAAAGGTCTCCACTTGTTTTCAGGGTCCTGCCAAAAATTTGTATTTAACCATTATTACAAAAGACCTCAGTGTATAAAGAAAGAAAAAACAGTGAATGGTATAGGGAGATGACTCACTGGCAAAGGTGGAAAGTTTTGCTTAGTTTCAGAAGGCCATCTTGCCCATTTCCTTGGTCATCTAATGCTTTCCAAGAGTCTTTTATTGTCTGAAAGCAACTTAAACTTTCCCTCTAAACACATAAATGCAGAAACAAATTTAAGTATCGCATCACTCTGTGTTCATCTAAAATCTAAAAACTACAAAAGCGCGAGATAATGCAAAATACACACCCTAAAATCATCTGACACAAGATCATAAAATATCGTAGAAGGGACGATGTCCTCAAACTGCAAGATTGGAGCCGATGACACGAGAGCCCCAACAGCAATATGTGGATACTTGAGTCTCATCCAAGCAGCTAGCACTGCCCCCAACGAACAGTGTCAGTAGCAGCATAGAAATGAATTTTGAAAGCTGATCACTAAGCCACCAACTACATCTATGATCTATCACATGATCAAGATTTCAAGACACAGATTTTACTTACTTCCACCGTATGAGCCCCCAAAGAGCACCACGGGGCTGCCCTCTGCGGACAAGTTCCTCTTGAGGTCAGTCAGCAGCACAGCGAAGTCAGCAATCGCCTGCTCGGCCGTGAGATAAGCCAAGGACTTGGAATTGTTGTACGCTTTGGCTTTGCTCCCGAACGGCATGGACTCCCCGTAGTAACGATGCTGCAGCACACAAGAGAATCGACACGCCCTTCAAAAAAAGAAGAAGAGGAAGCAGAAGACGAATACGAGACTAGAGGCGGGGGGGGGGGGGGGGGGGGGGGGGGATGATTGCCTCGGCGAAGACGACGAGGGCGGCGAAGCGCGGGGCGGCCTCCCAGACGAGGCCGGAGTTGGCGGCGAACCAGGCGATGTCGCCCTCGTTGCCGCAGTAGAAGAAGATGGACCCGCCGGGGCCAGCCCACTCGCCTTCGCGGCCCACCAGATACCGCTGCTGGAAGAACGCCGCCGCGTCGTCCTCTTCCGCGACCCCGGGAAAGCTGAAGTGGTCCAGCCGCTGCCGGAAGTATCGGGTCTCGTACTCGTAGCCCCTCACCACATTAGCTCCGGCTCGCGCGCGGGACTGGGGCCCCGGGAAGCGGGGCGGCGCCAGGGCCCACGCGGCCACGGGGAGGAGGCCTACGAGGAGGAGAAGGAGGAGGCGGGGGGGCGGCCGCATCGTCGAGGTGAGGTGCTTCGCTTGTCGCTTCCGACGAGCCCGAGTCGAGGAGAGTGGAGGTTGTTCGTCGGAGTGGTGTGGCTGTGGAGCTTGCGAGAAAACGGGGGCACTTTCGACGTGGTGCGTGACGTGTGCGGGCGCCTCGTTTCTGCGTGGGCCCCCACGCTCGATCGAATTGCAGCACGCGCGCACGTGAGAACATGGGCTAATGGGCCTCGAAATCTGAGCCGAATGCATGCACGGGCCGTCATCGTATTGGGCCTGCAGTGTCCGACAGCGTGGACTCGGACTTGGTGGTGGAGCTTCCTTCCGCGACGAGGCGCCGGGACATGCCGCGCGCCCGTGCACGCTCGACGACCACACTAGCTTTCGTAGAATCGTACTCTGCAGCAGGAAGGACAAGGTGCGCGCCTCTCTTGGAATCGGGCGTAACGGATCGTGAAGATGAAGCTGCGTGGTGCGTGCTTTGGACGCGGGTGCCGGGGACGACGGCGAGTCGGCCTCTAGCGTCTTCGTTGCTGGAGTGTTTTCAGTTTTCACCAGGTGCTAGTGCTACTGTGAAGAGACAAGCATTCGGCGTGGCAAATTCGTGATTTCCACTGATGTGTTCTAACAGTGATGGTATGACGGAAATGGCAAAGCGCGGAATGCAAATTTCAAGTAGTGGCAGTTAGGGGAACCAAATAATTTTGATGGCCATCAAGGGATCTATATAAATTTTCTTAGTGATATTAAGACGATTTGCTCCAGCATTAAAAAAAAAAACTCGATCCGCAGGGGTGAAGACCCACCCCGAGGTATTCTATTAAGAAGAAGACCTTCTCACACAGGCCGAAAAAATCCTCGAACCCCCACCCCACCCTTACACAGGGAACCGTTGCCTGTGAGACGGGCCGGTTCTATTGCCATGTGCTTTGGCGTGGGACAGGCGAGGGAATTTTTTTCGCTGAGACGCCCAGCGCCGAGCCTGGGGCTCGAACGTTGGCGGGCAGCGAGCCACAACGGGCTCCTGCCTTCCGCTAGCCACATTATGCACGTTGGTTCTGCACCCCCAAAGCAAACTACCAGTAGCCGAGAGAGAGTTTCTTGCATCATTAGACTAAATCTTAAGCATATTGCCAATAGAAGTTCATTCAAAGAAATTAAGAAACTGACATCATCATCAACTACAAACTTATTCAGTCCACGACAGAAAATATCAAACATGCTATGTAAAACAATAAAAAATATATATAAGCACGGATGGAAAATTCTAGGAGGCTAGCTCGCACCAGCACGCAAAAAAATTATTGTAACCTTACACGACCAATACCTTATCTGGTAAGGAAACAAAGATGCATATTACAATATCCTAGCAAAGGGGCAAAAGTGCACAGTTCTGCCTTACCTTAGCTCAACTCTTGTAAATTACTCTTTGGCCAAATCTAAATCATCAAAAGCTTCTTGCCGTCCAGGTTCCTTACCATGTCCACCTGTTGCACGTCAATAGAAGTTAGGAATTGCACATCACACATGATTTTTTTAAACGAACCAGGCAGGAGAGCTGCCGATTATATTAAAAAGTAGAATAAACCCAGACTGGGCAGAACAATAAAAACAACATCAGCCGGTTGGATTGGGACATCAACCCGCGCCATAGCAACTCAACTCATACACAACATCAACCGGTTGGATTGGGACATCAACCAGGTCTCTCTCTCAATTGTGCCCGGCCGGATTGGGACATCGACACAAGCCTCAACGAAACTTTGCCCGGTCGGATTGGGACATCGACTCGAGCCTTCACGAACTCTGCCCGGTCGGATTGGGACGTCGACACGAGCCACCACACAGTCCAAACCAAGTCTCTCTTTTTTTTGTCCTTTTTCACTTTTTTGAAAAGGAAAAGAAAGAAAAGAAGAGCGCCCCTTCGGAAGCAGCCACCGAAGCAGGCCTCCATGTCGGAAATGCCTAACATCGCCTTCAAGAAGGCCACGCCGCCGAAGACGTCGTCGATGCCAGCCCAATTTTGGTTGGATTTTCACCCGCCTTATCCGACATGGAAGACCGGCAACCAAGCTGATGACACGAGACCAAAGCCAAGATCTGCACCAAGATGCTCGACGTTGCCTTCAAGAAGGACATGACGCCAAAGGCGCCATCAACGTCGTCCCAAGATGGGATGGGTTTTCGCCCGCATCATCACGGCGTAAAGAGACGGTTGGCGCCCCAACCCCACCACCATAGCGCGGCTGGGGAGCCTCCGCACGACCGCAGACAACTCCGCCTTCACGACGACGTTGACATTAGCCAGAACAAACCGTCGTCGGCCACGTCACCGTGACGCCGCTGACACACCATCATAGATCGTCGGCACCATGGAGCCCGCCCAACGCGCCCGCACGAAGACGCCTACCCACCACGGGGCAGGCTCACGGGCGTCGCTGCTGCCGGGTGAGCAGCAGCGCGCGCCTGCCAAGGCTGCACGCAGGCCAGCCAGCATGCCGCTAGGACCCGCTCGAACCGTGCCCACACCGGACGTTGGCGCCGCCGCCGATGCCGGGCAATACTGCACACCGAACGTCGACGCCGCCGCAATCGGGCCGAGCCGCGCGCCCCGGAGCAGGGCTCCACCTCCACCGCCACTGCCGCAAGCCGGAGTGACGAGCCCCGTGCCCGACGGACGCGCCACCGAAGCCAGGATTCCGCCGCCGCCGCAAGACCCGTCGCCGCGAGTTCCCGCACGCGGAGACCCCAGGGCATCAGATCCGGCGACTGAGGGAGCGGATCCGGCCGGGCACAGGGCGGATCTGGTCGTGGACGGCCGGAGCCGGCCGCCACCGCCATGGCCGGAGGTAGCTCCCAAAGAAGAACGCCGGGGGAAGAAAGGAGAGGAGAGAGGTAGGGGAAGGGGTGGTTTGGAGCCCCGCCGCCGCCTTCCTTGCGGCCGCACGGTCTTACGGCGGCCGCTCGAGCGACGGCGAGGGGTGGAGGCGGCGCTGGAAGGGCGGCGGCGTGGGCGCTGGGGGTCCGCCCGTGCCGCCCCGAGGAGGAGCGACGCGGGGGCGTTTTTTGTCTGGGCTGTTAAGCTAACTTACACCACACATGTTATTAATGCAAAAGGAAATCATGTGCCTCTAACTAAACTACACATTATACTGGTGTAGTCTGCATATGTCTCTCAAATGGTAAGATCTAGAAAAGTAAGATATTAGCATCCATGTTTGTTCATCTCTCTCCATCTATTACTTCCTCCCCATTTTCAAAGGTGCTACTCTACTTCTCCAAAAGTGAACTAGTGAACTTTGACCGCTAATTTCTCTTGTAGTACCTAACAACAAAATCATGGTAACCACAAAAAGAAAATCAACAAAACCATTGTTCATGGAAAGTAGTTAAAAATACATTGGTACCACTATTGTATAAAAAAACTACATATAGTCAATCTAATTATTCATAAAGATCAAGTTTGAATCTTAATGTGTGCACAACTTAGGTGAAAAAAAAAATGAAAGAGGGCATACAAACAAATACCTAAGTTCTGCATGGTTCGGGCTTCAATATGTATCTTACTGAACTCCTCCTTTATGCCCTGATTTATTTCATCTTTCATCTTCACCATTTCTCTGGAAGAGCATCTATTCAGCGCCCACCTCCCCCCCCCCCCCCCCCCCCCCCCCCCCCACCACACACACACACACACACACACGCCCAATTTTGGCATAATCCAACCATAAAGAAAACAAGCCACTAAACCCCATAACGCAAGCCGTAGTGGCTGTATTTTAAAGCTGAAAAAATAGAACCGTAAAAGATAGTATCTTATAAGTTATCAGATATCCCTTAAACCTCTCAAATTAGAATGCTGGACTCTCAACAGATGTAAGCTCTCAAAATTGGAACTATGCACATATGACTCTCAATGGTGGATGAAGAGTCACATGTTAGTGAGACAAAAGAGATGTAAATCATTAATCATGTAATGGCATATTCTAACATGCACGCGCACGCCAAAGAACAAAAACAAGGTCGTACCAGTTGAATTCAGTGAGAAGTTTCTTGTTACGAGTAAGATCCTAAAGAAAAGGAAAAAACATACCAGACAAGATAACAAAAGAAGATTTAATTTTGAGCAATGACACAATCTTCACTGTGCGCCAATCATCACCGTACTCCCTCCGTTCCAAAATAGATGTCATTCTCGCTTCTCGAGAAGTCAACATTTTCAAAATACCGTCAATTATATATTAAAATATATAAATATTTATGCTAAGTAATTAGTATCATTGGAAAGATCTTTAAGTATAGTTTTTTAACAAATTTATTTGGAGATGAAAATGTTGCACGTTTTTTCTACAAATCTAGTCAAAGTTGAGAAAGTTTGACCGGCACGCATCCCATAACGTCATCTATTTTGGAATGGAGGGAGTATATTAGTATTTCTAATTCAAAGAAATGTATGATACTTGATTGCAGCAACTGTCCACATAAAAGTATAAATAAATAAACTATGAGGAAGAAAGTCACCAGTGGTCCCATGGTCTAGCGGTTAGGACATTAGACTCTGAATCTAGTAACCCGAGTTCAAATCTCGGTGGGACCTAGATTTTTGCCGATCCTCTTCTTAAACGTTTTTCTCAATCTAACACTGACTGGTTTAGATTTTAGTGCCTGACGCGCACGTATGGATTATGTAGTGTTTTTTTAGCAACGATTATGTATGTTTCGGCAGTGGACTGGCCCGTAAAAGAAAAATGCAAATCTCACACCCTACTCCGTACCAGGGGGAGGGGCACTTTGGGGGAGGGGCACTTTGGATGCTACTCCCTCTGTTCTAAAATAAGAGTAGTTTGAAAAGTGTGTTTTTAAGAACTACTTTTATTTTGGAACGGAGGGACTAGGGAGTAGACTAGAACCCAACAATTTCAATCAGAGCTAATCACAGGAGTAAATTGCATGAACCCCTGAAGTCGTTCATCGCCTGAAAACTGAACGAGCCTGGCCGTGTTCCCCCAGGCCGCTAGCGTGACTGAGCAGGCGCGCAGCTGCACGCGACACGGCGCCCAAGCCCAACGGAGCCCAACGGTGAATCGGTGACACGCTGCAACCGCCCACCCCCGCGCCGTCCACGCAATCTGTTGCTCGCTCCTGATTGGTCCGCTATACGTGTTTCCCGTCATCAGCCCTCGGAAGCACACGGCCAAATCCGTTTTCCGGGTCCCAAGACCAAAACGGTCAACCCTCTGGAGTATTCCACGTACTGCTCTCCCATTGGCGTCGCGGGCGGGCCCCGCCAACCTCCTCCAGGCCCCACGTGTCATCCTTCTCGAGAGATCATTATTACCCGCGTCAGAATTTCTCGAGCCTAAAAACAGGCCGTAGCAAATCCAACTCCCCTTTCGTCTCGCCGGAAGAAACAGCAGAAGGAAAGGGGGGAATTTCGGGTCGAAATCGATCGGAGTGAAGGGCAGCTCTCAGCAGCCATGGCCGCTCGAGCTCGATGGCGACTCCTCGCGCTGCCGTTCGCGCTGCTTCTCGTGGCCGGCCCGGCGCGCGGCCTCGTGAAGCCGGAGGCCGCGGCGGCCCCCAAGCCTCCTGTCCCGAAGGCCATCTCGGTGAGCTCAGGCGGAAATTCCTCCCTTGCTGCGGTTCGTTTGTCCTAGCCTCCTAGGGTCTGATCTGATCGGGTGTGGATCGAATGCGGCGCTTGCAGGACCTGAGGGAGGCAATCGTGAAGGGGCTGGGGTTCCAGGCGGAGGGGCTCAAGGTGTCCGGGTTCGACGTGCGGGACGCGCTGGTGGGGCACGCGGTGGCGTACGAGTTTGACATCGAGGTCGGGCGGAAGGTCCTGCCGGTGCGCCTGCTCGAGGACGTCAAGCGATGGGACTTCGTCGACCTCCCCATCTTCCGCTCCCAGGCCGACGCCGACGACACGGCGCTCGCCGAGATCTGGAGGGCTGGGAGAGGGAGCGTCGTCGATCCCACCCTGCCGCCATTCCAGCTCGCCGGGCCCATGGAGCTCTGGATCCAGGACGGCGACGATGTCAGGCTCGCCTTGCCGGTAAGTGCAGAAGTTCGTTTTGCCCCCAACAAGTGTGTGTGAATGTATCTGTGACCCTTGGCTCCAATGTCATACTCTAAAGATTGAAAGGGTGTAATTGCCAAGGGTAAGGCCTGCCCACCCATTGGCATCAAAACTGAAATTGGGATATGGCAGGAGCTAGTGATAAAATAAGAACATTAAGATCGGAAGTTAAGATAAATGTTTGCTTCCCTCTCGGCTCTCGTACATCTAAGGTAAAGTCAGAAGGCAGAGCTGATACTATCAAAATTGGAGTTGAGGTCGCTAACATACCAAAAGCTACATGCTTCTTTGTCTAGAACACTGATTTAGGGGACTCTTCATTAGTTTACTAGTATGTATGTATTATGCTGCTGGCATTATCGGCTTTCGAATTCCTTACATGAAGATTTTAATAAAGAACATAAATCCAGTAAAGCTTGTTTGAAGATTTAATTCTAGGCAGCAAGGGGATTCTTCATTAGTTTACTACGTATGATACAGCTGGCATCATTAGCTTTCGATTTCCTTGCCTGAAAATTTTAAAGCTCATAAATTCAGTGTTTGAAGGTTTAATTATATACATAAAGGGGCAACTTCTGTCTTTGTGAAACATGAGAGGAATGAGTTAATACAAAATTCAAAAGTAAACTTTACAGAACTATTGGGTCCTTTATTTTCAATACATGCAAGCTTGTTCCTGAATTATCTGATGCCGCGATGCTTCATGGAGTTTTCTTGCCGACTCAACTGCGAGCTACCAGATTGAATTACTAGTAGAATGATGATCCTACTTTTTTGTTATTGTGTCCATTTTACATTCCTGAGAGCAGTGATGTTACATAAATACCACTCTAATGGTGCCTCTAGGCTCCTAGCTAGCTGTATTACTGCTTTTCCTTGTGAGCAAGTATGTTGGTTGATACATGCAAATCCCTTTTGCTAGATATACCTTGGATAATTCTTATATCCTAAATTCTTGATACTTGACTTATAAATTTAAAGTTCAAATTCCATGATGTACTTTTGGCTGGCAATAGCTGGGACTCATGCAAGACCATCTATTATTTAGATACCATGGCTTAATGAGTCAAAGAGGAATTCGAAGAATGTGTCTATTTTGATAATGACAAGTAAAGTATTCTGGTTGCCGAGTTACTCTGTATTCTATTCATTGATATGAAATATGTAGATTATTAGCTTAAATGTTCACCATAATAAATACTAAATTTTCATGTTTGATTTTTGTTGCAGCATGATGTGGATGCGGGAACCCTGAAGAAAGTTGTTCTGTCTGATGGTGCAGTGGTAACAGTGAAGGGTGCCAGGGCTGTGAGCCTCCGGTTGCCACTTGAACTACCGCTTCCTCTCAACCGTACTACTTACAAGGGCCGCCTCTCGAGCCTACTATCCATTGCACAAGCTCTACGTGGTGCAGCCCGGTCTAATCAGAAGCCCCTGCTCTCTCTTCGTATCGAGGGCCCGACCTCCTTATCCTCGACTCCTTCCATGTCTCCCAATGACAAGCTCAAGCTCAAACGGTTGGCCCCAGGCCAAGTGGAGCTCTCCTCACGGGCAGGGGCAATTCCTGCTGTCACTGAAGACGAGGACGAACCACACAACACCGCATTGTGGCCTCTCTTGTCACTGAACGGGTCAGATGGTAGCCTGCAGGGATTTGAAGAGCTGTTGGCTTCAGTCCTCGGAAAGAAAGCTGGCGAGAAGGGGACATTCAAGCTGCTGAAGGCACGAGCCTCGGCGCAAACCTATGTCAAAATGGCATTTTCGGTGGAGAAGAAGCTCGCTGAGGGAGAGGTGAACTGGTCCAACTTCCCAGAGTGGAAGACGAAGCCCAAGAAGGCGAGAGCACACTATGAGGTCCTTGCTCGAGTGGAGGGCGGCCAGGCGATCCCAGAGAGGATTGCGCAGGTGCAGCCTTTCCAGGCCGACGAGGCCATGTCGGAGAGTGTGCTCACTGGCAACGTCACGAGATCGAAGATGGAGATTGTCCATCCCCCGCCGGTTTACTTCACTCTATGAAAACCGGAAGAGCTGGAGGCTGTTTTCTCTCTTCAGAGCTATACGCCGCTGAGAAAAAGCCTTGCAAGCGGCAAAGAAGTTTGTTGCCTGTTGGTACTGACCGTCCATGAAAAGTGTCGTTGTATGTTACACGAATACTGTGTAACTTGTATATATACCAACTGGAATAACGAGCGAGAAAAGGAAAAGTTTGTAATCATAATAGATATTCAGTTTTTGCGGACGGGCCCCACTGAGAAACTGTTCTTACCCTGTAGCTCTGCGTGCAAGACCGTCCGATGGTGATTCGGCTGCCGACGCTTCCAACCCCGTCTCTTTTTTTTTAAAAAAAAACAGCGACTCCTCCTTCTTGATGCTTCTCGCCACGCCCATGTCCTCTCCCTCATGGCCTCACCGCCACCGGTGGTTCTGTGATCGATCTCCGACGCGGCCGTGCCGAGCGGGCAAGCCCTGCCGACTAGACCAGAGACAGGACCAAGCGGGAATCCGGGAGCGTCGGCGGCTCAAGCCACGACGGCGGCAAGCGGCACAGTCCGCCCCCTGATTCCCTGCTCCTCCCGCTCACCGACGCTGTTCCATCCACCACCATCGCTGCTCCCTGGCCCTGCATGTGGCTGTATGGACGAATCGTGTTGTCCTCTTCCTCCCCCTCCCCCCGGCGGCTACAGGAGCAGATGCGGTGTCCGGATTTGCAGGCGCCTGCGCTAGACGATGCGGCGCGGCAGCTACACCGGCCGGCGGGCCTTACCGACAACAACGGCGCTTGAGGCACCATCGACCCCGGGTGCAAGCGCTTCCCTCATCTTCATCTTGCCCCAGCTTGGTGCTCCCAAATGTAACCTCGCTGCTGTCTTCGAGTGGATAGACAGCGTCGAGTTTCATGTCCCCTTCTTCTCAGTCTGAATCTGGGGTTCAATCTCTATGGGGTTGTTGCGGCCTTCTCGATTTGGTTAGCTTATGACTGACATCTTTGTGTTTGTTTTTCCTAAGGCCCTGCAGCTTGCCAGGAACGCCACCGAGGATCCACATCGTCGTCACTAATAATGGTCAGTACAGATCTACCACTAATGATCCTTTCTCCTCCCTTCAAATTTGTAAATATAGGCTGCTCAAACCGATTAGAAAATAATCTTAATAAATAAATGATCGGGGAACCCACTATTAATTTCCAAAACTTTTCCTTCAGGTTCTTTTTGTTTTTCAAGCAGTACATCTACTTTATCACTTACATGGTTGTGATGGTTAGCTCTGAAAAAGAAGAGATGGTTCATGGATTGATTGCAGCATCGTCTATTCTTGGCTGTATGAGAAGCATCTCTATTTAATGCCTTCGACCTGCTGAACGTATGGATATGAATCTACATATTTAAATATTTAAGTGCTTCCTATTATACTAGCTGATTTGTTTTTCCATATGGAAAGTGACTTATCAATCTCCTTATGGATGTTGGATTTCCTACACCTTAAAATGCAGACATGTCACATGGCGCTTAGTATTTCTGTGGTTTTTATTTATTCGCACGTTTTTGTTCTACATCCATTCGCCTATTTTACAGCGCAGTTGCTAATCCTGTGATATAGCACCTCAATGTTCTAATCTTTTTTATACTACTTTATGTTTTCATGGTTTCCTCCATGCCTTTAGATTGGGGCATTATTTATGGAAATTGTATTGTGAGCTCATCTTTATGTTGTTATGTATTAGTCAGATGTACACAGATTCTTTTTACAAATTCGCTTATCATGTTCAGAAGTATGTAATCATATATTAGTCAGACGCACGTCGATTCTTTTTACAAATTTGTTCGTGTTTGCGTGTGACGTATACCTTGCAAGATAATCAATTGACATGGTGTATATCATGTGACATTCAGCCATGTTGCCTCAAACACAAGCAGCCTTTCACAATGTCACCTCTATGTTAGTCATGCTCCATGTGCTTCTTCTGCTTGCCTTACAAAACTACTTACCTTCAGATTTTATATTTATTTGCAGGGACATTTACTCATTTGATGGGAATTCTATTGGCACGCTCTATATGTTGTCTCCTACCTGCTCACCATTCCACTCCATTCCTCTTCTGTCCAAACAAGCCCGTAGCAATTTTGATGTTTGATTATGTCTCTTCCTGAATGTTTTATTTGCTGCTATCTCACATAAATGTGTTATGAAATCCAGCGTGTCCCTATTACTTAGTACAATTTGCAGCCAAGATAGCTTATTTTATTTTGCTTTGCTTATCTTTTCCTATGACATTTGCAGTCTATACCTTGCTATATTCCTGTCCCTAATCAGAACTACAGATCTCGGTTGTAATAAATGGCTTAAAGTGCCATTTTTAGTTCTAATGACATTTTGCTTCATGCAACTCTGCTGATTCCAATACCATTGTTACATAAGACATTGAATACAGTGAATTCAAAAATGTTCTCCACTGTTTACAACTCCCGACTTAATATCCTGCTCGCGGCGAAGCGCGGGGTGCCATCTAGTACAACTATAAGTTAGCAATTGTGCAGTTTTGAACTCAACAGTGTCTTTGCAATTTGTCGGATGGTGCTATTCAAGCCGAGATGTCGCCTGTATCGTGCCTCGCCGCTCGTCGGTGTCTTTGCACCGGCGAATCGGCGATGGAGCCTCTACGGCTGCGACGGCGAAATTTTGAATTTTCTGAACGGGTCGACTCGCCAGAACTGTTTAAGAGCGACGCGAATATTCTCCTTCGTGCCAAGGTCCCGTTCTAATCCATGGGCCATTGCTCATGGGCTCATCATCGCACGTGGCCCGTTTCCACACTGACACACGGTTCACCACGCCCTCGAACCACCCTCCTCACCGACCAGACCATCATGGCCCATCTGTCTGGCGTGCCCGGCCGTCCAAACTCTCTGCGCCCCCCGCTCGCCGTCTCGACTCGCTCTAGGTTTTCCCTCGGTGCACCGCAACAGCGCGGCGTTAAGAAAGCGACCGCCGCCGGGGCGCGACACCGCCGGTGCAGCTCCACCCTAACCGCGCGCGCCGCGCCGAAGGAAGCCGCCCAGCCACCGCGGCCGCCTCGAGGCGACGGCTACGTGCACGAGGACGAACGGATGGGGCGAGGGAGGGGGCGGAAGGGGAAGGCCGCGGCTGCCGCGGGCGACGGCGGCGGCGCCGGCGTGAAGGAGGCGACGCTGGTGCGCGTCTCCAATGTGCTCGAGGAGTTCCGCGCCTCCGACGCCCAGGGTTCGCGCCCCATTCACCTTCTCTTTACTATGGTAGCTGTTTTTGCGCTCCGGAGTCGCGAATTGGGTGGTGCTTGAGCGTGCTTTTAGTTGCGCCGATGCGTCGGCTCAGGGGACTTCGCGCTTCGGGTCTATGGTTTGGGGGCGATTTTAGCTCAGGCCTTGCCCATTTGTGCGCCATTTGGTCCTTTTGCTCTGCTTTTTTATAGGCGCTTTGCTGTTTTTGTTAAATAATTAGAATAGGGCGATTCTAGTCCGGTCATCAGTTCATTAGCGCATTTGGATTACAACCTGCTCTGTGAATTGTTCTGCTACTTTTGTGGCGTCCTGATAACCAATTTCACTTCCGTTTCTTATCCACATCGTGTTCTATCAAAAAGCGTTTCAAAAATACAGCTACTTAGTATTTCCACCTTGCCAATCTGTGGCTATGTTCCTGAAAAAAGAAAAAAAAAGTGGCTACTCTGAATTCATGCTTACACAAAATTTAAATATTTTCTTAGGTTGGCCATCTGCTAAGTGGCCTATTCAGTGTCTGCTGTTGCTTTTCCATTAATACCTTTTCAGAATGTGACCTATCAAAGGTTATAGAATACATCTGATCCCAAAATTAACTGAAAAGTGTCTCACATTGATTTGCAGCTTGCAACTTTTGTCAAAATTGCTGTCCAAATTCCACTCCATGTTTACATAGCTGTGGTGCACATTAAGCACAAGCACAGGCCCCTATTGGGAAATTAATTGTTTAATGATTTGGTAAACTTTTAGTTAAGCTTAAACGTAAGGTGGTAATAACCGCCTCTTATATTGATGGCATCCTTTTCTGATGTGTTGGGACTAACTTGAGTTTAAGTACAGGCCCCCTCCACCTATGTTATGTTCATGCCTCTTGGATTACTGGTCTCTTCCTTGGTGTTATGCGATGGCTGTGAGCTGAAAAAAGTGACACCTAGACATTTTTACATTGCAGTGTACACATTTGAACCTGATCTGAACAACTTTGAACGAGGTGCAATCCATCAGATGTGTAGAAAAATGGGCATGACATCCAAAAGTTCCGGGTGAGTAGGATAAGTAAAATGCATTATGCAGAATTGTTTCAGTCAAGAGTTATATAAGAAATCTTTGGCTAGGCTTGATGCATCTTTCGGTTGCATCATTCTATTGTTACTTTTGCAGTGCAATAGTTGCTCGGTACATGCTTGGTCATTCTGAATTCTATTTGTAAACTACAGGGTTGGGGACAAACGACGCCTCTCTGTTTATAAAAGTAGTAAAAAGAAGGAGGAGCCTAATAAGGAAGAAGGACCTAGTCACCTTAGGTTTTCTGAAGAGGCGAGACATGTTTTGCAGGATTTATTTATGCATTATCCTCCTGATGAAGGTGCTGATTTAAATGGGGATGCCAACCGGAATTCTAGTGATAAGGCTGCAAACATTAAATGGAAAACAGACAGTGCCTTTTGCAGGCCAGCAATGAGCGAACCTGATATAACTAAGAAAGTTGAGATGCTTGCCTCAAAAATAGAAGGTTCCGCACAGCTGAGGAAGGTTTGTATATTCTGGCTAGATAATATTTTCTTCCTTTCTTTTTTTAATAAATGACTGCAATTCGTAAGTTGCTGTTTCTTTTAAATTAATTTTATTTTATAAGAAGACGATCTTATTTATAGCTAAAAACAGTTCACTTTTGAACAGATCATGGAAGACAGATCAAAGCTTCCTATTTCATCCTTCAAGGATGTCATCACTTCAACTTTGGAACATCACCAGGTATTTTTTTGTTTGAAAGGTTTCTCACACTTCAAAGTTATATACTTAAATCAGGTTAAAAAATTATATGTTTAAATCTACAATATCGCAAAATTGTAAAAGTTGTAAAAGAGGTGATCCAACTTGCAATCAAATTTTATCCTAACTTCAACATGATACATGGATTAAACTGGGTGCTGGATTATGTCTTTTCCTCTTTTTTTCCTCTTAGTAGTTAAGGTAATGTTAACACACGCTGTAGACATGGCATATTTATATGGTAGAAAATATCTAACATGTGCTAGACCACGTCTTGAGTTCGTGTGATTCTTTGTTACTGAGCAAAAAATCATAGGGCATTTAGCAAAACGTTTGCCACTTTACTGATCATTGTTATTTTCTCCTTCATGAGATTATACACTCTTGCTAGCTCTCCATACGGTTTCTTCAACCATCATCTGATTTCAAGTTGATCCCCTATAATTCTTACTAGGTGGTGCTTATTTCTGGAGAAACAGGCTGCGGTAAAACCACCCAGGTGCAAATTCTTTCAACACTTCATATGTAATATGACCATGACAAAGCTGTTATATAGATTAATCTCGTGCTCATTCCTGCATTAATTTGAGATGTTTTTGTTGTATTTTTTTGTACTACTGTTAATTATTTTTTGGTTTGTTGGTTTGAACAGTTGCTATTCATGTTGTTACCAACAAGATGCATTTTGTGTGCTTGAGCGGTTGAGCCAGTATCAGTCAAATGATGTATCTTATGCATAGAAACTAGAAACCTTTTGCTATCTCTTCATGCATGCAATTTTATACTAGAAACAGCCTGTGGGTCCTTTCTGTCAGAGGCTGGATAATGTTTCTTGAATTCTTTAACTTTCTTTGCTTGAATAAAACCTGGTATATGTTATTTACATAATAAGTTTCATGGAATTCTTGTGGTTCCTACAGACTTATATCTGAACTGTATAGCTTTGGTGATTTGGTGCCTGTGGGTTGGGAATAATATCCTCATTTATTTGGCTAACTATCCATGCTGTTCTTGTTTAGGTTCCTCAATACATCTTGGATCATATGTGGGGCAAAGGCAAATCGTGTAAGATCATATGCACTCAACCACGTCGGATATCAGCTATTTCAGGTATGTTTGACCCATATTATGACAGATTCAGATTGCTTTTGAGTTTGTATCTGTTGCTTATTAGTTATGCTTTTCTCTGTTTACTATCCAGTTGCTGAGCGAATCTCTGCTGAAAGAGGAGAGGCTGTTGGTGATACAGTTGGATATAAGGTGTTAACATAATTTTATATTTGTCTATACGATCTATTTCTGGGTTAAGTCTTTTTAGGTTCACTTTATGGTTGCTGTGAATGTTAGAAGAGGAATGACTGTTCCTCATAGTGCTTCCATCCTTCCAGCCAGGGTCATGTGTTTGGAAACATAGGAAGTATAACTTTTATATGTGCATAATTGATCTTTTAGATCTGCTTTAGCTTTCGTAAATCTATGTTTCCTCTTTCCTGTACCTATTGTTATGTCAAAATATTTTTCATTCTCTTATGCTTTTCCCCCCTCTTTTTCTGTAGATACGTTTGGAGTCAAAAGGAGGGAAGAATTCATCGGTCATGTTCTGCACAAATGGCATTCTTTTGAGAGTACTGATAGGAAGCGGAACTAACACCACAAAAACCCGAAACCCGAAGCGGTCATTAGATGATGCAATTTTGGGAATATCACACATCATTGTGGTACTTCTTTATACTTAAATATACACAGAATTATTTTGATATCATAGAAACTGTAACAATACTACTTTCATATGAATATTGCTTACAAATTTTCAAGAGCATATAATTCAAAAAAAAAAAACAATGGTGAGCTGTGTATTCAAGGCTGTGTTAACTCATATATGGGCATCTAGTTTCATGGAGAGGGAATGTTTATTTTGGAATCAAAGTTTATTGCTCGTAACATTTACCAACTGTTACATAGTAATTTGATAGGCATGTCCATCATCATGGTCCCAGAAGGGATTCTTTTTCTAATTTCAATGCTTTTGTGACTTCTACACATATTTGCATTTATTTTGTTGCTGTGTTAACACCCTGTAACCTTCTCCATGCATATTATTATTAATATGTTCCCACTTTGTTAAATTGGGAAAATTCCTGCTTAAGATTTCGAGCTTGCAATATAATTTTGGCCGCGATTTCTTTTCTGAATACTTGTTTTATACTACACTTATCCATTGCGTGAGGAGGCTGATCATTTTGCGCACAACGCAGCAGCAAAAGCCGAAAATGACAATTGCCAAGCCGTTTGTTATAAATACCACAGTAGGGCCTTCTGTATTGATTTACCTAAAAACAAAGTTTTTCGCCCTGAGCAAGTTGTGGAGGCACAGTATATTAGTAAACAAGACCAACTCGTGGCTTAGTGTCTGGATTGTTAATTTCCACACACTCCTTGGAAATTATGCGGACAATGTGTTTTAGCTCTTTTACGGAGTATTTGGTTAACTCTATATAATTGGCTTTGTATATAATACGCGGCTATTCCATTGTCATATGTGTTTGCTTAACATCATCTCGAGAAAGATCCTAGTGTTGTTGGATTGTGCACCATTCTATGTAGTAAATGTTAACTCATTTTTACTATATGTAGGATGAAATTCACGAAAGGGATAGGTTTTCTGATTTCATACTGACTATTCTAAGGTATAATGATACACCTTTTGTTCACTGGTTATTAGTAGTGCACATGTTAATATACTGATACCTTTTTCAATACAATTTTATGCAGAGATTTGTTGCCGGTGTATCCTCATCTTCGTTTGGTGAGCAGAATCTTTCTTTGCATTTCAGTTCTTGTTTTTCAACCATCATAATTGTTGTAAATGGGGTTTGTTGTCTGCTTAAGGGCTTGTAGACTGGAAGTTCCTGGTTGGTAGATTAATGTTACAAAATCACTAAGTCATCACATTGATACATTGTTACTATGATTATCCAAGTGGCTTCTTAGAGTCGAACTACTGCATTTAAATCTGAGTATATTGCCAAATCATTCAATAATGTATTTAACAGGTACTCATGAGTGCAACAATGGACGCTGAGAGGTTTTCACAATACTTCAACGGATGTTCAGTCATTAAAGTCCCTGGATTTACCTATCCTGTTAGTAAACTCTCTCAGATTGAATATCTTAAACTATCTGTCTGAAATATTTGTTGGCATGTTATAACTTCTTTTTCATCAGGTCAAAACTTACTATTTGGAGGATGTGCTGTCTATTCTGCAATCTGTCGGAGATAACCATCTTAATACTATAACCAGTGATAAAAAGTCGAGCAGCGTTTTAACTGATGATTTCAAAAGCTCAATGGACGATTCAATTAACCTGGCTTTGGTCAGTGATGAATATGATCCTCTCCTTGAGCTTATTTCTGCAGAACAGAACCCAGAAGCCTACAACTACCAGCATTCAGAGACAGGTGTAACACCTTTAATGGTTTTTGCTGCAAAGGGCCAGCTTGGGGATGTCTGTATGCTTTTATCTTTTGGTGTTGATTGTTCAGCACAGGATCATGATGGAAAATCTGCATTAGATTGGGCGCAGCAAGAAAAACAGCAAGAGGTTTATGAAGTAATTAAGAAACATATGGAGTGTAGTAAAGCAAAATCAACTGAAGATAATGAGCTGCTTAATAAGTACTTGGCAACTATTAACCCGGAACATATTGATATTGTGCTAATAGAACGTTTGCTTCAAAAAATTTGTGTGGATTCCAATGAAGGAGCTATCTTGGTATTTCTTACTGGGTGGGAAGATATCAATAAAACGCGGGAAAGGTTGCTTGCTTCTCCATTCTTTCGGGATTCTTCAAGATTTCTTGTATTGTCACTTCATTCCATGATCCCGTCTTCAGATCAGAAAAAGGTTTTCAAACGTCCACCTGCAGGGGTTCGTAAAATTATTCTCTCAACCAATATTGCAGAGACTGCTGTGACAATTGATGATGTTGTGTTTGTCATTGATAGTGGGAGAATGAAAGAGAAAAGCTATGATCCATACAATAATGTGTCCACACTTCATGCTTCCTGGGTTTCAAAAGCCAGTGCAAGACAACGTGAAGGGCGTGCTGGTCGTTGTCAGGCAGGAATTTGCTATCATCTTTACTCAAGGTTTAGAGCATCATCTTTGCCAGACTACCAACTTCCTGAAATAAAAAGAATGCCCATCGAGGAACTTTGTTTGCAGGTAGAATGTTAGCTTGTATTTATTTTGTCCAAAATGTCTAATGAAAACAGCATGTAGTATTTCACAGATTGGCAGCTAAAGCATTTTTTAATTAGTGGTTACTGTTCATTAATCAAATCTCCATCGTGCAGGTCAAACTGCTTGATTCAAACTGCAGAATAGCAGACTTTCTGCAGAAAACATTGGACCCTCCAGTCCCCGAAACTGTAGGAAATGCCATTTCCGTGCTTCAAGATCTTGGTGCTTTAACGCAAGACGAACAACTAACAGAATTAGGAGAAAAGCTGGGTTCCTTGCCAGTCCATCCATCAACAACCAAGATGCTCCTGTTCGCTATATTAATGAACTGCCTGGATCCAGCATTGACATTGGCGTGTGCAGCGGATTATAGGGATCCATTTCTCCTTCCAATGGCTCCAGATGAGAGGAAAAGAGCAGATGCAGCGAAAGTTGAGCTTGCTTCATTGTATGGTGGGTTCAGTGACCAGCTTGCTGTTGTGGCGGCATTCGACTGCTGGAGGCGTGCCAAAGATAGAGGCCAAGAATCTCAATTTTGTACAAAGTACTTTGTCTCTTCAAACACCATGCATATGATATCGAACATGAGGAAACAGCTTAAGAATGAACTGTCTCAAAGAGGGTTCGTTCCTGCAGATACATCTGCCTGCAGCCTAAACTCAAAAGATCCAGGTACTAAGGTTACTGCAGAAATGGAAGTTCTGAAATATTGAATATTCCTGAATTCCCTTAATATTATCCCCGTTGTAGTATGCTATATGTACTTGCTCTGTGGAATACTAACTTGCTTGGGCGCCCTAAAATCCTAGCTCCATCCCTGATTATGGGTAGTAATATCACAGTTCTTATGTGTATAAATATGCCATATATACAGTGCTCATTGTGCCTAAAGTAAATGAAAGAATATCACAGTGATCGTGAAAGATACGTATTCTAAGTTAGTATATTTAGATATGGCCTCGGATTTTTTCTTTATGCCCTAAAAGAGATGGGTATTTTAGTTCTTTAATTTTAATTCAGAAGAAAACATTGTGTAGATTTGACAGAGTTTTACACTTTTGAAGGTTTCTATGGCATCTTGTAATAAAAGAACCTTGTCAAATTTCCTTCATAAATTTTTATTTGTGCCTTAAATTTCAACTGTACTGAACTTACTTGCGACTCTTTTAGGTATCATGCGTGCTGTTCTTATGGCTGGTGCCTACCCAATGGTAGGGAGATTGCTCCCTCCTCGCAAAAATGCTAGAAAAACAGTTGTGGAAACAGCAAGTGGTGCCAAAGTTCGTCTGCATCCACATTCATGCAATTTTAACCTGCCAGTTAGCAAATCTTCTGGGAACCCACTACTGATATATGATGAGATCACTCGAGGTGACGGTGGAATGTTTATAAAAAAATGCTCAATTGTTGGGTCGTATCCTTTGCTTCTGCTTGCTACAGAAATGGTCGTTGCTCCACCTGATCATGACAGTGATGTAGAGGAAGATTCCAGCGAGGATGAAGAAGAGATCATGTCTTCTCCTGATAACACTGTTTCAGTTGTTGTTGATCGATGGCTCCGTTTTGATGCTACGGCTCTGGATGTTGCTCAAATTTACTGCTTAAGAGAACGTCTAGCATCTGCTATTCTTTACAAAGTAAGACGATCGTGCCTTGGCTGATACCTTTTTTTTAAAAAAAAAAGAAGTCATGTATATTGCTTTTCTGTTTTGCGTAACTTTTCTTCTATTTTTCTGAAGGATGCCACGATGACCCGTCAGGCACCCAGTATATTGCCATACGGTTCATTACAATTATTCTGCATATGCAATTTCATATTAATTGGTTTATGCATGCTCTCCTGCGTATCCATGAAAAAGAATGGTTTACACATGAGAAAAATAATACTTTTCTTTTGAAAAAGTGATAAAGTTATCACTGATAAATCTGTAATTTGGTAGTCTTCTTTTCCACTGTCCATCCTAGTTGCATGGTCTCATTTGGATAGAGCATGTGGACGGCCTTGTCTATTAGCTTGTTCTCTGTTTTTCTTGTATTGTTGACGGCCTTCCCACAATGGACTGTCAGGCACACTAGCAAATTGCTGTACAAATCACGCTGCCTATGGTATTTGTTATGATTGGTGTTGGGATGAATCTTCAATACACTTTTGTTCTCCCACTGTTCATCTTATTTGCATAGTAGTATCTTTCAATCAAAACCAGCGTACACACTATTTTTTATCCCTTCAAAGTGTTGTGTCACGTGGCTTTTTTACTCTATGTTTTCCCTTGATAAAATGTGTTGTCTGCAGGTGAAACATCCCCAAGATGTACTCCCACCAGCCCTTGGAGCGTCGATATATGCCATCGCGTGTATCCTCTCATATGATGGCTTGCCTAATATGGTTCCATCCAATGATCTTCCATCAAACCAAGGTCCAGGCCAGAATTCAGGGGAAGCATCCCAGGGAAGAAGAGCTGGTTATATTCCACCTGGTGCTTTCCTCGTGTCCTTGTTAGCTGATAAGCCACATCAAGCGCCTCATTTTCAGAACACAGCTAACCATCCAGGTGGTGCTTCATCGCATACTCAAGCATCCAGGGCTCCTGTTGGTAGGTTTGATCAATCCCAGCATTCTTTCCGCAATTCTGGACCTGGGAGTTCAACACGACGGTCTTTCAAAAGGCAGCGCAACACAGCACGGTGAGCAGTGACTGAAGGTAGCCTTTTTGCTGCATGTCCATGGTCGTGCTTGGTTTACTGCGTCCTATCGACGAGAATTAGTTAGAAAGTCACAAGATTTACTGTGTTCGTTGGTTGAAAGTGAAAGCAAAGAATAGTACAGCAGTGCATTTTCTGATCACTAATCTGGGACTTTGCTGGCAAGCCCCTTCAGGCTTCAGTTATGTTGCTACGGTTCAGTCCCTTTCTGGCTTGCATCGTACTGTAGACCTCAAATGTTAGTTGCTCAAATGCTGACCCCAGAATGACTGGAGACGGGATAGCTTTATCATGGATAGGCTGTGCCCTATACTGTAGGGAAATGTGCCCTATACTGTAGGGAAATGCGCCCTATATCTCACGTGTCTAATCCTGTTTGTACATGTACTACTTGTTTTAAGAATTACTACTAGTAAACCAATAGCGAAAGCGTGACCAACGTGATGGGACGCGAATCGTCTTGGTGCTGTGATTGCCACGGAGGCATGTTTATTATTTTTAGAAAAAAAATGGAACTGAAATGTGATGCGGGATGCGCATCAGTGCCCAGGTACCACGGAAATGAAGGCCTTGTTTAGTTCGTGGGTGAAATAATTTTGGAATGGAATCTTTTCATATTTGAAGTATTAAACATATACTAATTAAAAAACTAATTGCAGATTACGTTCGGAATTCGCGAGACGAACCTAATGAACCTAATTAATCTGTCATTAGCACATGTTTACTGTAGCATTACTGTAGCAATTTAGTGTCTAATCACGTCCTAATTAGACTCATTGGATTCGTCTCGCAAATTCCAGTCCATCTATATAATGCGATTTGTTTTTTACCTACATTTAGTACGCCATACATGTGTCCAAACATTCATTTTGGATTTTGGATTTTGGAACTAAACTAGGCCGAAATAAGACCAGGCGCTCATGCCAAAACTGTGTGTGGTGCACGTGCCGGCACGGACCACGGTGGCATCATCTGCCAGTGTGGTACTGGGAACGCCACACGAATCCGGCGTGATCTGGCTCGGTTATCCCGTTGCACGGCTGGTGGATGACGACCAGTCTTAATGCTTGTCGCTGTTACATTAAATTCTTTGATAGCCGGCCATTTCTGACACTGGTGTTTTGCGTACGACACAGGCGATTTGTTTGTTGTCGAGTGTGGTACGATTTTTCTGCGTTCATCGCTGGAGGGCATGCTAATAGTGATATCACTTTCTTTTTAATGAAATACATGCTATATCATTATATGCGAGGCCTCCTATAAAACCTGAGCGTTGGCTTTTCTCAGAAACCTGCAGTTGAAAGTTAAATGGCAGTAGTATGAAGATTATCCGATATTTACTTAAGTGTAAACGCTGAGAAAGGTACTAGGGTGAAAACTAACCAAAACCGTGGCCAGAACTATGTTGAGAAAACCACACTAACGCAGCAGGTTAGTGGCACAGCGGAATTAGGTCCAAAATGTCAACCTATTCACCAAGGGCAACATATACATCACACATATAATGGAGGAAATTGCAGCAGGAACACATCAACCAAAGAGACAACAAATTTAACAGTGGAAACCTCAAATTGAGGAAAAACCACGGGACCAAGCCAGTCAAATCTTCTTTCGCTATATGCTTGTGGGAATTACAACAAGTTCTTCTCTAGATAGCACTAGAGGCTCTCATATATCAAGATTTTACAATCTTGGACACCAACAACAAGATTTGGTGGCTACGAGCTCGAGTATGGGAGGACCTCACCAAGAAATGGTGGAACAACATATTGGAGGCACCAAGGATGTGGATCTGAACCTTGACAACCTTGAGGATGAATCCCTCTACTCTCTTGCAAGTTCTCCTCTCCAATCTCCCTTCTTCTCTCTCTTCTCTTCTCCTTGTGAGGAGACTTATCCTGAAATTTTCGTGGCTCTCTCTTACTCTGTTTCCAGAGGCTTCTCCCTTCAACTAGAAGGCTGCACACTTGGTGCAAAAGTCACCCAAAACTGGTCCACACCTTAGGTTTCATTTCCCTTACATGTGGGGTTGCTCACTAGGAGTATTTACTCTCCTCGTTGCCCACCATCATGAGGAGGATTACCCGACAAACTAGAATATGTTTATGTGTGCATTATTGCTCGACAACCATAAACTAATAGAAGGCCGGTGCTTTCAGTCTCAACGACTCAAGCGTCCAAAAGTCTCGGTCAACTCCGAAGTGACCTCAATCCGCCGCATATAGTACAGCAAGATTACACTATGGATTCTTAAAACCGCGAAGGGACTGAAATTCCCAATACTGCCAACGCCACGTAAGACCGTGACAGCCCCTTTGCATCCTACTACTACTTCTATAGCTCGAGTCATCATGGCTCATGTTTCGTAAAAGGAAATTCACGATTGGCTATTGCTGCTGATGGCTGTATACCGGCAGCACGGGGTTCCTCCTCCTGGCGCAGAGGATCCCGGCGTGCCAACGCCATCGTGATCGCTGATCGATTCGGTGCCGGACCGGTACGGTGACGGAGGAGGACCGCATCAGCGCGTCGCACTCCCACCGCAGTGCCCGTGACGCAGGGGCTCCCGTCAGGCGCGCGACTTCACGCGTCCCACCACCGGCGTCCCCTCGCACGGTGATGTCACCCGCTTCCTGCGCTGCGCTCCCGCTGAGTGCGTGCGTGTGCTAGCGGAGCCGGATCGGCTTAAGGCCTCGTTCGGTTTCATTGGAATGGTTCCACCCGGATTGAGATCAATATAGTACAAACTTTACGATACTTACAATGAGAGACCGGAATTTATTCCAGGTGAAGAACCAATTTACTCATGGTATGGACAACAAAAGACCTGGATTAGTTCCCCACCTCTTGACTAGTGGATTAATTCCTGGTCTCTTCTTGTCCCTATCATGGGTAAATTGGTTCTTCACCTGGATTAAATCCCGGTCTCTCATTGCAAGTATCATAAAGTTTGTACTATATTCATCTCAATCCGGGTGGAACCGTTCCAACGAAAGCGAACGAGCCCTAAGCAAGCTCAGCCGCGTTTACACTACCAACGCCTGGATTAATATACTAGTAGTCTAGTACTAGTATAATAACAATAGTAATAATATAATCAGTGTAGTATTATAGCAAGTCGACGATGGGCTGATGGCGACCTTGCTCCTGTAAGCAAGCACGATGCAGTGGAGCCTGCGGGGCAGCCTTCTTCCGTTCCGGTTTGGACACGCCTTTCCGTTTCAGCTCCAGTATGCAGCTGGCTTGCGGCGTGTTGGGATGGAGAGGTTCATTGAGGAATGGCTGCTCTCCCGAATTTCTTTCTTATCACAAGCGACATATGGCACGCCTGCTCTAAATGCGACGTCGATGGAGCATGTTAGTGCTGTTTTGTCGGCCGGTACTAGAATGATGGAAAACGATTACTCCGTTCTTAGAATGTAGGTCGTCTTACTTTTCTACAAACGTAAAAATGTCAAAACAATCAACTGAGGGAGTAGCACTTTTCTTTTGTTAGAGATCTTGTCCGACATTCATCATTAGTGAAATGATACTAGCGATATTTCTACAGCGCTATACTAGTAGTGCTAATGTGTTAATTAATTAGTACATACACGTACTAGAATTCCATTACTACTGATAATTAGTACGTACAATGTACGTTTCGCTTCTCTTCCATTTCCAATGTTAGAATAAGCCCTTGTTTAGTTCCAAAACGAAATCTTTTCACCCATCACATCGAATGAGAATCTTAGATGCATGGAGCATTAAATGTAGACGAAAAAGGTGAAAAGTTATATGGATAGGCTGTAAATCGCGAGACGAATCTAATGAGCCTACTTAATCCATGATTTGCAATAGCAATGCTACAGTAACCATCCGCTAATTATGGATTAATCACCATCTAATTACCATCGTTAGATTGGTTTCGAGATTTCCAACCTATCCATATAACTTTCCACATTTTTCGTCTACATTTACTAATTCTAAATTGGTAAAATCGAAACCCGAAATCTTTTCGCTAAAAAGTTTTCACGAAGTAAACACGGACTAAAGCACCAGGCTGCCTTTTCCAGTGCTAGTCATTCGGGCATGGGAACGTGAATTTCTAACCGCACGTGTCACGTCAAGAGAAGAAGCTACAGGGGTCCATGGGTCCATCCACCAGTCCTGCTGCTCTAGCCTCTTGTAGTGAAATGAAAAAAGATCGTCGAGGACGCCATTTTGATTCTCGGCAAAACTGGCGGTCTCAGCCGAAATCAAGGACTTGGTGAAAAGAAAAGGCACAACTTGCTAGAGAAGAGAACTTTTCTTTCGTTTTAGCGGATTTTGAAAAGGAAAAACTTTAAGCATACGTTAAATTCGACAAGCACCCTAGGAGCGAACTCAGACAAAAAAAAAACAGATATTGGAACAGTTTAGTAACCCTGTACAAGCGCTCGAACATGATCCAACAGTATCCGCTCAGTTACAATTGTACGTCCAATAAAGTGTTGGAATTGCTCCTCTCTCGTCATTCATAGCAAGAAGGTCATATTTTATTTATGAATTTTAAAATAAATTAATTGCAATGATGGAATTCGAGAGGATATTAATATATCACAGGTAACTTTCATGCACCTAAAATACAAAAAAATTTGGCAGATAAGGTTTAGGTTAGAGATTGGAGACTGGAGAGAGAGAGGACGCCAAGGCCCAGCTCACGCACGCCTTGCCGTCGACGTCACCATGGTCAGGCGTCACCTGTCGACGTATACAGGGCCCGGGTTTTCCTACAACTTGTGCCGGAATACCTCAGGTTTATTGAAATTTAATCGAAAAGGTTTCTTAAAAAAAACTCGAAAAAGCTGGTGCTGTGAGTGAACGGGGGACGCAGCAAATCCAGCAGTCCCACCCGCGGCGCGCCCCTCTTCTTCTTCGTCGTCGTCTTCCTCGATCCACTCCTTTTCCCCTTGCCCCTCCCTGCTTTCCACGCAACTGCGTGCCCCCCGGACTCTTCTTCCACGATTCCATTTGACCTCTATACCGCTCCCCAGCCAGTCCTCTCGTCACTACCAGGTCCTCCGTCCAGGCCCCTCCAACAATTTCTCACGTCCTTTTTCCCCTGCCGCGACCCTACTGCCCACTTGGATCGGCCCTTTGCTTGTTTGAGATTTAGCCGCCGACCTCTAGGGAAAAAAACACCCAGTCTTTGCTGCTCTTGGCCTGAGGCGGTGCCGGCGAGATCCAGTCCCGGAATCGGCAAGGCGCCAAGGCTAGCAAGAGTTGGAGTGAGATTTACGGCGACCTGCGTGTTACCGAGGGTCACGTCGGGGAGGTTCTTGCCGACGCGGATCTGCCTGGAGCCAGCAAAGAGGGACGCCGAATTGGAGTGTTTGGCCGTGCGAGGCCAAAAAGCTCCCGCCTTGGCTACCGAAACCGCGTGAGGCGACACACCACCACATGGTCGTCGTGGTCCGGTGCAGGTAGAGGGCTCTCGCATCTCGTGCCTGGCCGTTGTGAGACTCGTGGGCAGCCATGGAGCACTCGTCGTCCATCACGTTCGCGTCCTCGTCGTCGTACCTCTCCAACGGGTCCAGCCCCTGCTCCGTCGCGCTCCCGCCGCCGGGGCCGCCGCAGGCTCCCCCGTTGACCGCCGGCGAGGCTTGGGGCGGTGGGGGCGCCGCTGGAGGGAGCGGCGGCAGCGTGGAGGCGGTGAGCCTGAACCGGCTCAGCAAGAACCTCGAGCGGCTGCTCATCGACGAGGACCTCGATTGCAGCGACGCCGACGTCGAGGTGCCCGACGGCGGGCCGCCTGTCGCCATCCACCGCTGCATACTCGCCGCTCGCAGCCCCTTCTTCTACGACCTCTTCGCCGCGCGCGGCCGAGGAGGAGCGGCGCGCGGTGATGCCGCCGCCGCCGCCGGAGGGGCGGGAGAGGGGGCTGCCAGTGGCAGGCCGCGGTACAAGATGGATGAGCTCGTGCCCGGCGGCCGCGTGGGGCGCGAGGCCTTCCAGGCGTTCCTCGGCTATGTGTACACTGGGAAGCTCCGGCCGGCACCGCTCGATGTGGTGTCTTGTGCTGACCCCGTGTGCCCTCATGACTCATGCCCGCCGATCATCAGGTTCGCCGTCGAGCTCATGTACGTGGCGTGGACCTTCAAGATCCCCGAGCTCATTTCACTCTTCCAGGTGAGATGCAATTTTTTCTCTCGCTTTTCCCCTTGCTAGTAGGATCGGTCTTCAATTTGTATAGGAAATATTTCGCTCTATTGCAGTACTGTAGTATGTGACTTATATAGAGTAGAAAGTATTAGATTCATGACTTTGTTTTTGTCCAATCTGTGTATAGTATGCACAAATTTGTGCAGTAACTCAACTGCTAAAATTGCTGTCTCACCCTTTTTTAGTGGACACAACTGAACCTGTCGGCTTGAAAAGTTGAGTTGTTAGGCTATACAACAATTGTGCATCAGATTTATTGCTGTGTAGATTGTCAGACTGCTGTTCGTCTTTGCTATTTCGACTTATGGAATGCAAATGGTTAACATGGTCTTCCTCTGCAGCGGCGGCTTCTTAACTTTGTAGACAAGACTCTAGTGGAAGATGTCATTCCAATTCTGCAAGTTGCTTCCCACTCAGAGCTGACTCAAGTGCTCGACAAATGTATTCAGAGGATTGCTAGATCAGATCTTGACGATATATCTTTAGACAAGGAGCTCCCTCCAGAAGTTGTTGAGGAGATAAAAAAGATTCGTAAAAAGTCACAAACTGCTGATGATGACGCTTCCATTTCGGACCCTGTGCATGAGAAAAGAGTCAGAAGAATCCACCGAGCACTCGACTCTGATGATGTTGAGCTCGTCAAGTTGCTTCTTAATGAGTCTGAGATCACATTAGATGACGCCAATGCATTGCACTATGCAGCTTCTTACTGTGATTCTAAAGTTGTTTCGGAGTTGTTAGATTTGGGGTTGGCTAACTTGAACTTGAAGAATAGCCGTGGATACACAGCACTGCACTTGGCTGCTATGAGGAGAGAACCAGCTATCATTATGTGCCTCCTTAACAAAGGGGCAAACGTATCACAACTGACAGCTGATGGCCGGAGTGCAATCAGTATTTGTCGGAGGTTAACAAGAGCAAAAGACTACAACACAAAGATGGAGCAGGGTCAAGAGTCAAACAAAGATAGGTTGTGTATAGATATTCTGGAGCGGGAGATGATGCGAAATCCTATGTTAGTGGAAGATGCTGTCACCTCGCCTTTGTTAGCCGATGATCTTCACATGAAGCTTCTCTACCTGGAAAACAGAGGTGAAGTCCACACCATGCTTGATAAAATGGTTCTTATTGGTTGACTGATAAAAATTGCTCAAAATAGGGGAAAAAACAATGGAAACATAATCAAGCTACCTTGTAGTCTAATGACATGTGCCTCTCCCTACCTTTCTTCTGAAAAAGATAAGTCAAAAGAAAAACACCCAACATATCCTTTTCTCCCTTTCTTAAATGGAAGGGTCACATTTCATCATAGGAATAGACCATTGTAGCCACTAGCGGCCTAGTCTAAATTATTCAAATTACAGATGGCAGACCTGTAACATTTGCTGCCACTTACCAGTCAACTTTGCACACTCAGCCTAGTAGTGGCCTAGTTCTGGATAATCATCAAATCACACCTTAGAAGTTAGAACTTGTGGTGGGTGATTGGCATGGTCATTACTTTTGTTTTATTTTAAGCTTTAGATGAAAGTTATGCTTTACATTATTGACTAAACTGTATCCCCCTGGATCATAACCTTCCATGAATCGTTGCTGCAGTTGCATTTGCTAGATTGTTCTTTCCTGCTGAAGCCAAGGTCGCCATGCAAATCGCCCAAGCAGACACCACGGAAGAATTTGGCGGTATTACTGCACCAAGTACTTCTGGTAAACTGAGGGAAGTCGACCTGAACGAAACGCCAGTCATACAGAACAAAAGACTCCGTTCAAGGGTGGATGCACTGATGAAAACAGGTGAAGTTTCAATCGTCAACCTTTCCCATTTTACTGAACTGCTCCTGCAGCCATCACCTGAAAATTTAGTTCCAACGACAACCACATATTCTACAATGACATTACATATGAGATATGCGATGCTAAGAACTTGTGCTCACTCATTTGATTTGCTTCTTGCAGTGGAGCTGGGCAGGCGGTACTTCCCAAATTGCTCGCAGGTGCTGGACAAGTTCCTGGAGGACGACCTGCCCGGCGGGCCGGACCAGTTCTACCTCCAGAGGGGCACCCCCGACGAGCAGAAGGTGAAGAGGATGCGCTTCTGCGAGCTGAAGGAGGACGTGCTGAAGGCGTTCAGCAAGGACAAAGCTGACAACAGCATGATCTCCGGCCTGTCGTCGTCGTCCTCTTGCTCGCCGCCCCAGAAGGCCGCCAAGAAGTGACTCTTTTTTTTTCGCCAATAGTTTTGTTCTATAAACGCGGTTTTGAACCGGGACGAGCGTATAGAGATATGGATCGCAAGGCCTGTGAATGTATAGTGCTTACAGTGGTGTAAGTAGAACTATATAGGGTTATATGTGAAAAAAAACATGCCGAGAACACCGTGTAGAAAGGTGAACAGATGAATCGTTAAGAGGTTCTGATGAAGGCAGAGGCGATCAGGGCGAGTGTATGCGTGTAACGCCTCTCGGATGGCCGAGGTATGTTCAATAGTAGCGTGCATTGAGGTGTTTCGCAAGTAAAGGAAAACGCTATCTGAGGCTGTACCTGTTTGGTTGCTGCCATCAATCCATCACTCGTCGATCCGTAGTAATATCGTATACCACTACCAGTACATCCTTCGTGGTCATTAAGCGATCTGTATCGATTGATAATGCTAGTTAATGGAGTCATCATCAAATGTATTTTATAATAAAATAATCCGTTTTATTTGAACACCATGTGCCCCGATCGCAGGGAGATTCACATCATCAAGCCTTGCTCCAAGTAACCTTTCAAAAAAGAGCCTTGCTCCAAGTAACAAGCCTTGCTCCAAGTCAACCCAAGGGCGCGTGCGCGCCGACCAGCATCGGGCGGCCTTCGGCTTTGCCAAGCGATGCATCGCGCACATGCCCGCCCACCAATGTCACAGCCACGCAGTCACCCACACGCCTGGCCGCCGTGGCCGGTGCGGCGGCCCTCGTGCGGTGCGTGTGAGGGACGCGGTCCCCGTTCCACCCCGTGTCCGCTGGGTCTGGCGGTCTCGCTCGGCCGCACCCGCGTGCACGGCCCTCCAACTGACGACGTGCGTGGACCGCGGCCCGCCCAGGCTCGTCGTGGTCTCTCTCGTCGGGCGGCCTGCTCTCTCTGCTAAAAGCCCAGGTAATTAGCTCCCTAAACGGGCTGCTAGTTAAACTTTTGGGCTTGGGCCGTAACACATGCACATTGGTGGGTTTGTTTGGTGCGGACCCGCGCCGCACGAGCCAGTTCAGCATGTGCGGGTGACACGGCCGGTCAGCCAGCCAGCCAGAGCCAGTGGCGAGAGGCCGACACCCGACAGCCAGCCGGAGGCGCACACGCACAAGCTTGTACTGCACTGTTGACGCATCGAGTTGAGCTGTTGAAGGTGCTGTAGCACTGTAGCAGCGAGCAGCGTACTTGGCTCTGCTCCGCCGTGGACAGATTGCATCGAAATCGCTCGACGAGTTTCTTCCCAACATCGACGTAAATAAGTCGCATTTTCCCTTTATTTCTTTAAAAAGAAGTATAGTTCCTCATAGATTGAAATAGCAATGTACGCGGACAAAGACGAGTTGAAACCACAGCGCGTGTCCACGGGTGACTATTATGGCTTATGGGTAGTGCAGTAGAGAAAATCGCGGGATTTGCAAATTCGCTAGGGTACTGAAATTTCTTTTTGCATGGTTTGGTTTGTGCATGCAGTTTGTTTCTAGATTTTTTTTTTCATGAAATGCCAAATTTGGCTAAAAGAATCCATGACTGATACAGAAATTTGGGCATCCAAGTTTCATATATTTCTTTTGCCAAACATTTGTTTTAAGAACAAGGCCAAATTTGGTGCCTAATAAAACTAGAGGAAATAAGTGGCGTATATGAGAGGCTAAATTTTGGCTTTAGCTTTTAGCCCAATAAAAGATACGAATACGTGGGTTCTACAGTACTAAACTGCTGTTAACATTTTCTTTTTTGCATCTAAACTTGCCATGATTTTTACTTCACTTCCCAATCTCGGCATGATTCCAATAATATTGCCTCCTAAATTCGACTTGCCATAATCTTTCCACTTTCCAATTATCACCATAGTTCCAATTAAATATCCGTGCCCTGGAAGAGGCTTATCCTGATTTATGGTGTCTGCAATTAATAAGACTATTAAAGAGTGAGGAAGGATTGGGAAATTTTGTACTACTCTCACACACTCATTGGCATTCATTAACGTGGTTTTGTTTTGTAAGCATGATTATGTTGATGTACTCATTGGCACTAGCTTCCAATATTTATTCCCACAAATGGGTAACACACATTATTAATAACACCACCACATCAACATCTCGCATACGAATCGAGTTGATATGAATAGACGAGATGATGCTATCTCCCCATACTCGTTCTATTTTTGCATGATTTTATTATCTGTCATATTTCTTTTTCTTTCAGGTCAAGACAAAGCCCCTCGTAATTGGCCATTATTATTCCAGTCCCCTTCTCCTCCCCTTCCACCCGTCCCCTTCTCCCTTCCGTCTCGCGACAGGCGAGGCGAGAGAACTCGTCGGGGAAGCGAAATATAGCCGGCTCCGATCCCCACCCCGTTCCGATTGCGTTGCACCAACGCAAGCGCCCCGCCCCACTCCGGCCCGCGCCCCCTCCTCCACGGCGTGCCGTGACCGCGCCGCCGCGCAAGGTAACTAATGCCTTCTCTCCTCCACCCCCGCCCTCCCGCTCCTGCCCCCACGCTGCTCTGTTGGCGCTTGTTGATTTCCGCGCTTGATTCTGCGCGCCCTAGGGATCGCGGAGTGGGTTCGCTGCGGTTCCGAGGTAGGTCGAGGTGGGTTTTGATCTCGGTTCTCGTTGCTTTCTGGGGTGCCTTCTCGAGGGCGCGGGGCGGGAGGGGATGCAGCTGTGGCCGCCACCGCCATGTGGTTTTTTGTTTCCTGCGTTGCTTCGTTTGATGCTGACTGGTTTCGGCCATCGATCGCCGGTTCGGTCCTGCACGCCATGCGGAGGTGGGTTACGGTTCTCCGTTTTGTTCCTCCGCAGCACCAGGATGTTGGTCGATGTGCTGTTCGGTTACCGCGTGCGCGGCGGGATGCTGCGGCCGTTGCTTCCTTTTGATCTCTGTGACCCTTCTGGGAATCGATTCCGTGCCCCGATTGGTCGAAATGTGCGGGAGGTTTTGCTTGTTCTGTTTTTCCTCGCTGGCCGGTTGGATTCTGCAGCGAAAAGTCTGGGCCCCTTTTTTCTTCCTCCAGTTATCTTTATTCGTCGTGTTCATGGTTCCTCATGCGTGCTTGGGTTCCCTTTATGTGGTCAAAAGGACAATAAGCTGCAGTGTATTGGTCTACTGTGAGAAGGGGAACACAGCATATTCTTCAGTATCTTTGTGTAAATTTTCCATCATTTTTTACTGATTGGTTGTTGATCATGTTGTTTGTAGTGAATGTTTGTCAGGTGACACATGTCACGTGTTTGCTGATGTTGGTCAAATGGTTACAAATGCATAGTTGTGTTTGATTGACTCTCCGTTAGAATTCATGTTGTTTGGACTGTTATGTGGGGATGGTAGTCGATCATATGATTAGTTCCATAGAATACAACTAATTATTCTCTGGTAGTCCAGATTCAACACTTGTTTCATGTTGAAGATCATCTTAATTTATTTTACTGGGTCCCTAGCAATTTTTAAAACTATGGATCATCCCTTTGGTAGTATCATGTTTTATTTGCAATTAACTGATCGATCTAGTTTCAGTATTTGTGCCGTGGTAGCACTTATTATTTTCCAGTAGCAAACAAGAAGCATCAAAGGAATGCTTCATCGTTAGATTACATCCATACTTGTTTACTGATCTGTCAAGCTAGGTTACAAGATCCTTATGGTTCCCCGTTTACGCGTTTAATTGTGGGATCTCTATGGTTTCCAATCCCGCATTTAAAACATCCATTGCATGCTTCATTGATGATTATGTGATTGTTCTGTAGCAATAGGCCCATATCTTAGGGCAACTTCCACATTCATATGGGCTACCAGATAACTCAAAATTATTGTTAATATGCAGTGGTGGTCATTTATTATGCTTATGATCTAGTATGGTTGAAAGTGTGCCTCATTTTTTGACTTGTCTCTTTCATTAGGTTGCTGAGTGATGATGGACCTGTCCACGACTTCAATGCTGGCAGCCAAGGCCTACAAGTACAAAGCAGAATCACTTGTTAAGGAGTACCTTCTTGCAGATTCTTATGTTTCATACACTGCTGTACTTGGCGGGATCCTTATGTGCAAGATGGTATGAATTTCTCCCTCTTATGTGTTGACACTCTACATTCATGATCAGCCTACCTTTGAATTAATATGCTTATACGGTTCTTGTGTTCAAATGGGGTCAGAAGATTACTGTAAGTTTGGTAAATCCTTTTTAGAAAAAAAAAACACTATAGGTAAACTGAGGACTGTTGAGGAGCATACAGAAAAGAAATTTTATAAATGGAAGTGTATTAAACTGTTGATGTATCTGAGATTGGATGAAAGTCGAAACTACCTTTCTATTTTAAATACATGTGTATATGCCCATTGTGGTAAGTTCCCAAAATACTGTAACAGTTTGCTTGGATTTATAACATTCAGTGGTTGTTTACATTCCGCTTAATTCATGGTAACCTAATCTCACTGAATGCAACTGTAGACAAGTACATTTTGTGCCAACATGAATGATTAATTGCCCCAATTTTTTGGCAGAACCCGTACTAGAACTTGCATCACGGCTATTATGTGACCTGTATGTTATCGTTTTACTGAAGTGTACTATGTTAGGCCAAAAAGCCAAATGTCTCTTTAGTCCTTTCGTCTCTGTTTCCAGAAGGTCATATTAGGCCAAATGTTGCTTTGGTCCTTTTTGTTTAAATAATTTAGTTGACTTTCAGTATGCCCGAGAAAATTAGCATCGGTTGAATCACTAAAGGTTTCTGAAGAAGTGCTTGAACTATTGATAACATTGGCGATGTGTCGGTTCTGCCTTATAGCCAAATAAAGTTTAGTGATCCATACTCCATAGCAAATTATCAAGTGTACTGCAATATGAGCAACGAGCTGACAATAATATAGTTTCTGTTACTTCCAACCTTAAACCATGGAACTTGCTGCGATTAATCTCTCTGTGTCATAACTCTAGTCACTTTCGTTTGAAATAAGTTCTGCGGTTCTGCCACATATCTTGGCTAAGTTTTACGGCTTCTTCGCCCTCAGGCCTATGACATCACAAGTTTGATCAGCTCATTGTACTACAAGGGTTATGGTTCACTTACAAAAATCCAAAAGCTTGAGTGGAACAACAGGTGAAAGATGTGCAAAAGTTATTTCCAATATCACCTTATTATTGTGAGCACTTATACTCAACATTCACTGTCTACTTGTTTAGGGGCATGTCCACTGTCCATGCGGTATTCATCACAGTCATGTCAGTGTACCTGGTATTCTTCTCCAACCTATTCTCTGATCAGCTGGATGGACCAGTAACTTTTCGGAGTTCAAACCTATCAAATTTTACTCTGGGGGTAAAAGATGTTAATATTTATTCCCGCTCAAAAATAGTCTATGTTACTATATACAGTTTTCTCCTTTTGTATTGTATTGACTGTTTTTTATGTATCCAGGTTTCTGTTGGGTACTTCATGACTGACCTTGCTATGATACTCTGGGCGTATCCTTCTCTTGGTGGAATGGAGTATGTAAGTGAATATATCTGATTGCTGACATCCTTTTCTCTAGTATCTCCTGGCTTTACTTCTCCTCCCTCTGTATACAAGTTCATATGCTAAAGCAACCTTGACTACTAACTTCTGCCACAATATGTTGACAAAAACTATGAAAATAGTGGTAAACCTGTTATTTTCACTTGCTTAAGCTAGATTTAAATGTTTGTCTGGTGATATTTGCACTCAAAGTTGGCACTATTGATTGCACCTTGACCAAACAAGATACGTTTGTACACCAAAAGGGTGTTTGATTCATTGATTCCATTGTTCTATTGTTGACTACCAGTTGACCATTGTCAGGTTGTTCACCATATGCTGTCACTTATTTCAATAGTCTATGCTATGTATTCTGGGGAAGGACAGTTGTACACATACATGGTTCTCATCTCTGAAACAACCACACCTGGAATCAACCTCCGATGGTATCTGTTGAAATGAATGCACAATGTTTTATTTTATAATATTATTACTTCATTGTGTCTGACCTGCGATCTGTTCTGCCATCAAGGTTTCTTGATACTGCTGGGTTGAAAAAATCCAAGGCCTATCTTGTCAATGGTGTTACAATGTTTGTTGCATGGCTGGTATGTTACTACAGTGTAATTGGATGTTACAAATTATAAATAATGCATTACGAGTTGGTCATACAATACTTTCTGTGTTTTAACCCAATGCTGTGAGCGCATGAATGAGCAGGCGAATTGTATAAGCCAGATCCACACTTTGTTATTTTGTTAGGTGTAATTCATTGTAACTTTATATTGCAAGGGATAGAAAGCTCTTTCTTTAAATTGCAGCCATCCTGGAATATCTTATGCTTCGATAGATATTTCCCATTTCTCTTGGTCTACGGTAGGATGGAGGGAAGGGAGATGGCGCTTAGACATTTCCCATCTCTTTGTGCTGTATTAGATCTATAACTTTCAAGTGAAAATATGAATGCTAGAAATCAGTAGTTGTGTCTGATCGATATTTTTTTTCCTCCTAAACAGTTAGATAGTCGTCCTTGTACTGGTTGGGAACTTCCTATAATTTTCTCTCTAATTGTGGAGAACCTATTGCTTCATGCAGGTGGCACGGATAATTCTGTTCGTCTACCTGTTTTACCACATCTACTTCCACTATGATCAGGTGCTTTTTTTTTCTCTTGTACATTAACTACAAGGGAGTATCTCGCTGATGATTTTGAAGACTTGGCCAATGACAATAAACTTATTTCGTGTATTGACAGGTCAAGCAGATGCACACCTTTAGCTGCATTCTGATATTTGCTGTGCCCACAATACTGCTTGTCATGAACACGATGTGGTTTGCCAAGATCTTGAGAGGCCTTAAAAAGACGCTAGCCAAGAGGCAGTGAAGAGAAGAATGACAACACAAGCTCACGAATGTCGACAGTCATCCCTTCGTACAGCCACTTTACAGCTACATGCACTTCCCAAGTAAAGCCGCCAGTGCAGCTCGTAGCACAAGCTAAAGCCTTTGTACATGATTCAGAAATATGTTTAACACAGCCTGAAATTTTCCCTGGATGCTCTGCCTTGTACATACGCATGTCTAGTTATGGCCGAGGATGGTTTTTCTGAGGATCGGATGCTTCTTCGTCTTAACAATTTAGGTAGTCTTCATATAGATCATGAAGGGTTGGAATCCTTGCTTCTGCTTACAGGTCTAACATGCATTTCTTATCGTTTTGACTTGAGAATTTGTAGCCGGTTCTACCAGTACAAGTGAAGTTTGCTGACAGTACTCTGTATCCTGCTGTTCAGTACTTAAGTTCTTTATGGGCCGTTGCCGTTATTGATTGTCAAGTCTGATAATTCTCATTATGCAGGTGAGTTAAGCAGTGGCAAGGAGGTAACTTAAAACATGAATGGTGATCTGAATTTAGATTTGTTCGATCAGCTTATGTGATATAGGTTGGGTTAGCTTATCTACATTTTTTTTGATTTGATCAGTCCAGCTAGTGCTCATTTGGTTGCGTCCAGTGCTTGTACCTGGAAATGTTCATGATGCAGGATTCTTGCAGTCGCTGGTAAGACAAGGCTGCAAAGGGAAACGTATCGCTCTTTCCAGGCAAAGATCTGGACAGAGAAGATTTACTACGTGGTTTTGATCTGCACTTCTTAGTATGACCCACATTGTTTTATTCTATGCAATGCAACGTGTAAGATGTACCCTACCGCATGCTGACGCCCTGTTCATGAATCATGAGCAACAGCTGAGTAGAAACACAGAGAATTGCCAAACTTTTACTACGACAGGCTGCGTCTAAGCAGCCCTTGGAATGACATGAAGAGGTCCTTGTTTTCTGCACCGAAGATCTCATCCGCCTTTCTCAGGGTTTCCTGTGGCGCATCAACATACGCGAATATATGAAACAATTCAGTATCTTAAGTTCTGAGCAAATCATTCGAAAAACTGAAACTTGGTCCAGGGTTCCAACCTCTCGAGATTGCCTATGGGCATTGAGATCCTTGATATTTGCAAGAAAAGCCGCGAATTGTTCGTAGGAGAGGCGATTCCTGTGATGTGAAACCAAGTTATGCTACCCTTCTATGAAGAACTGTATAAGGTTACTACTTACTGTAACGGAAAAGCAAATAGAGACTAGCATACCGTGCCTGACGAAAGAACTCTTTGCCGTCCACTCTAGTGGTGCGTCCTGGAGCAAAATGTTTCGAGAAAATGTCAGTGAAAGAGTTACTGCTGGGCATCAATCCAGGACTAGAGGAAACCTGCAAGGAACAAGGGACGTGAAATCTGAATGCTGATGTGATTCCTTGATCAGCAGTTCAGCACTACCTGACATAGAGTGTCCACGAGGGGGCGAGTTGGCTGCAGAGGACATCTTGCTGGAGGGCAGCCATGGCAACATGGCCATGTGGCCTTCCAACCGCGGCGAGGTGGCGCCGGACGTAAGCTTGGGCGACACCGCCGTGGAGTACCTTCTCGGGGAAGTGGCAGCGGTCCTCAGCTTCGGCGCAGGATCGGACGTGAGGCGTGGAGTGATGTGCGTGATGGTCAGCTTCTGCTCAAACGGCCTCGTCACTGTTCAAAGCAGGAGACAGAGTGATATACAGAGCAAGGAGCCATCACTCATCAGAAGCTATCGAAAGATTGTGGGCACTTTGATACTGATGAAGCTGCCTGTCACTGCCACTGATCGTACCTTCCTGATTTACGCTCTCGGCTTCAGCAGATCCGTCGGATAGAGAAGACACAGGATGGCTATTCGCTAGTCCATCTTCAGAAATGACGAAGATAATTTCACATGAACAGCGTCAGCGTGTCAACACAGAGCGCAACCAGGCAGAGGAAGCAATAATGTGCAAGCGGAGAAAATACCTTTCCAAGAATTCGCTTTCGCCACCGACTGCTCACAGGTTCTTATGTCGACAGTTTCCTGAATCTGTTCAGGGAAACATGGAGCATGAGTACTTTGAGGACATCAGCATTCAGCAGTGATCTTAATTTGCCTTATTGCTTAGCACAGACCAACGACAGGAATGCAGAGAGGATGCTGAACTAACTCACTGGTGAATTATCGTCGCCCAGTGACTGCATCAGACGCCTCTTGAAGGTTTCCAGCTGCAAGTTCAGTTAAAAGGAAACATATAAGAAAGACTGAGATCTGATGTTACAGGTGAGATTACTTGTGGCAGAGAGCGCTTTATAGCGGGAAGCTCTGTGTGCCGTGTGCCGTGTGCGGTTTTGCGCGCAAGTGCTGTGATCTTGATCAGGTCACAAACAAAATGCAGTCACCTTGGCGAGGTCCCTGGCCAGCTTCTTGGTCGTCTGCGCCAGCGAGTCCCGCTCCTTGGCCAGCTTTGCCTTCGCGGGCATCAGAATTCGTCAGTAACGCAGAGAACCGCACCAGAAAATAAAAAGAGGAAAAATCAAAGCAGCAAGCAAAGCAGGTCTCACGTTGTCGTCGAGTGCGGCGCGGAGGCGTGCGTCGGCGTCCCGGAGCGCCTGCTCGAGCCTGGCGGCCCTGTCGGCGAGCTCGGCGGCGACGCGGTCCCTGTCGGCGAGCCTCTGGCGGAGGCGCGCGGCCTCGAGCTCGAGGCGCGAGGCCCGGGCCGCCACGGCCACGGCCGTGATCTTGCGCGCCACCTCCAGCTGCTCGTACGGGTCCGGCGGCAGCGCGGCCGCGATGGCGTCCGGCAGCCCCGCCGCCGGCGCCGGCTCCGGCTCTGGCCCCGGCGGCTGCGCCTGCGCCTGCGCGGCGGCGGCGATGGCGGTGTCAGCGGGCGCGGGGTCGGTCTGCGTCATCGGAGGCCGAGAGCGTGGGGGTGGCGGTGGTGGCGAGATCCGAAGCGGCGTGCCGCGGTTTATCACTCGGGCCGTGGGCGGTGGCGCGAGATGGGGACTGTGGGGCGCGCGACGAGTGGCGGGTGGTTGCTTTGCGTGCGTTTGAATACACGACCCACGCCACGCTGCTGGCGCGTACAGGAGTTTGGGCTGCCCTATTCTCTCTCTTGGCTTCTGCAAGGCTCTGCCACCTTCCGTGGCCGGGGACGACGAGGCGGTTGCTAGCCGGGTGTTCGGATTAACAAATTATGGTGCTGGTGGAATGGTGTGTGGGCGTCTCCGGTCAAACGCTTTGGAGCAGACGCCGCATGTGTTTGTTCTTCGCGGGCGATCTGTCTCGACTCGTGCGGAGTGTGGCGAATCATCAGATTCAGAACGCGACCCAAGCTGCTGGATGCCTCTATTCGGTCTCGGCTGTCATGTCTAGCTGCTAGAAGATATCTACAAATAATGTCTATCGCGCCAACGTATCAGTTCGGTCGTTGTAGTATAGTGGTGAGTATTCCCGCCTGTCACGCGGGTGACCCGGGTTCGATCCCCGGCAACGGCGTCATTTTTGATGTTTTCACTTTTTTTTTGTTTGTTTTTGTTCCTTTTGACGATCATCGGAAGGATTCGGCCTCGTCGGCCTGGTTGTTGTGGGCTCGAAGTCGGCCCAGTCGCTCGCTCCTGGAACCGAGCCGGAGCCCGGAGGTCGGTCGGTCCAACGGCTAGTCTACACTTCCGGGCTCCACCGCCTCCGCAGTCCCGCACCGGCGCACCGCATCGCTCAAACCCTAAACCTCCTCCTCTCCCCGCATCGGAATCTCGCCGCGGCGCCATGGCGGCGGAACCGCCGGAGCCAGCCTCCTCGCGGGATGCCCCGCCCGCGGCCTCCTCATCCTCCGCCGCCGCCGTGGCCGGCGTAGGCGGCCCAACACGTGCTGCGCAAAGGTAATCGACCCTCTTTCCGCCCTAACCCTCACGCCGCATCCTGTTTCGTTCTCGCGTCCTTTCCGTTCGGTTCTTGACGTGTTTTTTTTTTTTGGGCGTTGGGTTTCGCAGCTATGGAAGAAGTACCAGAAGCTGGAGACGAGCCGGACGGCGCTGCGGGAGGCGGTGAAGCTCCTGCAGGCCGAGAACGAGAAGCTGCAGAAGGGGAACTCGGAGCTCAGCAAAGGTACCTATTTGGCTGCCCCACGTCCTGCAGTGTCTCCTGATTTCGCTTCCCAGTGTGTGCTTTCGTTGTTTTCTTTTTCTGCATTACGATTCTGGTTACAGATAGAAAAAAAATGGCGCCTGAAGTATGCAGAGGTAATCCACATGTTTGGACTGTAGGCATTATATTCCAGCAATTCTGGACCAACATTTTGTGTAGGCAAACTATTGATTGTTGATATATGTGCTGAAAGGCAAGTAGTTTTTTTCCCCATTCCTAGGCTGTGTCCAAAGGAAGTAAAGCTTTTCCTTTAAAAAACTACTGCTTTGAAGTATCTAATGCTCTAAATTCTAATTTCATAGCATGTTAGTAGCATGCTAGCAGGAACTTTAACAGAAGGTGCCAGAGAAGATGAATCTTTCAAAGTATGTCTGATTTCTCTTTAATGCTTCATATATTCATTGACATCAAGCTTGGTTTCTCTTCAATGCATCTTTTAGTTATTAGCATCTATCAGCCCCCAGTTTTATCCTTACCGTAGTGAACCTTAAAGCACTTTGATTACCTGAATTGATGTCACCCACCCATGGCATGTGTAGTTCTTGATGAACGGTTATGTGTAGTATGCATGCATCTTGAAACCATTTTTTAATTGTATAATGCTTTATTGTATCTGTTTTTCTTTTGTGATGGACAGTTTGCAAGGAGGAGCGCCTACGAGGTGATTCAGCAGAAGCAGCTAGGGCAACCGAGGCTGATGCCAGAGATCTACTAGAAAAGAAAATAATTGAGTTAAAGACGCAGAACTCAAGTCTGCAGCAAACACAAAATGTCTACAAACATGACAATGAACTTTTGCGCATCTCTGAACTGGAGGAAGAAAATAGAAAGCTCAAACAGATTTTAGGAGAAGAAAGGAAGAAGATTGCTTCTGAGAAGAAAAAAACAGAAGAAGAAAAGAGCAAGGCTCTAGAAATGCAAAAGATATTGAAGTCAGAAACACAGAAATCTGAAGAGTATAGAAGAGTTGCTGATACAGAAAGGAAACTTGCCAATGATTGGAGAGCATCATGCGAAAGGTTGAGGAGTGAAATGAATGAAGTCAGAGCCCAATTGGCTTCTCAGATTCAGAAAACTGAAGATGTGCTTAAAAGGGCTGAAATGGAGAAGCAGAAGGTAGCCAGAGAAAAGAAACGTGCTGATTCAGAGAAATCATTAGCTGAAAAGAACAAAACACTAATTGAAGCTGAGAGGAAGAAAGTATCAGAAGAGAAGTTCCGTGCTGACAATTTATCTGCAAAGTTAGAGGAGCAGAAAAAACTCAATGAACATTTGCGAACTAGCATTCAAGTTGAAACGAAGAATGCAATAGAAGAGAAAAAACGAGCAGACCATCTGTTCCAGAAATTGGAAGAGGAGAGGAAACAAAATGAATATTTACAGAGAAGGACAAATGAGCTTTGTTCTGGTAGAGATGCGATTTCTTCTGGCAAGTATGGGCGGAAACATGTTGATAAAGCTTCTGAGAGTGCAAATGTAAAGCTTCTCAAAGAGAAGCTTAAGCTGAAGAAAGAGCAACTAAAGCATGTGAAGAATGTGTCAAAGCTGGATAAAGCAAAAAATGCTATGATAAGAAGAGAGCTTCAGCGTTTAAAACAAGACTGGATGCAACTACTGAGCCGATTTAACATGCTTGATGACCACCTTGCTGGTGGTGTTGAAGGTATTCATGTCTTAACAGAGGTCTGTATCCTGCATTCTACTTATTACTGTCTTCATATATGTTTCTGCTAAGGTAATTTTTGATAAAAGTTGCAACATTCTGACATAGAAACAATGGATATTTCTTTGTTGGCTCTCTTTCTTTTAATGCTAATTAAGAAAATATTTGACATGTTAACGAAATCTTTGGGGACTGCGATTCCTTTTTCTGAAATATTTCGTATCGTTTTTTTATAAAAAATGTCACTAAACACATGTTAACGCTTAACTCCAAAAGGTTAGCCGTGTATATGCATGTATTTGTAAACAGGAGGATGCAATCATCACCACATTTTGCTTCAGTTACATGATAAAAATGTTGTCTCGCAGTCATTTCATACTGATGGCTTAGTGCTTTGCTGTTCTTGGGCTTCTGTTAGAAAAAATGACTTTTTCGTAAGATCGTTATAGATTGGTTATAAATGTGTGTTATATTACATATGACCTGTATATTCTTTTTTCTGGCTGCTGATGTGTTCCATATGCTTTTGAAAGTTCATTTACCTCCAATATTAAAGCTAATGTGATTACCGGCACTGTCTCATACTTGCAGTTGAAGCAGCATCCAGAGATTCGTGGCTTTGAACAAAAGTTGCTTCCTAATGATTCAGTTCCTGCCCCATATTTTGGGTTGCAGGCTGGGATGGTTCCATTCGGCTCTTCAATCCCAAGAGAATACACTTCATATCAGTTACCCAGGGAAAGCTGCACACGACCAATCTCAGGTACTAGTTCTGAATTAGGGCCTCCTCTTGGTAGCTCTCACAGAACAAAGTCAAAAAGTCGCCACAGATCTTCATGTCCCACATCCATATCTGATGAAAAGTTCATGGGCTCACAGGGTAAGGATAGCTTATTTGTGTCCTCATCAGCAGATATCAGAAAAAACCAGAACTCTGTTGTTCCCGAGCAGCGTCCTAAAGATAGTAATGATAAAGCGTTGCCTCTAGAAGCATTGAAGTTGCCCTTGTCTGGTTGTACCCAAGTTACAGATAAAACACTTGATGGTGGTAGGAAGAGAAAAAGGACCAAAAAGTCTACAGAACCTGCTGCTTGTCTCCCCTCTAAACATGATTTGCTGCATTCGAAATCGAAGGCCCATGCTGGCACTTCAAATGATGAAGCATTTGAGGATGATCCTGCAGGTCTGCGGCAATGTAATAACAACACGCTATGTTCGACTGAGGGTGACATGGAAAATCATCAGAGAAAACATGTTGCTGCTAATAAAGCTCCTACCTTCAGTTCCCCTTCTAAAGTGCCTTCTTCTGGTGGAGGAAATGGCTGTGCAGGAAGCAAGTTTGCTTCATTGCTCTCCTTTGAGGAAATGATCAGAGAAAACTGCTTGAAGTTACTCAATTTTGATGATAGTGCAGCTGAGGAAAAGTATAGAAAGGCAAAGGAGAGGCCTCTTTCACCAAACCTGCCCACTATTCGACCCCGCAGAACTAAAGTGACTACATGTGCAGAACCTAGCAGTTTGGGTAATAGAACTCTCAGTTATCATCCTGCCTCTGGATCTGATTGCATTAATTCCACTAGGTCCAAAGTATTGGAAGTTAAAGAGACTGGGATTCAGAAATTGGCTAAAAACTGTATCCAGCTTGATCCATCCTCAAATAGAATTCAGTGTAGTGACTTTGTTGAACAGTTTCGTGCAAATGATAAATCCAATGCAACTGCCAATGTTTCTTGCAGTGCCAGTTTGGTTGGTGTGCCAATAAATGATTCTTCCGGCAGCCTTTTGCATGAGGATATGGCCGGGAATTCTGTAGCATCAGTTGCTGAGAGATTAGACAATACAAGCAGATTAGTCTTGTCAGGGAGTAGCTGTGGTGGTCATTCAAATTCCATTTTGCAATTGCAGCATTTATCCAAGGAAATGCCTAACAAAAACAGCTCGCATCAGATTGGTGACAGACCGTCAGGTCCTGGACAGGAAACTAATGTTGGGGCAAGTGAGACAACAGTGACCAAGCCAAACAATTTGGACTCAAATAGTATGCTTGGTCATTATTGTGGATCTGGAAACTCTCCAATGAGCTTAGTTGGGTTTACAGGAATGAAAAGAAGCGCCATGATCAACATATTTAGATATTGGGAGATGCTGGGTTCTCAATCTCGGGAGCAGTCTAAGATTCATTCTATTGATAGTCCATTGCTTGAAAAAGTATCAACTGACCCATTGCTATCTACAGAGTAAGTTTATTTGCATGATTTAGCTCGTGTTTTATATGTACTGGTGCTGGCACAAGTAAACTCTGTTGCTATTATTTGCAATCTAATATTAGAACTAAATGGTCTGCTTTGTTTTGCAGTGAGAAGGTCTCCCTCATATTTTCGCTTCTGTTATGGGATATTAGATTCACAGAAGAAACTTTTGCGGATGGAAATTTTGCCTCATCAGCTTTTTCCTTAAGTGGTATGACGTCTGAAACTCTTTTATATGTTAAGTGCTTGTTTTCTGCCCTTTTGGCTAAGATTCTCCATTATTTGCTTGCTAAATTGTTATTTCTTCATTTTCTGTTACTGCTTACATTATTCTTCTCTTGTTACCATTAATAGTAACACCATGGTTGATCATCGACTTCTATTGCTTCTAGTAGAGTCATTATTTGACTATTGCTTGTCATATAGGTGTAGCATTCTATCTGTGTCCTATTATCACGTACATGTTATCAAGTTCAGATTTACTTCATCGCACACACTGTGGAATGTTTTTTACCTTTTACATCAAATCATATTACTATTAACTCATCTATGCTTTGACCAAGCTATATTTATGGTATCCACCAGATTTGTATCATGTCAAGTAATTTTAATTTTCAATACATTTCTTGCTTGCAGTGAAGTCTCATATGGAAACAAGGTGGACCGTTCTGAGAGGGGATCAGCTGGATGTTCTTATCTCCTTAATTGAAGATTTTCTTCTGAAGAAAGAAGTTACATTATGTGAAAAAATGGGCCAGAAGGTTTTTGGCGCAAGCAAGGATCATAAATTTGATGATGAAACCGGTATTCAGCTTTCAGTTAAACCTGCGAAAGTAGATCAATTTATCGCTGCTTGCATTCTGTTGGCTTCAATATGTGTGGAAGTGGAGAGAGTGGATGTTATTTTAGAGGTTTCATACAAAATTCTTCAAATGGGTAAAAGTACTCTTTTTTGGACTCTGTTGGCTCTCCATGTCTTTGGTTCCATGTGTGGTGATAAGTTTATCTTTCCAAAGAGTTGCAACTTTCTAACGAAAGCTATACAGTTGGTCGTCTTGCTTCTTGAGAGTAAAGACACTTCTTTGTGCCTTGTGTCATCACATATCCAATCAAATAAGCCAACAACATTACCATCCTGTGCACATTGCCTGTTTGATGTGGATACAGTTTCCATAGATGGTTTTATCTCTTCTCTATTGGATGAGCTGGATTTATGTTTGCTGCTGTGGAATAATCATGCCTACTCAAATGAAAGTACAAGGCGCAGTTCCCATTTGGGCTCAAGTGGACTTGAGATCAACTGCGGTGAACTTTGCAGTATATTCAAGCAAAGAAAACTAGCTGAGGATAGTGATAACTGTCCTGCTGGGATCAACTTATGCTACTTCACCGAGCTAATTTCTTTGCTCGAGCTCTTTGGGATTTATATGGTATGTGCATCTTTGTGACCTTTACTTGATTGTTATCATCATCAGTAGTTTTTATCCCCAAGTATCAAAACATGCATACAATTATGGCCTACAGGCAGCAAATTTTGATGTCCTAGATAACTATTTAGGGCTACCATGTTATTGTTTTTTACTTTAACCAATTTGGAATTTCAGCATGTTGAACATTACTATCATCCATGCCTAGCCCTCAATTTGTTCTGATTTTCATGGTTCAACTTTTGACATTAGTATTGACTTCTTTTTTTGTCTTCATTTTTAGAGCTGTGAATGGACATACAACAATGTTGTTGTCCGTCTTCTGGAGATTTTGGAATCGTGCATGTGCGATGAGTATTCAGCTGCTGTATTAGTACTCGTCAGCCAACTCGGAAGGTTTGCCCTGTTGCACATAGTCTTGTGTTGAATTGTTCCATGCTTTTATTTTTGTTCGTTCAATGCGTGAAGTGAGTCATAGAATTCTTAATGTGCGCATGCTGTATGTGGCATGCTGTTATGCTGATCTGCTAAACTGGTGTTTTTATATGAAATTGCATAGGATAAATCACTGATCAAATATTGTAATGCAAAATCTTAAGGTTCTAGCAACTTTTCAATCATGATCATATACTGTACACAGCTTTACATGACAGTCAGGTCTGATCGCTGTATCAGTTATTCCACTGTACAGGCTGATAGATCACAATGTATTGAAAACTTCCTCCCCATTAGGGCAAAGACAAAATTCCAGATATGTCTAATCACAGGATGCTGACACATCCTTTGATCTACTTTTCCTCCCATTTCTCAAAAAATTGATTTGTTAAATTTCTAGTATTCCATTATCCAAGCTAAAACCAACATTCTGTAAAAATGAATAGGTCTCTGCCACGGCTGTAAACTTTGTCATTTGGGACCTTGGAGGTGGTAATTATACATGTGCATACAGTTCTGATTTCAGGCTATACTTTTTGATGTGTTTCCATGCATGTTCCAGTTATATCTCTTTGTTATGACTTGTATTTGTTTGTTCCTAATATGTATATAGTCTACTTGATTCACGCTTTTAACATTTTGATAATATCGTATTTCCCAATTTGTAGGTCCTTTATTGATGATGTTGGTTATGAGCAGAGAAGTGTTAGTGAGCTGAGGGACAAGTTATCATCATTGATAGAAGGGACAAGTTTTACAAAATCAAGGAGTTTAAGTGTTCAGTTTTCTGCCATTAGTGCATTGCTCAGCGTCCTTCCGTTGCCATTTGACAAAATTGTTGACACTCAAAATAAACAGTTATCAGGCCCCTTTGTTGCGCAGTCAAGACAGATTTCTGAATGGTTTGTTCAGTTAAGCAATGAGCATCAATCTTTGGCTCAATCCTTCTTTAGCTGAAAGTTTCGATATTGCTCCATGGTATGGCTGCTTTCATGAACCAGTGAATGCCTCGTGCAATTTTGATATGTTCCGCACAGGTGCATCCATTGTCCCATGACATGATTTTGGATTAGCCCCTGCTTTTGCAGTTGACACTGCATAGATGATGCTGTTCTCAACTTTGAAGACGCCAAGTATGTAGCAGATCATCATTTTTTGTGTCAACATCATGTTGTCGTAATTTCTGCAAGAGCAGCTAAGAAACCCAACAGCGAAGCATTCGGAGAAAGGACTGAGAAATGTGGTTTTAACAGGAGTCGTGAGTCACAAACAGGATTGCAGATATTCCTCACTGTTGGATATCAAACTTGATGAGTAACATCAGAGATTATTGAATCAAGGATTCCTAATTAGAAGAGATGGCCTCTGTAAGATTGCCAATCCGTGTGATGTTCGGATCTGCAGTCTGATGGATCTGAAGAGGTGGGAATCACGATTGGCAGATGGATGAGCTGGGAGTATGTTTAGCTGACAAGATCCTCTCAGGAACTGAATTTTGATTCAGATAGCTTGGTCCCACCAGAATCAAGCCTGAGGAATTAATAGTTGTATTCTGCTTTTTAGATAGCAGAAGAGAAGGTAGACGATGATTCTTTGACAGTGCTTGTACAAGGAGGTGATACGATTTTTGATGATCTCACCTTCTTGCCTGTTCGCCCTTTTTTCCCTCCCCTTTTAGAGAATAGAGGTAGACTGTCCAAGAGGTGTTTGCCTCTCTGCTAGGACCCCTGTATACACTCATGTATAAGGCAAGCGATTTCTTGGCTATGGCTTCACTCTTCTGTTAAAAATTTCTCAAATATGCGCTGCCGGCTACCTAGTTTTTGCAGGTCTGTTTCCATGTCGCTCTTCGTTCTCTCAAGTTCTTGTTTTGATATAAGATCTTGTTGAAAGTCTCACGTAAATGAAGTTATGTGATGTATATATGGATGCGTTTGGCAGAGCTTCTAGAGCTGATGAATCCAGCAGGAGCTTTGCCAAACAGTTTTTTAGGAAGAAGTGATTCTGTGAAGTGGTTATCTAAAATGTTTAGGAGTGATTTTGTAAAGTGGTTATCTAAAATGAAATGAACTAAGAGACTGAGAGCTGAAAAAACTAGCTTCTCCTAATTCTGTGAAGTAATTCTCCATCTTGATTTAAAAATTTTTTGCTAGAGAATCAAAGAGAATTATTTTCAGCTACAATGTCACTTATCAGAGAGAATGAGATAGAGAGCTCTACCAAACAGGCCATGTTTCGAAGTTGCTTTTAGAGACTTAGAATCAGATATTCTCAAAAGAGAGAGAGAATTAGAATCAGCTCTAGCAAACAGGCCATGTTTCGAAGTTGCTTTTGGAGTGGAGGGATGCTCAAGTAGAACAGGCCGCGGATGAGCGAATTGCAGTAATGGGCTTAAGTCCAGCTTACTCGAGTGGCCCAACTGTCAAGTCCATCCTGAGCTTGTCACTGAAGTTCGTGTCAAGCCATCGTGCCGATCCCACAGTTCCCACCACCCACCGCTCTCAGCTCAGCCACGAACGTGGCGAAAACAACCGGATGCCCAAGCCCCATTTCCCCAAATCCATACCCATACAAAACCTCCGTCACCACGCACCCGGTGGGCACCGGTGAAATCCCCGCTCGGCGTGGTGGGCGGAGGCGGCCACCCCAACCCCCCGGCCGGCCCACGTGCACGGCGCAGCGGCGACCGACCGCCCCCAACGCGTGCGCCGTGGCGGGCGCTGGGTGGGTGCGTTCGGTACCGGTCGGTGTGGGCAAGCCCGTGCACGGACGACGGGCGCGCACGGCAGACGCGCTGCTGCCTCGGCGGGCGGCGCACGCACGCACGCACGCACGCGGGGCCCGGTGCACGGCCACGCGGCGCGCGTGACTCCCGCGCCACCTCGCTTTCCGCCTGCCCCCGCCGCCCGAGCGCCCCTGAGGGCTGAGGTCGACTCCCCACGTGCGTCGGCGTCAAGCCCCCGCCCCCGCCCCGCGCCCGCCAGGACGCGTGCCGACCCGGGGTTTCTGCCCACTTTTCCACGTCCGAGTCCGGTTTCAGCGCGGCGCGGAGACCGGCCGGGCGGGCTGCTCGTTCGTTTGACGCGGCCGGTCCTGGTCCGGGCAAGTGCGCGACCCGTTCCTCTCCGGCCATCGCTGTCCTGCCTGTCCAACGACGGAATGCCGGATCAGGTTAGGCAGGGCGCTGATCGGAAATCATCGGATCGTCCTCAAATTTAGAGCGAGGCTCCGCAGAGCTCAGGTTTGCGCAGGTAGAGAGGTAGGTGGTGGCCGCCGGCCGGGGTCGGTCGCACGCCACGGCGCGCTCGCGTGACGCAACCAGCGCCGCCGCCACGCTGCTGCGAGGCCCCCTTTTGCGCCGCGCTTGCTTATGTGTCGAGCAACGGGGACGGGCGGTGCGACGGTGGATTTTATTTTTTAGTATAAAAGCCAAAAGGCAGCAGCGCATGGAGCGGTTGGCTCGGCCGGACAGGTAGCGCTGCTAGCTGTGCCGTGCACGCGGGGAGATCCAATCCAATCCAACCCAGCTGATCCCGGGTGGTTAACGGCCGTAATGAGCATTTAGCACCGATCCTAGAGGAGTCTGTCAAAAGAAGACGAAAAAAAAAGACGCGATTGCTGCTCTGAGTCTGAACCGCGTGTGCAGTGCACTGATGATCATGAGCTACGAGCCTGTGACAACTACTGGCCGCTCGTTCGATCCAGTGCTGACTCCACTCGATCTCCACCGTACCCCCTATCAGCCTAATAAAAACGACTACGACAGCGACTCCAGTGTGGCTCTTGGCTCGTCTTGCACGATCTCTGTCAGGTACTGCGGGAAAAAAGACCTTTCCCTTTAGGCCTTACCATGCATCCAAAAAAGGCCCAGGTGAGTACTTGTACTGTACGGAGTAGTCTGTAGGTGACAATGCGAACTCGCCTGCTCTGTCTTGACGACTCCACAGCATTGGAGATATAGAGATTTGTCATCCGACTAGGAGAGCCATCGCCCATCGGCTCACCAACCACTCCGTCTGATCATTTCCACTTCTGCACAATGTCGGCACCCAACTGCGGACTGCCACCGGAAAGCGGAAACCGAACACCCGACCCACCGGCGTGCCATCCGATCGTGTCGTGTCCTCTCGCCGGCGGCCAAAAACTGACACCAGAAAATGACACGCCCCGGTGGGACCCGAGCCCCGCCCGGGACAAAATAAAGAGAGACGCGAGCGGCTTGCGTCCGAAAACGACGAGGAGGAGACGCGACGCGAGCCGAGCGCAACCCATCACCGGCACCGCGCGGCGCTTTCAGGCCCTGGCCTTTCTCCCGCCCGCCTGCCATGCCGTCCCGTCAGGCTCGCAGCTCTCTCGCCCGGTGCCGTGCGGATAAGCACGCGGGGAGATCAGCACGAGAGCGCCTGGGAAAGGAAAGAAAGATATAGATACCGCCGGCCACCCAACAGACTCGCCGAGCGTACGTGGCCGCTGGCGCGCGCCTTTTGACTGTGCATGGCGTCTGCGTTTGGTGGCCGGGTCTATCTGCAGGGGAAAAGGGTCGTGATGGCGGGTGGCAGGGAAATCGAGAGCCATGCAATTGTTGTCTGGTGCTACTGCGTGTTTTCTGTGTTGACGTAAACAGTTTTTAAAATATTATGGGCCCGTCAGTCCATTTCGTACCAGCAGAGTGTACCAAAACGCACGATCCCACCTGGTATTTCAGTACTCGTTGAGTAGAATATCAGATGGATAAACAAAGTGAAATTAGTATAAAATTTTCAAAATGCCAAAAAAAAAATCAAGAGACCTGTTCTAACGTTCGCAGCTAGACAAAGTGCAAAACAAGTGCAGTAAATTGAAAATTTACAAAACAAACTCATCTTAGAGAAATTATACCCTTTAAGCTTTTCAAAAGAGTTGTACCCTTCAAAGTTCAAACTCTTCATATTAATTCCACAGATTCTTTGGGCAGCATAACTATACTTTTATACCAGAAGAATTTGGAGCGTTGGGAGAAGCTATCATTTCACGATACGTATATTTTTACAGCCGCTTCACGTCTATTCGTGGGCTGTTGCCTTGCATTTCACGCGGTGTGAACTGACGTCGGTTACGGGCCTCCCCTTGTGTCTCAAAGAAATCGAGCCAACGTCATGCATCAAAGCCCAGATCATCGTCTCTATGCGTCAAAGCCCAGTTCATCGTTTTCTCCTCCGCTCGAGTCGTCGCGAGGTCGTCGCCGACGCCGCCTCCAAGTCCTCGTGCCTCCCCGGCCCCTCTTCTCCAGTCGAGCACAACCCTGAGCGAGCTCCGCAGTAGAACTCAGAGGGACGGCGCACGGGAGCGCGCGGCGCAACGCGAGGCGGAGGCACTCGGGACTGGCGGCGTACGGCCAGGCGGGAGGGCGGCGTGGGAGGGGCGGCGCAGAGCCGCAGAGGGCGGCGGACGGCCGGGCGCTGAAGGCTGCAGTCTTTCTGCCCTCAACGAACTCACTTGCCGCTACGGTGGCCTTAAGCATCGACCAGGCATCATCTACAGCAAGAGTACATGAGCACAATAAAGTTATCCTAGGCGAGCCGACGGCAGTAGTGCACGTGTGCCCTCCACCACCCCTTCACTTCATTGCTCGAGGAGTACAATATTACAATACGAATTTTTATGTCAATATTTTCATCTGAACAACTATTTATTCGATTCCACACTTACAGATTTCCTTGCCTTACATTATCAAATGGAATTGACATGATATTTCCTCGGTAGCTCTTCACACTTCTTCCTGTCTTCTATTCTATTTGGGATTGACAATCATGAATTCGACAAAAGTTGCAGCCGTTGAACTATATGTAGTACATAGCTATTTGTGTTTTTTAACTTTGCAATTGCTAACCTCTCAGCAATAAGTGTCCACCATCTGTACGCCTAGCGACAACGCTGTCCCAAAATTCCTAAATTTACTGAAGTTTATCTTAGTATTTGTCAGGTGCATATTGCTCCACTCTAAACAATATATGTTAGCAGCTATAGAACTTAAAATGGCAACTTAAAATTGCATGGGGATCAAAACTTCCATCATTGATATGATATTCTTTTTCCTTTTCATCATAGTTGCTAATCACATACATGTCCTGTGTCCATTTATCAGATATTCCCTGTTTCGAAAAATGTGTTCCTATTATAACCTTTCATTTTCATGTTTCCCTCAGGTTTGTCAGCTTTTTGAGCTCAAGATAGTACTATTGAAAGATAGAGAATGATGCGAGGCTTAGTCCTTGTGCTGCCATGGCACTGCCACAGGTGGTGCCCACATTGAGCTCACCTGGCCTCACTGCACTCGATCGTGGTTCGTAGAGCGGTGAGCTCTCTTATGGTGCTATAATGCTATCTGCACCTATTCAGTGCTTTCCTAACAGGGCACCACCTTCACCAGGCCCCAGTATGCACCGTGTTCTCTCTTTCCCTTCATTATTTGCACCAAATTTGGATATTTCTTTGTGCTGCTCTAGTTGCTTGGCTCCAGTTCTTCTTAGATATGTAGTTTATACTTGTAGTTTGCAGTGTTCAAAATACTAGGATCACCATTCAATGACAGCATCTACAAAAAAAGGCTACCATGTAAAAATCCAACTTAGAGTTTACATAGCCTTGTGGATTATTCAATGTCAGTTCAGTACTTCAGCAGTTACATTTAAAAATAAAGCAAGGCATTTCGATAGAGACTAAAGTTCAATTGACCTTTTTGATTTTCATGGATTGTGCCTAAATGAGCTAGAGGTGCATGAATCATGTTATTGCACTCCAGAGATTTCTTTGTCAAATAGTGATTTGAATGTCTATTCAAATTGCTTATGGACTTTGTGATACCTTTAAATTTGGATCGATTTGGATCATGCCAGTTGCTTATTATTTCCTTTAGATGATAATCTTGGTAATTTTTTAGGTACAAAATTTTAATCCACCAGTTTCAACAACTATAGCCGATGTTGATCGTTTCCTCTATATTTGCATGACATGTACGGTACATTTATATGTGGTAATATTTGGATCATTTGAGCTACTGCTTGATATGTTGACAATTTCGAAATGAAACATTTTAATATCCACAAAACTTCCTTGACCATAAATTTTTCTTTGAGATTGCCAGAAACAGTTTCTGGCATGACACAATGGCATTTTTTAGGTTCTTAGAAGTTGGTGGTTGGTTCATGTTCCACTCAGAGTCGATCATTAGGCCCATGCCTATTCATGTCGGTTGTCAATGTCGAAGCCATGTTTGCATTTTTAAGTCTAATAGATCCCATCTATGATTGACAAAATGGTTGTACTGCTTCCGGAGGACAATGGTTCCATGTCTTTATTTGGACCTCAAAGCAATGCCAACAAAAGCTATTTATTTACAGTGGTGTGAGATTCACTGTAACCCTTTATTTGCTCAATTTTTGAGCGAGTTATGTAATGTATTTTTAATGTATTTTCTTGTTTCCTGTATGTCTACACATTTGTAATCAACCTAACAGAGATTGTGAGGGTCCGAAGAGAGGCCTTCATGAATATATATAATTGTGTTATTTTTTCCCTGCATCACGTATGTTTTACTCATTACTCTTCTATAATGAAACGATTAGCATAGGAGCAAATGCTCATTTCTATTTTAAGTTAAACCATTCTTACAACAAAAAGATAAAATTTGACAGAACAACGATTGGTCATCAATGTATAGATACGGGCGCGGCGAAGCGCGCCAATCATACTAGTATCATTAGGTTGTGTGTAGCCATGCAGTACTGGTAGCGTTTGGAGCTTTTTGGTGATTAAAATCAGGCTCCTCGGAACATATGCCTTCCAACCATCCCCGTGAAAAAGAATATTCCACTTATCAATAATTCTCATCCCAGAGAAAAATAAGAGAAAGAAAAGAGGCGAAAAGGACCTCCTCCTGGCTGCACCATCCAAAAGGGAGCCCTCCTGCAACACTGCCATCCACATATCTCAGCTTTCGTCCTTACAAAAAGGGCGCGTGCTTCTTTTGGAGAATCATGTTTGGTACCAACCGCTTTACTTGACAACTTCCTTCTAGATGCTGTTCTATAGCTTCGGCCGGAAAGCTCTTCCGTGGAAAAGGCTCAACAGTTGGAGGCCAACAAAAGACTCATGACATGTCTCAAGGGGCACTGGAAAAAAAAAGAAGAGTAAATTTATATTAAAAAAATGAAATGGTCAGCTGAACTGGAAGTCTTGAGGAGGATTCAGTTAATGGGGTTGCTGAAATAGTTACGAGAACAGCGTCAAAGTCACACGACAATTCAGTGACCCAATTTGGTTGCAACTTGCAATTGTGCAGATGAGACAGTAAACAAGCCACACCACTTGCACCCTGCTTGTCTCCCGGTGTTCCCTTCGGTTTAAGATTTACTCTGAAATTTTCGGAGTACAGCATGCTTGAGAAGTAGTGCTCAGGATTTGGTTGAACTCGTTGCTATTTTCGATTGGGTTAGGACTAGGTGACTTTTTTTTTTGTTGACACAAAAGGGCTAACTACCTTGATGTTCTCTTGTAATTTTGTGTTTTCAACAATTACCACGACAATAACGCAAAGTATTTTAAACTGAAAAGTATCATTCAACTTGAGGTTGACAAGTGGGGTCTAAAGTCACATGACATGATTGTCTTTTTTAGTATTGCGGCACGACAATCATGCATGGAGGAAACTTAAGGACAAGTTACTTTCACTAACAAATTATATATTCCTAATAGATCAATCAGAGATCACATAGCTGTACTGTGAAAAAGATGGAGAGGCAAGCAAGAAGATTGAAGATTCTACTCGTTCAGTCTGTGGTAAAAGTTTGAAATAGAACACAAATACAATGGATATAGTATTTCAAGCTGAAAACTGTGACGACAGATAAAGAAACCACATAAGTTCTTTTACGGATAAAAATATTTCAGAAAAATATCTTGTTGGCTAACGCTTACAATGGAGTGTATACATGACTCACACATCCATGACTGCAATTTTATCAACTCTATGATGATTTATGCACGAGAACATCCCAATGAGCCTTGAGATAGTTTATTTCTTTGAAAGTTTGCAGTAGTCAAACCATTTTCTATTCTGAGGGCGTATTTAGTTCCAGGAGAGAGAGTGAAGAATGAAGAAAATTTATGCACTGGGAGGCGTGCATCGTGAAAGGGGCACGACAATCGAGAGAGAAAAATTTTGCAAAATGAAGAAATTAAACAACACCTGAGTTTCTGACTGGTATCGTTTCTGTCCTCATTTCGTCTCCCTCTCTCACGTTATCTAGTAATTAAACAAATGGCAATATCACCAAAGAGAATCGAATCCGAGGGGCACTAGGCCGCCGCTAGCACAGAGAATCAGGACCTGCTTGCACAGCCCATTAACAATGGCTCCTCCTACCATTCACCACTAACCCATTGCTAACCCGATGCCAATTTCACACCCAATACCACCATTAGTGAGACAAACAATCATAGAGGAGAGAGAAAGCATGGCACCGGAGCAGTAGAGCTAGATCAGCAGCTATCTTGTGTGAAATAAAAAGCGCCCTAAGGAAAAGAGAGAGAAAAAAAGCACCATTCACGCATACAAATAAAATAAGAGACAATACTACGTGAGAATGAGATGAGTGTCATACAAGCCAAAGCCAAAGTCCTCTTCCTCTTATCCCTACTTCTTTCGCATCTAATCTACCATTGCCAATCTCTCTCTCTCTCGATCGAGATGTGTCTTTGGAATTTGAGACCCGAATTTCTTAAGCCCTGCTAGTACTACTACCTCAAAGGAGAAAATTCTTTTTCTTAGGTTTTAATAATCCTAATAGTTTTCTCTGGGAGTCATAAATTCACCTGCCGCGTCTAGTATTTCGGAAATATTTTTATTTAGCGCAGGAGAGAGAGAGGGGGAGGGGAGAAGTATCAGCAGCAGCCGAGGCCCGGGGCCGAGCTCTCTCTCTCTCTTCTCTCTCTCGCCCAGCTCTCAGATCCGAAGCCGGGAGGAAATCGCGCCAACAAGCCTTAGCCCTAGATGCGCGCCAGCTTCTGCTGCCGGCGCTGTTGCTACTACTGCTTCTAGGATTATTCCTGCGAAGATGCTGGGCGTCGAGCCCGACGGCGGCGGCCGCGGCGGCGGCACGTCCTCCTCCACTGCAGGTGAGGCTTCTGGCCGCTGAATTTGCTGCGCTGATGGGTTTCTCGGCGCGTTTGATCTGGTCTCCGGTTTGTTCGGTTGTTGTTGTTGGTTGGCTGGTTGTTGGTGCTGTTCGGGCCGATTTGGTGGGTGCTCTGGTCGGCGCCTTCTGTTGCTGCGTTTCTGATGCGAATCTCCGGGCTCTGATGGAGAATCATTCCAGTGAGGCCGTTGGGCTCAAGAAGCTTAAGAAGAAAATTCGATTTGTTTGCTGGAATTGTTTCCTGTGATGTTGCTACTTCTAGTTCGTGGTTATCGCTCGTAGATCGTAATCTGGGTTGAAAAAGTTTGCCCTTATCGATTCTGAGGTGATCTGACGTTTCATGCTGCAGAGAATTTTGACGCCGGGCAGTACGCCTTCTTCGGGAAGGAGCCACTGGAGGGGTTCGAGCTCGGCGGATTGGAGGACGCCAGCGGCGATGGCAATGGCGTTGGATTCGGTGGGCCAGAAGAGGGCCTGTATCGTCTCTCCTCTGTTGGAGAAGAGGTACGGATTCATGTACACAGAGCGTCCATATTTTTGTTATAAGTTATCTGCCTCTCGTTCTTGTTTCTGCGTTTTGTTCCCATGTATGCTTTATCTCTATCTCGGAGCTCGTCAATTTTGCATGGCCTCGACTGATAGTGGAGGATTAGTGCGGGGAGCAATCCGGAATATAGTCTGTGGGCTTGCAAGGGCGAAATTCAGTGGAATTTAGGTTCACATCAGTAGTGCTGCAGAAATGGGCACTGTGATTGTAGTGGAAAATTCTGTAGCTGATTGTAAGCACCCTTGATGTGTGGAAGGAATTGTTTGGAGTTTGCTTGGTAGCACAAGAGCTTCATTGTTAGGATGGAGCAGATAAGGAAGAAGAGTATTCTTGTGCACATCCTTTTCTATCACAAGCCTATTTTCGGAACCTTTGTGACTTTCAAGCCAATTGCCGCCTATGAGCCACACAAGTGTTCGAGATTTCGGTGTGGTTGGCCTTCTGGAATGCTTTTCATTGTGTTGCTCGATCCCCATATACTTTTTTAGGCAACAGACTTTATTTCTGGATTTTGCGATCCGTAGTTGATTGTAAAGATAACCATAATGATTCATTTAGTTGATTGATGATAATGCTATTGTTGAACAGTCTAGATGCTATGTTGGTAGCTAATGGCAGTTAACATGGCTTACTGTTGGTAGGAGTTAATTACTTGGAGTTAACCAGCACATCTAAAACTGTTATTCATAGCCATGTGATGATCTACTTGGTGGGGCACATGCATGTGTTAATCACTCCATATGCACAGCATCTTTTAGTGCTTTCATGCCATGCACAATCTCATGATGTGTTCTAATCCCAACTATTGTACTCTGCAGATGGACGATATGAGTAACTTGTCTGACATTGATGATCTTGCAAGCACCTTTGCTAAGGTATGATACTTGTTGCTTCGGTGTTTCATTTTGAGATTCCTGTTTTGAAAATTAATACTGTATCTGACTGATGTACTTGTGCTACCTTTCCTCTGGAATAGAGGTCTTTGCATGCTTGCTTTGATGTGCTGCAGCTGTTGCTCCTTGACATAACAGATTTTTCTGGGCACATTATGCTTTGTCATACTTACACGAGTAGATAACCCTCATTCTTTCATGATTCAAAATGTTATCTAGGTTTATTGAAATGATCTTAGGAGAACAGATGAAAATATTTGAATTGACTTGTGCGTTCTCAATGTAATGAAAGTTGAAATAACAATTGTAAGGCAACCTTTATGCGTTGTATTCATTGAAGTTTTTGCTATCGCCATAGCAGACAGACTTTTAATGGTGGTGTACCAGTGAGCCTGTGCCCCCAGCTGGGTTGGATATTACACAGCTTAAACACAGATATGGTGTTCTTTTGGCAGGACAGTGACATGAATCATGATCTACGATCAAGGCTTAGGCTGCACTTAAGACCTTTTTGCCCCTAAATTTCTAGGCTGTTGTGATGGAACATGTTTTGGAAGGATGTTATTGTTTTCTAAGGACAATCTTGTATTGCTTTCACATGGGTTGATGACTTGATGTTTTAAGGATGGTTTGTTTTAGCAGACTTTAGTGCTTGCTTACTGTTATGCTTTCTTTCTGTTACTTGACACACTGAAAATTTACATGTTTCACTGGCAGTTGAACCGAAGCATTAGTGGAACCCGGAATCCAGGTGTTATCGGGGACAGACGGTCCATTTCAAGAGGAAGTAAGTGACATTTCTTCTCTTATAGCATGCTGGTGTGAAGTTTAATACTGTGGGCCTGTGGGGTTTATTTTGTGGTTTCAGAATCATATGTTCATTGCTAATGTGTATGTTCTTTCTTCTGTGCATCATTGCTAAACTTTTTATTTATATATATTGAATATATTCTTGGTGTATTTGTCCTAACATGTGTACTATGTCATGTATGGCCTTCAGTTTTTTTTTTTGGGGACAGAATTATCTGTCAGGGTGCCATGTTAAATTTTGTTTCAAGATTTCATGTATCCTCAAAGTTGAACGTATGCCTAAGTTTTAGCTGTTCACTGAACCATGTCACAATCTTTTCAGGTTCTTTAACTGTTGATTGGGCTGAGGATGTAGAGTTTTCAAACTGGGGAGATCAGGACGTATTTGAAAATGAGGAATTCCAGGAAAGTAAAAGATGGTGGTCATCAAATTCTTCAGTTCAGCAAGGAGATTCCAACTCCAGGCCACTAAGTCGAACATCTTCCTACCCTCAGCAGCCACTGCAGCACCGGTCAAGTGAACCTATTGTTTTACCGAAAACCACTTCATTTACCTCCTTTCCACCACCAGCTGCTGGTGGTGGTAGATCACCTTACCCTGCTCAGGGCCTTACGCGTCATGGCAGTATTCCATCAATTGGTGCTGGGCTTCAAATGGGTTCTCCAAATATGTCACTTTCTGCTTCTCCATATCATATGGTTGGACCATCTCATGGGCTACCCTACACAGGAGGCATGCCATATGGTGCTCTTAACCTGCCTGTAAACAATCCAATGCAAAATGATTGGTCAAATCAAGCTAACCCTTTCACCGGGGAGCATCTTAATCTACTGCCCAACTTATTACATAAACAATTATCCCTTCCTAATAACCCAATGTCGTCACTCCTATTTTCTCAGCATCAGCAGAGATTGGCACAGGTCCAATCATCCCATCAGAATTACCTCAATATACCGCCACACATGTTATACCCCCACCACTCTGCAGAGATAACAGGCAGGTTTGATTCTGTTGGCAGTTCTCATTCATCAAGAGACAAGAGATCAAGGTCAGGGAGGGGAAAACATAACATTCGCTTCTCTCAACCACCATCTGATACTGGTAGCCAGAATGGTGACAGTGGAGGTATTAAATTTAGATCCAAGTACATGTCATCTGAAGAGATTGAATCAATTTTGAGAATGCAACATTCTGCAAGTCACAGCAGCGATCCTTATGTCGTTGATTACTACCATCAAGCTTGTATGGCTAAAAGGGGTGCCACTTCTAAGCAAAAGAATAACTTCTCCCCTGCATCAATGAAAGACTTACCATCCAAGTCTCGATCCAGCAGTGATCAGCACACATATCTTCAGGTTGATGCTCTTGGAAGAGTGTCTTTCTCTTCCATACGTAGGCCTCGGTCTCTTCTTGAAGTTGACCATCCTTCATCCGGTGATGGCTCTCATGATCAGAAGTCTGCTATGAGGCCCCTGGAGAAAGAACCAATGCTGGCAGCAAGAGTGACTGTGGAAGATGCCATTTGCCTTCTTCTTGAGGTGGATGACATTGATCGGTTGTTGCAGTCTAGCCAGTCACAGGACAACAGTTTCCAGCTGAAACGAAGACGGCAAGTCCTCCTTGAAGGTCTAGCAGCATCACTTCAGCTCGTTGACCCCCTCGGACCTAGCAAATCTAGTCATTCATCTGGATTGGCCCTGAAGGATGATGTTGTTTTCCTTCGCATTGTTTCTCTGCCCAAAGGACGTAAGTTTTTAGCACGTTACCTTCGGCTTCTTGTCCCTGGCAGCGAGCTGACCCGGATAGTATGCATGGCTATTTTTCGCCATCTGAGGTTCTTGTTTGGGGGTTTGCCATCAGACTCTAGTGCAGCAGAAACTACTGTTGCTCTTGCAAAGACTGTTTCATCTTCTGTGCATCACATGGAACTAGGTGCTCTTAGTGCCTGCCTTGCTGCTGTTGTCTGTTCATCAGAACAACCACCTCTCCGTCCTCTTGGTAGCTCTGCTGGTGATGGGGCTTCTCTAATTATCAAGTCAGTTCTGGATCGAGCAACTGAGTTGCTGACTGATCATCATGCCGCAGCCAGCTACACTGTGCCAAACCGGACTCTATGGCAGGCATCATTTGATGCTTTCTTTGGGCTTCTAACAAAATATTGTGTCAGCAAGTTTGAAAGTATTCAGCAGATGTTTGTCATGCAGACACCAAGCCCAGTAGTTGGACCTGAGGCTTCCAAAGCTACTAGTAAGGAGATGCCCGTTGAGCTACTTCGTGCAAGTCTTCCTCATACAAACGAGCAGCAACGCCAGAGGCTTCTTGATTTCGCTCAGAGATCCATACCGGTAACGGGTTTCAATCCCCCAGGTGCCAGAGGTGGGCACATCACTTCAGAATCTGTTCCTGGTTGATGGAACTGAAGGAGACACAAGGGCAAAGATTGAAGTGATGGTCTTCAGATGGTAGTTCTTGTATCTGATGACATGCAATTCAAATCATAAAGTTGTGAGTGAGCTTGGAGAAGTTCCATTGGCTCAGGAAATTAGCCTCCACTTCAGGTTGTGACGTAAGTTTAGGTTTCAGAGTAATCCAATAGACCAACAATCTCCCTTCTGTGGGTCATTTAATATAGCACCCACCTGATGATTATAACTATGCATGTACGTACCTATACTGTTGTAACTCTGTGCAGTGTTGAAACTGGTGGTCATGGGGCAATTTAGTTTTTAACATTTATCTGCTCCAGCAAAGAAGACCAATAGTGGGCGTAGTTTTTAGCCTACAGAGAAGACATCCAACGGGCAGGCTCATTTGCATCCCTAGCAGTCTAGCAGTGGTTGTACAGGTTGGGTTGTCAGGGGCTTTCTGCCTGGTCTTTTTTACGTGTGGAAGGTGCCCAGCATCAGGTGTCAAATTGTGGTCTGGTGTCTTGTTTACTTTAGTTAGAGCAAAACGTGTTCAAATAATGGAGTACTCCTTTTAGGCTTCTGAGAACATACTTCTTCTAGTTGCCCTTAAACCTTCCTTCTAAGGTTTCAGGATAGTGCATGATCCAGATACCCACTGATATTGTTCTGGGATTCTGGAACCAAAAGTGTACCCTTACTACATCTGCTACAGTTGCTGTTCTACAGAACTCGTTTGCTTATTTGCTCTCTATTTATATACTACTATTATTTAGCTACCCCGATATTTTTCCTTTTGTAACGGAGTCGGCAAGGGAGTATTTCGCTGCCAGTCTGGATGCAAATGCATGTGTTTGGGTCATCTTTGTTGATTTATGCTGTCAACTTGTCAAGCTTTCACTATGTTGGGCTATTTTCCTAGCGGAATGTGGAGCTCTCTGCCTTTGTAGGTTGTGTGGTTCCAGCCTTCAAACAGTTTTTTTTTTCTTTTTTCAGAAGGTTATTTGTTAGCTCCATGTAACAGCGTGATGTGAAAACTGTTGATGTCTCATTGACTGCTTCCTTGGAATGAGCCAGTGAATAACAGTTGCTCTCGTGGTATTGTTCGAAATATGGTTGTGGGATTTTGCATTGGTATCTGAGACTCGTTTCATCCTGGTGCAGACCATAATGTTATTGCGTTTAGAAATTGGTTTGAAGAGCAGGGAGAGTGGAGGACACATGGAATTGCCTCCTACGGAAGATCGATATTATGGTCATGCCCAAAGACCAGCGTGATCTATCCTCGTGCTTGAGCTTGTTGGTTTTGGTTCACAGGTGATCCGTCATCCGACCATCCATTGTGATTTGCGAGCCCCAGGGCCTGTCTGGAATTCCAGAAGCAGCCTGTGGACCCCCTCAGAAATCAGTGAAACTCCGGCTGTAAGATCGAGCAGATGGGTAATTCAGCCTAGAACGACTCAATTTCTGACGAACGTTGTTCAACAACCGCAACCCGTTTTGTTCAGGTCCTTAGACCAACTAATTCACACGTAGATTTTGATCGAATTCCTTGCGAGCGGGGACGACAGACACAAATCAAAAGCCCGGAACAAAAGCAGCTGGCAGAGAAAACCGGCGAAACCGTCTTTGGAATCATCGCCTCGCCAATATTTGATTCCCATTTTACCCCCAGCCATCCGAAACTATCCAGTGGATTCGCCTCAAGCGTAAGGGGTAAAACGGCGACACTAAAACCTCGGCCCCTTCGCTTCGAACCCATCGCCACCGCGGCGGCTCCACACACCACGCCACGGAACCGCGCAATCTGGCGCCCCCGATTTCGCCGGCCACGATGCAGAGCTCTCTCGCGCGGCCGCTGCGTCCGCCGGTATGGTCTAGTGGCGGCGGGAGCTGCGACCGCGGGAGCCCGCGCTGCTCGGTCTCCGTGGTGCGGTGCCGCGCCGAGGCGGCGCCGCCGGTGGGCACGGCGGCTAGGGCGCCGGTGGGGCCGTACACAGGGAGGGACCCTGAGGTGAAGAAGCCCGCGTGGCTGAGGCAGCGGGCGGCGCAGGGGGAGAAGTACGCGCGCCTGCGGGAGTCCATCGGCGAGCTCAAGCTCAACACGGTCTGCGTCGAGGCGCAGTGCCCCAACATCGGCGAGGTACGATTGTACGAACGCGCGCCGATGCTTCCCTTCCCTTTGCGTAGCGCGATCGTATCAGCGAGTCTAGTTTGAGCTGATCCGTGCTGGCGCTGCGAGAGGAGTGCTTTGGTTTTGGTGTTGGGTTGGGCTTGACGGAAGCGATTGCTTTTGGAGCGCAGTGTTGGAACGGAGGCGGAGGGGCCGGCGGGGAAGGGGACGGCATCGCGACGGCCACCATCATGGTGCTCGGAGACACTTGCACGCGCGGCTGTAGGTTCTGCGCTGTGAAGACCAGCAACAAGCCGCCGCCCCCTGATCCCCTGGAGCCTCTGAACACGGCTTTGGCTGTTGCAAGCTGGGGGTATGATCTCTTTGTGACCCTCCTGGTTGATTATCTATGGATTAGAAACCGTTGGGTTCTCGTAATTTTGAGTGGCTGATTGATGCAATTACAACTGCTACCATAAAAATAGACTTAGCTGTGCATTTTTATTACTGTTAGATGCTGCTTATGTGCTGAGATAACATGAGTGATCTGAGGAATGCTGTTCTTTCCAGAGTAGATTATGTTGTGCTAACCAGTGTCGATAGAGATGACTTACCTGATGGTGGAAGTAGCCATTTTGCTCAGACTGTGAAAGCTTTAAAGGTCTGCCTTATCCCATATGTTTTGGTGCAAATTAATTTGTCAGATGTTGAACTCACATAAAAGCATGTGCTGATTTTTTTTTTCAATCTTCTATTCAGGAGCTCAAACCTGGGATACTGGTGGAGTGCTTAACCTCAGATTTCCGAGGTGACCTGGAGGCTGTCTCGTCTTTGGCAAACTCCGGTCTAGATGTGTATGCGCACAACATTGAAACAGTGAAGAGTCTGCAGAGAATTGTGAGGGACCCTCGAGCAGGGTAATGTACTTAAACTGATGCAGACCAGTTAGAATGCCATATCATAGAAACTTGAAGCTCCAGTGACTCAATTTCCACAAGTCACTTTTAATATTATCAGATTACTACCCATTGATTATTCTTAAACATGTAAAGTTCAAACAGTCACTAGTTCTAGACCTATGGGCAATAAGTTTCTGCTATTCTTGACTAGAAGGCACATCAAATTTCAAACAGTCACTAGTTACAACTTTTAGTAAATAGTAATTCAACATTGTGCTGTGCTTAGTTGAAAATTCTATCCAAAAACAAAACCAGAAAAAAAATCGCAGCAACTCAATATAGCTTTTCCATTTGTACATATGGGTGCATGTACTATCACCACCGTCAATGTGTCTCGAATGATGCAAACTTTGAGAACTCAGTGACCAACCAATCTTCTAATCATTGCAATTTCCTTTTATGAATGTTGAGGTTCTCCAGATGCCTGTAGACATACATACATGTACAAGTGGTATCGTGCTAAAGCTAATTCCAATTGTTTTACATGATTCAGCAAAATGGCATAGTGATTTGAACATATCATGTGCAGAGTCCTGGCTGAAACTGGTCTAACAAAGCCAAATGGACATTTGCCATTTCGTTGCAGGATTCTAGCACTTCCATCAATTCGACAACATGACTGCACATTTTGCAACGTGGCCAGATTCAGGCCATTTATGTGTTTTAGTCCGTGCGTTCATCCTAATTTGTTCTCTGAGCAACCATGGATCTGATTCTTTCCAGCTCTACCAACCTTAGTAATTCTGAGATTATTTCGCTAGAGCTGCTAAAGTCATAAATGTGGTGTTGCGTAAAGGTAGCATGTTGCACAATATACAAAAATAAATATGTAGATATAGTTTCTCTAAAATCTCCATGCAAGCTTAAATTAGGATCGGAGTCTTAACAGTCTATTTTGGTGAGTTCTCATAGTTAGTTTCTAACATTGGTTAGATTTTAATCTTTGAACTTGATTTCCTTTATCTGGTTAACTACAGTGCTCTAAGGACCTGATTTTCATTGAGTTTTCTCTGACCTGATGTGTTTCATTTGAGTTCTCCTAGAATCGATTGAAGATCTCAATGATATTGTTGATGGCATTACTCACATAAGTTGTGGAAATCATTCTTCAGGCTGTGCTATCTGATGTGTCATGGTCTCTGAGATTCTGAACATCTCTTCTGCCGTCTCACTTTTGCAGGTATGATCAGAGCTTGGCAGTTCTCAAGCATGCAAAAAATTGCAGGGAAGGCATGATTACAAAGTCTTCAATCATGCTTGGTCTTGGAGAGACTGATGAGGAAGTGAAACAAACCATGACGGACTTACGGGCCATTGGTGTTGATATTCTTACTCTGGGCCAGTATTTACAGGTTAGCTCAATACCCACAGCACATTCCAATTGAGTTCAGTCGTCCATTCTTACTGTGATTAATGTTGCAAGTATTTGATGTCACAGCCAACAGAAAGACATTTAACAGTAAGAGAGTATGTGACACCTGAGAAGTTTCAGTTTTGGAAGGAGTATGGAGAATCGGTTGGTTTCCGTTATGTTGCCAGCGGACCCTTGGTAAGCGATGCATGTTCTGTGGCTGCTCTATTCATTTTTCCCCTGCATATGGCAAATAATAAATACAAAGAAGAGACTGTATATGCCAAGTTTGCCACTACTCTAGTACTCTGAAACAAATGGTACAATAATGCATCTCTGAAGTTCTGCAAAACAATATATGTTTGATTTCCATTCTTAAAAATCAATCAAGAATATAGTTTGTGGCTAAGTTTTCAGATCATTAGTTTGTGCGAAATATTTACCACTCTGCAGTCTGTTACTGCTAATACCAGGGACTTGCAAACTCAGTATACATCATGTGACTTTTATCAGGTTCGGTCTTCATACCGTGCAGGAGAGCTCTTTGTCCAAAATTTGGTCAGAAATAACAAAACTGTCTCTTCCTCGTCTTAAGCAAGCAACCCTGGGGTCCTTCATATTGTATGTTAAGCGAAGAAAACAAGCATAGGACAGCAAAATCATTCTTCTTCTGAAAGCTGAGGCGCAGCTTTTGTTCTCTTCTTTCCGGATGTTGCATCACCCTTGCTCTCTGCTGTAGTTACGCCTGTTGAATAGAGAAAAACGAGGATACTAAATCTTTTCTGTATCATTTCCTTTTGACACCATATACGAAAGCTGTTCAAAAATAGCCCTCGGTATGAAACTGTCTCCCTTCTTGTCGATGACACAATGCTTTATTCGTCATTTGCTCAAAACCATTATTGTTGGACAATAGGAAAATGGGTTCTAGCTTGCCTCTTATTGCGTTCAGTTGATGAATTAATAATAGCGTTGATATTTGATGTCAGGTGTTACTAGGCAGCCTCAACCCAAAACACTAGCCATAGTTACTATGAGCTCCACATCGTAAAAAAAAAAACTATTACTAGACACTATTCTTTCAATGTAAACACCACTATTCCATAATTTAATGCTACTCATCTCTCATTTTGTTTGTCTTGGATAGAGTGTAGAAATTAGGGTTTCCATAGGGTTCCCAAAAAATCATAAACGAGCAAGCCATCATGAGAATTTCCATAGGGTTTTTGATCACTTTCTTATCGAAGAAGACGTTGATCCTACTTTTTCATATCGACCAGAGAATGGCAGCCAGGCCAAATATGTACACGGCCTTCCCCAAGGGAGTCATTTTTCCATCCAGGGGAGGGCACATTACTTGCCCCGATGCTTGGTACCACCAGAGCCCAAATTGTTTTCGTCACTGGGCATGTAAAGAATAGGTGTTCTACACTTCCAAGTTGGGGGCATCTAGTCATATCTAATATCTCTCTCTGTATAGCTGGGAGCATTGCTGCTCTCCCAGCACTTACGTGTGAGCTTTGCCCGCTTTTTCTTTTTTTTTTAAAAAAAAACGGGCATCTCAACACACGTCTTTTCCTGAAAAATGGGACCCGCTGCCGCCGTGCCGTGGCCTCTGAGCCTCGCGCCACGTACCTATCAGATGAACCAACAGACTCTTTCTACCTAAAGAAAAAATAGTTCGTCAATTATGGATTAACTAGCAGAAGGGCACGTGCCACAGGCACGTGTTTTAAAAAATTACTAAATTAATGATGTAGTCAATATGAACTCTTTAGATTAATATAGAGCGTTCGATCATCATAAAATCCGACGGTGTAAGAGCGATGAGTCAACTTGGACTCTTTAAATTAATCCAGAGCGTCCGATCATCATCATAAAATCCGACGGTGTTGGAGGGACAAGAGTAACCCTGGTACGAGAATTCCGTCGTCCTTTATAGTATAGATTACAGTTGGTCCATATTAAGGATGAACCAACGGTAATTAATCTACAATTGGCGAATGCCAATTGTTTTCCTTGTTTTAGCATGTCTTGATTTTGACAAGCCATGATTTTGGTTCGACAAAATTGGTTTTCAACTAACCAGGCTCTACGTTCATTCATATCGCGGTGAGAATTACTGGCCTTAGTAGCCATCTGCGTCGTTCTCCTTTATTTGACCTTTCGCCGCTTGCGGTTCGTTGTGACACGGCATGTATCCTCTAGGCCCAGTGCCTACGCTGCTGCCAGTTTCCTTTTATTTGACCTTCGCCGCTTGCGTGTTCATTGCGACACGACATGTATCCTCTAGGCCCAGTGCCTACGCTGCTGCCATTAGCTTCCCACGTGTCCAGCTTCCATGCATAAACATAGGTCCGCGGCTAGCCATGGGTGATACAGTAGCCTGTCGCTTTGTTCGCTTGGCTTATCAGCCTTGTCCCAGCAGATTATTTCCCTCACAGAATACTGAATCAACTCAGAATCAGCCAAAATCAATAGACTTTTTAGCCCAATTCTGTCAAGCGAACAAAGCGTGCATGTACGTGGCCTTCTCAGTTGCTTCGACTTGCTTTATGCTGTCGCGTGCCCTGTGGCTTTCCTTTGGCTCATGACAATGCCAATGTCATACACTTTAAATTGTAGTTGAGCGTGTGACTTTCTTATCAACTCCTTCGATATAACTACTTGGCATGCTTAGCAACACATGACAGTGTATTGCAAATTCTTTTGTAAATACATGGATGAATAAATTAATATAAAAAATATGCTCATAATCTGCCTTGAATGACAAACAACAACCATTTTATTCAGTTGGTAGAAAAATTACTGCTTTGGCTACTCTATCTGATTCAATAGTGTTCTATGAGGGAGAAAAGACTGCTGAACCAGTCTAACAAGCGAAGCGAACGCTCGCAGGCATATAGTACAATGCACCTCATAGATAGTTACATAGACTCACGACAAACTCCTTAGATTGCGAACCAGTCAAAGCAGAGCAATCAATGCTATGATGAGCCACTAATAAATATACACTAAAATAGTTACATAGACGGGTAGCAGCACTTAAGAGAAGGAATATACACCTGGCAAGACGTTTTTTCTGGACTTACATCACGACTTTGTTCGCCTTCTCCTTTCACACACGCAATGTCTTCCACTCTTCCATCAAAGGAACCTAATTGTGGATACATAGGTCGCCAATGAACATCATTGATTTTCACCCCGATACATATTGCAAGGTCAAATAACATGCCTACCAGTCTAATTAAAAGTAGTCTAACACAAAGGCATATCTTCTCCTTAAATTACGCGGAAATATTGTTTACAGAGAGCTTGATATTCGCTATACAAGCGCGACGTTAGTGTGCCCGTATTCCTAGTAAACTCATGTAGGCGCGAAGAGAATGGAGCCACCACAGCGCTCCTCCCGTTCTAGACGTGTCGGGATTTGACGTGTGTCCATAGCATGCCACGTCAAGATGTTTTACCGTGCAGACCAATGTAGGCTCTTGCTTCATTTGGCCCATTGGTTGTTCAATCATGGGCCACATCAGTGTCCCAGCAATATTTTCGGATTTTCGGATCCCGTCAAACACTGCTCAAATAAGCTCACGATTTAGTTCTCAAAAAAAAAAAAAAAAAAACTCACGACGCAAGACTTTTGGTTATCGATGGCCCTCATTTTAATTTTTTTACCTTTCTCTATACAATATAATAACAAATAAACTCTTATGCTTGAAGAAACGGAATCAACGACAGTAGCTATGCCGTTTTAACCCTATCGCGTTTTGACACGTATATTGTTTTATTGTCCTCAGCTTGCTCACGAGAAGGAAAAAAGAAACCTGACGTGGCACGTTTTCAGCCTGCTTGCGGGAAAAAAAAAAGAGGCCATAATAATAACTAACTCTTATGCTTGCTTCAAGAAACGGAAGTAACGACAGTGGCTCTGCAGTGTTAACCCTATCAACGTTTTGATGCGTGCATTATTTTACCGTCCTCAGCCTGCTCGCGAAAAACAAAAAGAAACCTCTAACCATCTATATATCATGTCTAATGGAAGAAGAAGAAGCGCTGTTGGTCTCACGAAAAAAAGAGAGGAATGGTTGCATATGTGTAGGAAATGCCATTTATATGGATTAGTTCTGTGAAACTAATTAGCACGAATGGTATTCAACACAGAGAGGTAGAGTTACAAAAAAACATTATAGTATTCCATAGTCTCTCATTAAGAAAAATGGAGAAAAGCAGAATTGCAGGCGAAATAAGTAGTGCCTCCTTAGCGCGTCAACAACCACACATTTCCTAGATTAGCCGTCGTGCACTCATAACTGACTATGTGAGTTGTTATTACATTACTAAAGGGCGATGCAAAGCAAGAGATGTGGATGGACTCGATCGGATATTAATGGATGGCCATATGCTGTATAAAGACACCACGCACGTGAGAGATACAGAATGAACTGTGAGCAAACTAGGTGTATAAAGACACCACGCATGTGAGAGGTACAGAATGAACTGTGAGCAAACTAGGCAGGTGATGGCTGCGTTTGATGAGACCTGCCATGTGAGAGCTGTGAGGAGGAGAGGGGTTTAGCTAGCGTTAGCAGAGCTGGTTGGTTTCAACAATGGCTCCTAGTTCCAAAAGAGACTCCAACGGGCGCTGGTTCTGCTCGCGTCTTTAAGAGCTCACGACCCGAGCACCAAAGCCACCGTAGAAGAAACCCCAGCGAGAACAAGGGTAGCGGGGAAGAAAGGGGTCGGAGGAAGCGAGCCGGAGATGGAACGCGAGAAGAGGGGGAACCTTTGGACGGCGATGGCACACATTGTCACCGCTTTGATCGGCTCCAGCGCGCTGGCGCTCGCGTGGACTTTTGCACAGCTCGGCTGGGTCGCCGGCCCCGTCGTCCTCATCGGCTTCTCCGGCGTCACCTACTGCACGTCGGCCTTCCTCGCCGACTGCTACCGCTACCCTGATCCCGTCACCGGCGCGCCCAACCGCGAGTTCATCGACGCGGTGCGCTGCTCTTTAGGTAAGAACACTCTTTTCTTCTCTTCTCTCTCTCTCTCTCTCTCTCTTGGGAAGCGTGGGGAAATGGGGATCGGACAGCTCGTAAAAAACTCACCAAATGCCTGTAAATTTTATTCTTACCGATTGATATGCTTCTGGTGCTGTTGTTCATGTTCCAAATCTGCAGGACCAAGAAAGGCCCTCTGGTGCGCCATCGTCCAGTACGCCAATATCTGGGCCACCCTTGTGGGTTACACGGTCACGACCACCGCCAGCGCGAGGTCAGTTGATTTTCCTTTGAGTGAGCGAATTGCACCAGTCTTCCCTGTGACATTTTGCAACAGGTTTTAGCCTAACAATTTTCACTATGCAAACAAATCTTCCACGTTGTGTACACTTTATTAGTCCTTAGCAACATGATTGAAAGCATCAATTACGAACTAATTTATTGAAGCACGTTATCTTTGGAAATTAATATTTTTCATTTCGATCTAATAAGTTAGAATTCAGCTCCGAGGTGTAGCATAATAATTAGTACATTTTAGAAAATGATAGATATGCAAACAAGCAAAGATATGACGAAAGATCATCAGTTTAACGATTGAGTAGCGTGATTGTTCAGCTAATATTTAATTAATTGAATAAAATGGTCAAGTATAGAAAGATTTGTTGAGTTTATGGATATACTTAACCTAAGTATATAACTAAAACACTTCTATTCAAATTCTGGATTAATGTACTGCTGTGTGCTTAGGCATGGCATATGTTAGGTGGGTTGAACCTATTGTAGCATGCATGGTAGGAGGGAAAAGGTGGCGCAAAGGGATAAACCAGGGGCTAAAACATGGTGTGAGAATATGTCCCAAAAATCTAGTGTTATGTGCAATTCACTCTTTTCGTTTCCTTCAGTCTTCTGTACGTACTGACCTCTTTTTTTTCTTTTGTCTTCAGCGCCATGCATAAGGTGGCCTGCGCCCACCGCAAAGGGCTCGTAGACGGCTCTTCCTGCTCAACGCCCGGGGGCTGGGGCTTGTACCTCATGGCGGCATTCTGCGCCATTCAAGTGCTGCTGTCTCAACTGCCCAACTTGGAGAGCATAAGCTGGATTTCCTTTGGTTCAGTGGGAAGTTCGTTCGTTTACTCCAGCATCAGTCTCGGCCTTTGTATCGCCAAATGGGCGTCCCACGGCAACTTCCGAGGAACTATCAACGGCGCCACAGCCTCGTCTCCGACAGACAAGTTTTTCAACATCTTCCTTGCAATTGGCAACATTGCCACCGCATACGCCTACATGGACATTCTCATCGAGATCCAGGTACATATAATTTTTGTCAAAACTCTAGGCCCCATTCAATTACTTTCGAGTAAATTTGGAGAACAACATGTACTTTGACGTAATTATCCGAGATTAACAAATTTAAGGTCTAACTTCACAGAACTACAAAATGTGCGCACAGTTAGATTTAGCCATTTTCCTCTCAGCCCTGTAAACCTTACAAGTGGACCCCAGTAGCAGTCAGATTTTCATCTGGCACAATCAACGTTAGGCAACCACGTTGTGGGTTATGTCCATGGCTCTTGTGCCAATTTTTTCGCTCACCTCTATACATCAGCTTTTTAACCAGTACTAGTAAGCTAATCCATATTGCAAAACATTAAGTCCGAGCTTACAAAATATCATTTCAAACCACACAAGCCTCACATTGCATCGACTGGCCTTGTCATCTCAGGCACCCTGTCCCCAGACCCCAAATGAAAGAAATACAGGCCTGCAGCCTCTTGTCTTCACACAAGCCTGCAGAATGAATTGTGCTTGTACCTGTTTCCACTGCAGGTTCTTGGCACTCCACACATTTTCCTTTCTCTTTACTTGCTTGGGAATTGTCTTTTTGTTTGCTTATACGAGTCTTCTTTTAAACTGGCAGGCCCCTTTAGACCTTAATCTGGAGTTCTCTGATAATTACGTCAAAGCACATATAGTTCTTCCAAATTTAACATATTGTTGCTTTTCCTCTGTTTTCTTGTAACAGGACACCATCAAGTCTCCCCCGTCCGAGAGGAAGACCATGAAGAGGGCCTCATTGTATGGGCTTTCGATCAGCACCCTTTTCTACCTTCTACTCGGCTTGGCGGGCTGCGCCGCGCTCGGCAACGACGCGCCCGGCAACATTCTGGACGGCGTCGCGTTCCACGAGCCGTTTTGGCTAGTGGACATCGCCAACGCTTGCGTTGTCGTTCACTTCTTGACGGCCTACCAGGTGTTTGCACAGCCCGTGTTCGCGAGGCTGGAAGGCTATGTCTCCAGTCAGTGGCCGGGCTCATGGTTCGTGAACGCCAACTACAACGTTCACGTGCCCATGACATCCACAGCCGCCATAAGCCTCACCCCAATGAAGCTGACGCTCCGCACTGCGGTGATTGTGCTGACGACACTGGTGGCAGGTCTACTGCCTTTCTTCAACGCCGTTCTGGGTCTCCTCGGCGCTATCGGGTTCTGGCCCCTCTCCGTGTACTTCCCTGTCAGCATGCACATCGCGCGGCTCAAGATCCGGCGCGCCCAGCCACGGTGGTGGATGCTGCAGGCCATGAGCCTGTGCTGCCTCCTCATATCCGTCGGTATTACTGCTGCGTCGATCAAGGACATAGCCAACAACCTCAAGAAATCCAAGCCTTTTGAGAGTAATTAGTGACTGATCAGCAGTGACTTCAGTGAAAAATGGTTGGAATTAGTTAGGCGGATCAGCAGCGGTGACAAGTTAGTTGTACTGATCTTCTGTTTGAATTTTCCTTTTTAATCTTTTAGTGGGAGACGCTGATGGTATGTTTTCTATCACGTCCTGCTGTAGCAGTAGAATGTCCTTCAGACGTGGCTTAAAATAGAAGTAATTCACTATGAGCTTGCAAAATCTATCTCTGACAGAGTTATGCAACGGATAAAATCAGATGCAAACATTTTATGAGCAGATATGCTTTTTGATTCTGACTGAATCAAGAACATGCTGGGTTATGAATCTGTAGACATTATGGAGAAAAATAGCCCCCTGTGAAAGTTCTTACTGAATGAACTGCCACAGCGGTGACTAGGAGCGGTGCTGATCCACTGGATTGGGAGAAAGCCACTGATTTGGTTGAAACATTCTGAAATTTTCAGTGATTTGAAACAACGGCTGCGGAATGTTTTTGCTCCATGGAGGATTGGGAGAAAGCCACTGATTTGGTTGAAACATTCTGAAATTTTCAGTGATCTGAAAAGCGGCTGGATTGGGAGAAAGCCACTGATTGGCATGCTGGAGGAATGGCAAGCCGTGGGTGAAGTAGAGCATGACCAGCGGAATCAAGGGCATCAGCACGTCATTCTTTAATTATAGTACCAGGCACCAAAAATGACCATGAAGAAGCTGTGCTACGGTGAAGATACTT